>QVRM01002162.1:0-43943 GCA_003439945.1 Dermanyssus gallinae | reverse complement strand
TATTTTTATTATATATATGTTATATATACATTCCCTTTTAGAAAAAGCGATTTTCTTGCTGTTTTAACGAGATGTTTCTCTCTATCTCTCTCTGTCTCAAGTAACAAAACTATCAGCTTGCTTAAAAGAGTGGCATTCGTCTTGCCAATACGAGGCCATTTGTTGATCGGGAGTTTCGCACATTGAACACGCCTAAAGGATATTTTCTGTAGACATCACGAGGAGGAACGCAGGAATCTGCTCGCATAACAGCCAAGTCGTTTTTTTTATCGCTTATTATTGTGCATTCTGTTGTATATCTTGTTATTATAATGCCACACATACACATAAAGAGAACAAAATAAAACATGTTGATTTGTGTCAGATACTCTCTATGTGCTGAATACTTTCGTGCGTTCTGTAGCGCTTGTGTGATTTGGTCGCCCTGCGCGCACGCGGCGCGAAAGTCGTTACGCTTGACAGCGTCAACCATTTGGTAGGAAAAAAAAAACTTGTATTTCTGCGACGAAAATCGAAACTCAACGAGTCAAGAGTATCAGGTGTAATCGTTTACGTTTATGTAAGGATTTAAATCGTTATTGGATCGTCATTGCTAAGTATCGGTGGAAACACACACAGTATCATGAATGTGAGATACTAACGCTAACCTTGATGGTGCATTTATATATGCTATTACCACCTGTTATAATAAGTCCCTATATATATATATATATATATATATATATATTAAATGATGTTCTCTTATAATACGTAATTTTATTATTCTAACCTCATTTATTTCTTATTTCTAAAATACCTAAACATACTCATTGAGGCTGGTATGTTTTGTTTGAGTTATGGAAAAATGCTCACATAGGTAAAATTTGTGGAAACAATTCTATATAGCTTTTGATTAAGACTCTGACTGCTATAGGCAAAAGCAGAGAAAGTATGACGTCGACAGATAGAGCTAAGTCAGAGGTAAGCTTGCTTTCGGATGGAAATATTGAACATACTTGCATGCTCGGGAGTCTGAAGGCGTTTACTTCAGAATTTAAGAAGTTAGTGTAAATACTGTGGAGCGCTCAAAAGCTTTCAATCATTGATTCAACTGCGCCAAATTGTATTTCAAGTTCAAGTTTGATAGAATGCTGTCGTCGCAGCGCGGATTGCATTGAGGTAGCGAAGTAGTAGGCTGTTTAAATAGGCAATCCATGTGTCCACCGAATTTATCTTACGATGTCTGCGGTACAACTTAGTAACCCAACGATGCAGCCGTCGTAAACCCGATAAGGAGGAAAACTGATCCGCCTTACGCGAACTGTCAGAGGCAGGACGGTCTACGAAGTCAAATGGCTTTTCGTATGTAAGAAGCTGGATAATACTAAAAACGTCGAATGCAGAATTTACATTGACTGCTTCAAAAATCGTTAACCTCGAGACACATACGCATAAAAACGTATCAATATTAGCCTTTAAATGACATCTACGTTGGTTTAAAGCCTATTTGGCCAACGGTTTAGTAGCCGCGGATTTGTCAGAAAGAGATAGGAAAGCCGGGTAATGATCAGAGAAGAGCAAAGTTTTTCGTGCTGAGATATGGACGAATATTGCGCGTGAGGTTTTGCGAAACAGAACGTATCGAACGATATCACGCTTTAATGTGTGTGTATGTGGAGAGAACGATCCTACAAACACATGTAGAGGATCCCCACTGTTTATACGCATGTAAATCAAATTGTCGCATCAAAGAACTACTGACTGAGGGTTGAAATGAATTGAATATGATAAATATATGTACTGAAACATCACAGCGACACGTCCCATTCCGACACAGAAGGCATTTCTCTATATATGAAGATTTCCCGGAAGTAGAGTATAAGGATATTCTGATGAATCCTATATTCATCGGAAAGTATAGTTTTGATGCATGTGATTTTCGCTGAGCGTATTTCCCCGAGGAGAAGTCACTTAAAAAGTGCAAACAACTTGTGATCATGACGATGACACAACTTCTCATCGTGTCTGCAGCTTCATGTAGCCTATCTCGTTTCTCAATATTAAATCTCGGTGCCACATTTTGGAACAAGCTCCCTTCAGATGCGCGCGCAGCTTGTTGTTTGACAATATTCAAACAGAATACTAAGCAATACCATTTAGGTATTGCTTACTCTAATATGAGCCGAACAAAATAATAACCATAATGGCAATAAATAAAATAATACCAAGACATGCAATATAAACACTTCATACTGGCTTTGAGGAGCTCTGAGCATCTGTACAAATGTAAACCACTCATGAGAATAATAAAACGTATCTATCTATTTCTACGAGAGCCAAGAAGTACTAATATTACTCAACGTTTAAGTATTCGGTAACAGTCATAGAGGATACAAATGTGCCCGCGTATTTATCCCAGTAATTGAATTAATAACCAAATAAAGTTAATAACCTTGATGATTTAGAAGTTGTATTGCAAGGCTGGAAACCGTTATGGGGTTGCAACACGCTCGGGTATAGCTTTCCCTCTGTCGCAACGAACCGTAATACGCTTTCCATGGCGTCTACACCTAAAACTAGAGATGTAATTCAAGAACACCGTTTGTGTAGACAGGGAGTCCAGGTAGATACTACGAATGCTTCGCAATTCCGCGAAATGAACTGTGGTGATTATTTGGGTCAACTATGATGGAGTGTAATATAGACGGCCATTGATAGTAAAATCTATTAATAACGTGAGAAAGAAGACTTGTAAAGAGAAATATTTGCGCTGAGTGGACACAAATCATTTGCGCAGAATGTACAAATGAAATTTGCGCAACGTGCTCGGCCATATAGGCGGTTGTATGCATTGACCGGCCACGTTTCCTCTCCATGTGATGCACGATGCCGGATATAATATATTTAGAGGAATCCTAGCAGAATAATATGATCTGCGTACTGTTATACGAGCTGCGTACTGTTATTTTGTACAACCTCTAACGAGGATTACGTGCACAGGATTGCTTCGAAGGACTGTAATCCACCCCTGGGAATGAAGCCTCATTCTTAGGCAGTGCACATGTACGGTACGGAGAAGTTCGAACTGGTCATTTGTACGAGAAACTCCGTAAAGGACGTCCAAAGTCTGTGATTAGTAAACGCGCGAACATAACATATGCACCGTTAAATTTTGTGGTGGCACCACTAAGCAGCTATTTCGTTCTGACAGTTAAGACTTTTTTCTGATGTCAAGTTCCTTCATAACGTCCTGTATGACTCACCAAAATATTTGCTCGGTGGTTACCTCGTGATTTTGCAAAGGACGAAAAACAGTGCAGGTCGTTTTGGCTCGAGAATGTCTGACAGAATCCGACAAGGGTCGGTCTTCTATATCCTAGAGAATCGTCACAAATGACAAGAATCGGGTCGATTTTTATTCTCGAGTCTCCAGATCTTGCAGTGGTCAAGTATTCGAGCGTCTCCACCCACAAGGGTGAGGCGGCAACGATCGCACATTGAAAAGGTGAAAATCTTGCCATATCTTTCACCAGAAGTGAAATTGTGGCGATAGTCAAAACGGAAAGAAGGTGATACATTAACGAGCGATCGATATACTGCGGAGTACCCACCAAATGTTTTCACTGCGCTCAGCAGGTAGAGCTCTAAAACGAATCATACACCTTGGTTCTTTCACCACGATAACGCGCCAGCTTATTGGGGTAAAAACCCCGAGGCTTTTCTCGCCGCAATGGAGTCACGTTTGTGAAGCACAGCTTAGTCACGTAGACTTGCGCGGTCTTCTTTCCGAAAAATTAAAAACAACTGAGAGGAAGACGTTTCGATCTACGCAAATCAATGCTTGAAGTCATCGAGGGGGAGCTAGAAAATATAAAAAACGCAATTCAGAAGCGTGGTTCGGAGGAGTGTGCAAATTACCTCGAAATTCAAACAAAAATTCTACTTTCAGAAAAGAACTTTAACCCACCTGAATTCTACCATATTTCAAAACTTTGCTTCCACTTAATTAGTGGATTAAGCACTTAATAAAGACAATTTCTACCCATTATGTTATTGTTACCTAGAGTTAAGCATTTTTCATCTCTAATTGCTCAGTATTATGCGAGAAAGTAAAAGATGTGCTCAGTTGCATTTGCAGCCGACGGGCTCGCTCTTTCTGCAGAGAAGGTGAGGAGGTTTATCCAGGTTTAGCCTGAGACACCTCGTTAGACAGCAGCGAAGGTGCTCGACCTCAAGGAACAAGGCACGCCAAGCGCTAATGTTCAGATAAGAGCAATCTGTAAACGAGACATTTTTACTTCAGGCAGTCGGAAAACAGAATACTTAACACAACAGCGCCTTATCAAAGAGCTTTAATTAGCAAAATAAAGGTTCTCTCGAAGAACCGACCAGTGTTTTTTTTTGGTGCTAAGAACGTTCCTCACTCTATGCACTGGGACCCAATCGACCAGGTTCTAGAAACCCTTAGATGAAGGCTGTATTTCTACCTCTCGGACCGGGCCATACGTGTTCAGTTGCCGCAAAGGCTTCTTAACATCCTTAAGATGATGGGACTTACGCATAGGGACGTAGTGTGCAATGATGTTCTTTGCCTTTGACATTTCCTGCTTGTTCGCTTGATTGCGTTCGCGAATGGCCCGGCGTTAATAATTACAGCTGAGAGCCCGAATAGCCTGGCAAAAGATGTGGCAGTCGTTTGTTCACAGTACTCCTGACGACTAAAGAGGTGAGTTTTAGCGCGCAGTCGGTTCGCGATGTTTAACACCACCTCGCACAGCGAGGGCATGCAACATGTGTTTACTCCCGAATAAAAATGAAAAAGAATACATATCTAACGAAGTTGGGAACAAAGAGCCGCTGTGGCAACCGGTGATCGGAAGGTATAGCAGTGTCTGCTACAGAGGATATCTGTTGAAATTCAACGCGAAAACGCGGCGTTGATCATTGGTGGGCTCGTCACGAACGGACGAGGGAATTTCGCCATTCTGCCGTAGCCGAGTCGAGGCGGCCAACTTCATGTTTAACTAATGGAAAATAAAATGCATATAACCTGTTTGTATATGTATATATATATATATATATATATATATATATATATATATGGAGTGACAAATTGGTGATATATATATATATATATATATATATCACCAATTTGTCACTCCAAAGTGTAGCAAGGGTTGACATCAAACGAAACATTGAAAGTAAATGGTTGATTATAGAAATAAATGAATGATGAAACCAGACGCTTCTGAAACCGAAAAACGCACCGTTTAAACAACAAAAAACGACAAATTGACGTGTAAACGCACGCGCGTTTAGTAGCAATTGACACCACAGTAACATTTTCTGGAGCGACCCAGATGTGCCTGTGTCTGCATTCATAAAGTATTTATTATTTTGTTGGTATGGGAAGTTTCGAGAATGCTTGATGCACATGCGTCGGCGTCAGTTAGCGGCGGGATTAATGTGGAATTCACATCCCCCTCGGAGCCCCTCAGGCTCATTATCATCATCGACAAAGTCTAACATGCATGGTGCATCTATCCGGCCGGCGGGCTTGGTTCCGACCGCCTGGCATATTGGCCTGCTCACGCCAAATGACCCCAGACCGATCAGCAACATTAAGCGTGGCGTGTTTGTACCACGGCTTGCCGTGTTTCGAGGTGGGGTTGCTCCGGCAGCCGTGAGGGGTGACACGCAATCTATCGATGTGACGTGTCGTCGCTATTGCTGGAACTGGACTTTGGTGTGCCAGCGTCGACGCTTAGCCGTCACAAGCTTTGGACCCCAACCGAAAAGTTAAAGCCGAAGTTAGCGTAGACATCAGTCAGATGAACCGATACACATTTAACCCTTGCTCGTGGTTGGGTTGCTACAATAATAATATATATATATATTTTTTTTTATCATAATAGTTAAATAGTTATTTATTTTGTTATCAAGGCCAGCCGGTAAATGTACAGATTGAACTCCCTTGATTATCAGACATAAACTCCCAGATCAACAGATTGAGCTCCCAGATACATCAGTTCCTCCAGGCTTCTTACCACCTTCGGGAACTAATAATAATAATAATAATACATACAGGCCTCCATCACGCAGACAGAGTCTCTGCTCAAATTCAAGTGCAATCTCAAAGAGCATTATTTTGAAACTTTGGTATCTGGTTAAAAGTGATACAAAAATACAACCATGTTGCAACATATTGAAAATCAATGAAAATAGCAAATATAAATTATCGATGTTATCTCATAAAAGAGGCTCCGAATAAGCTATATGCTTAATGAAGCTCGAACTTGAAGTGTGCAATTATCTTACAATAAATGTCAATTAACGAATTCTAGTTCAAATATTGCAATAATAATAATATTCATTTTTATGATTACTTTTGTTATATCATTGTCATAGAAGTAATAAAGCGTCCAGCGATTTGCTGTCCGTGACATGTTGAGATGCAGGTATAATTACAAGTAAGTGTGAGTCACAGTGGATGCCAGGCTGAGGAGGTTAGCAAATGAGCAAGCGCTACCGAGAGAGAGAGAGATAGATAGATAGATAGATAGAAAGAAAGCGCCATTGAGGACCAACGATGAAAACGAGGATTCCTTCCGAGGGTTGAAAAAGGGGAAAGAATGTTACAATGGGCTCTTGCGCGCTTCCAGACCGGGGAGGGAGAAAATGTGCGTGGCGCCCTTGAATCGACGACGACGACGACGACGACAACAACAACAACGACAACAACAACGACGACGACGACAACAGCAGCAGCAGCCAGTTTGTCTGTCATGATCAGGCGTCGATAGATGGTCCGTTTGAACGAGTCGACCGAAAAATAGAGCAATGAATAGAGTGTAATACAGAGAGATATATAGATGTCGTCGAAAAGATCCAAACGAGAGAAGAGGGAAGGGAAAAGAGAACGAGGAATGCAACACCGAGGGTGTTCCGCTCTCACGCACACAGACAGACAGAAAGGCAGTAGGAGAGAGAGCGATAGCAAAAGAGAGAAAAGTAACCGTCATAATAGGCACCTCAATGGATTACGATGTTGACGTCCGAGTTCACCGAGTAGGCAGAGCTCGGCCCATACGAATCGCTGTTGACGCGTCCACACGTTGGACCGGCGCTGTTGTGGTGTGTTGCTGGCGAATTTTTTTTGGCCGCGAATAGTGACTGATTGTCAAGCTACTGGCAAGCAAGGGGCAGCAAGCAGTGCTCTTTACTCTTAATTCAGATTGCATAGAGCATTGTGGCCAGGACAAGGTCGGTTTGGTCGCTTTGACGAAAAGTGCGCTTTTTTTTGCTGGCCGCTCACGGTACTTGAACTACTACTACTGTTGATGTACTAACGATTTGGTTGTACTAAGGGTGCCGCTGCTATAGGCATCACAGTTTGATCTAGCTAACTGCGAGCGCTCAAAGTTCAATCGCGGTTTCAAGTCGACGAACATACAAGTTCATGGCTTCGTGAGTTCGTGAGTCTATAGCTCTGCATGTAGACACGTGTCTTTGCACGCAGGCGTCCACTTCCTCGACTACTCGCGAACTCTAGAGTCGGCGGGGCAGTGGGGGACGAACTGGATCTGCACTTTGCAGCAGCAGATATCGCAGAGTCCGTCCCCAGAAGCAGATAGTCGCAGAGTCGGTCCCCAGAGGAGAAAGTTCACGCCCGAAAAAGAGTACAGGTAGAAAGAAAGTTGTACAAGCAGCATGTACGGCAAAACGTACATGCTGAACTGAAGACCTGAAGAAATTGTGTGCCCTTCGTGTGTTCACGTGTATATATGTTTGTGTTTGTGTGTGTGAGAGCTGTGTCCAGGAGACTGTTCTAAGAGAATAGTAGGCAAGTGACTGGCGAAGTCTTGTTGAGTTGGCTTCGTGAGCACGCGACAAGTGAGCGTTTGGGGGCAACCACCCAGTGTCAGAGCAAGGTCTCGAGACAAGAGCACAAACACGTGCAGCGACATAGTGCAGTATGGCGCGTTCGAACTCACCGTCTGGTCCGATGGTCTTCACCACCCTCCACAGGGTGTCATTCGTTCTGCTCGGGACGCTGGTTATACCGTGGACTCATGTTGAAGCCGTGCCCCGTAAGTACCGGTTATCACAGTATGAGTAATTGAATGAGTCTAGTCAATTGAGGTTCAGCAAACGTGTGTTTGTATTTAATTTTTCTCCAGCAGACCAGTGAACATGTCAAATTCAAACGTTGGATATCGAGTCGCATCTCAAGTTTTTCCAAACTGACCCTCAGCCGGGATTTAACGTCCACGGGACTGGGTTTCGCATTGCTTCGTAAACGGACCCCCATAAATACAAATGTGCAACGGTGGGGCTCGAACCCGCGCACCTATCTAGTGTCTCCTCTGGTCGCGAGGCGCAGACGAATGCACCCACCACGCCACCAAGCTCTACATCGATCCAGTCGCAAAGAGCGCCCTGAACGTAGCAAGTTCCAATCAGCTGCAAGCGGCAGTTAAGGGGAGTGCTGCCGGCGTAACGGATAGCTCCAACCAAGGCTGCATGAGCTAAGTTGAATAAGCTGCATGGGGAGAATACGTGTGTTGGACCACTGCAAACGTGAACTACTACTACGAGAAATCGGCAATACACCTTTGTCACATTGTCGAAACGAAATACACTTAAACAGCTAGCTGTCTGATATTTATAACAAATAGAGTCGAAGAATTGCATTTTAAGGAAACGCTTGTTGCTTAACATCACTGACCCGATTGGACATTACAAGCCAATCTTCAAACTAGCCGTGCTCCTCCGGGCGCGTGCCTATTTTAATAATAGACTTTAAGGGGGACTTTTTTTTAGCTACACACTACCTTACCTTATTGAGCTTACTCAATTTGACAAGCGCTTGCGTGATATTATAGCTAAAGCGTTGTTACACTGTGCACGGCGATGTTTGGGTAGAAGTGCCTTGAAGAGCGCTGGCCACACGGAATTGATGCATATGAGGGTGTCCTCAGTTGGCCCGACGGATCTCGGGCGGCCGCCGCAAGTCTATATTTGTGTAGAACGAGTGGCCTAGGATTAACCGCAGATCGTGCGCCAAATTGAAGACGATATTTGGAACTTTCTCGCTATTGTGGATATCTACTATTTTGCGCGTATTCTAATTGAACTCCTGGGTTTTATTAGGTTGTACATATTTTGTAAAGACAAACATAGAAATGTTATTATTATTATTAGTACTAGTAGTGGAACGTATTTGATCGGTTTGAGGAACAGTAGAGAATCGTCTTATCCACGGCGTCAGCTATAAAGGCGACTTTGCTTTCACACTTCGAGAGACAGTAGCTATCTCAAATACTCTCCTTCGCGCTAGTTTTCTTCGTAATTCTACCTCTATTCTGCTTGCCAGGTTTCGAATAGACCTTGCCGCTCCCTCACTGTTGGGACCCAGTTACGTTCCTAAGGCCTTAGAAGTTTACACGCTTCGGAAGAGAAGAGGTCTATTAGCAGTCTTGCTCAATTGGTAGGCGTGAACGTTGCTAGACGCTCGATTGTTCGCTAGCTCAGCCCATGGTACCCACAATGGAAACCAGGTTCCCCTACAGGCGGCATCTGCCTGAAAAACATGCCCTGTAATAGCTTTTTTAACGCTCTGACAACCACATTTTAGACGCTCGTAATGGGCTAAGTTGCCTGTGGTACGATATCGTCTAAATGCATCTATCGTCATCGCGTTCTCGTACTGGATTTTATATAGGCTTTCTTCAGCAGAGGTATGTAGCAGCAGGACAATGACAACTATGTCCAACAAATACAACCAGCAAGGCCGGGGCTCGAACTTGCGATTGTTTTGCTAACCATGGTTGCCATGGCAACGCCCCGTTTTGAACGGTGCGTTAGCCGCCTAAGCCACCGCCGCTACAATTTGAACGCGTCTAGCTAAATCTTCGAGGAACAAGTCATTTTCCCTTGCTGGTAGGTGCCAGGGGATTTTTCCATTGGGACAGCTACGAAAACGTATCTCCCAGCCAGCTTAGAACATTTACTCCTTTCTACGGTTTCCTCATGTTCCGCTATCCATCTTGGCTCGAGTGAGCTGTGATGTTATTGTTATTATTCTGCACCGCCGTCATGTATGTAAAGATGAAAATTCACCAACGCCAGCCATGTATGTCAAGGCAAAAATTCACCGACGCCAATCAGGTATGTCAAGGGGGAAATTATGTTCCACATGGGTATCCGTTCTACTACAGAGTTTGCTCTGCGCGACTTGCAGGTGTCCACATACATTTGTTCGCAAGCAGTAAAAGCAGCTACCAACGCCACTAGCTTCAAGCCATTATGATCTGGGCTGAATTGAGTTGACTCATTTCGTAGATGAGCAATCATCGTCGATCAACAAACAGAGAGACTTGGCGTCACCCTCTCCACCTTTCTTGAGGGGCTGAAGGCTATCTCGTCGAAATGTGCGGGTGCTTGAGACATTTCCCCTCATACTCGTTGAGGCCCTCTAGGGCCCTCTCTAACAGTGTTCCAGAGGACGTGTGTACCAAATTAGAAGAATGACACTGTCACAAATGTGCACTCTTCTCAACCGTCGTCGAAATGGGCGCCACCAGTGACGGACGACACGACTTCAACCGACAAATCAGAGAGGGAGGACCGGTTAAATACCTGGTGCAGCGTATGGAAGTTCAGCGTGGCAATGCAATGGCCGTAGTGGGGTCGCTTGCATCGCCGGGGAAAGGACTGCCAGAAATGCCGTAACAGTAGCACCTAATATTTGACCACTAACAAATGAAACATTAAATAAACTAGTCGTACTCTCTTAAACAAACCGGATGAATATTCCAGACGCTCGATCCAAGCGAAACCCCCAATGAGCGAGTATTCTTATACCAAACAAACACGAACCGATGTAACTTCCGACCGCGTATCGAGCGGCCTGTGGCATCTCTTGGGTGCCAGCACGCCGTGTTATCTCTTATGCAAATAAATAGACCGAAGACAGATATGTCCATAGAAAATCTTATTCTAGGCTGCGCTATGCCCCAGGCGTACTTACGCGTGCACTGAATTCGAACTGAGTTCTACATCCCCGGGCGACTCAGCGTCACGTTCTTGTTACAATATGAACCGTATCATCCAACCAAAGAGATGCCATAAACCATGTGGCACAAGCGACGTCTATACACCTTGTCCACAGTTACATCTTTATGGCCGTCGGCCTAGAATCTTCAGGCGTCCGAGGTGAGTGGAACGCCCTAAACTTGAGGAGGACACTAGAAAAAACGCTAGAGCTAAAACCTCGCACTAGAGCCACGATCAACATAATTTGTGTGTCAAAGTGTGGCACTTAAGTTGTAACGAGAAAGTGTCAGGATGAGCGCGCGGAAAGATTCGCTGATGTATATGCAGAATAACATCAGTGCTATGAGCACGGCATCAGATGTGCGCGCAACCTCTTCTTTGACAATATTCAAACAAAGTGCTAAGCAATACTATTTAGGTACCCTACTCTAATATAAACCGAACACGATAATAATCATAATGACATATATATATATATATATATATACATTTAGTGATATAACTATACAAGACAATTGCGAGTGAATGTAAAACG
Source organism: Dermanyssus gallinae (assembly GCA_003439945.1). Taxonomy (NCBI): domain Eukaryota; kingdom Metazoa; phylum Arthropoda; class Arachnida; order Mesostigmata; family Dermanyssidae; genus Dermanyssus; species Dermanyssus gallinae. The sequence goes on along the minus strand of QVRM01002162.1, from coordinate 32,371 downwards.
CGATCATGGGCCCAAATGCCCCCGCCCGGCTAGTTGTACCTCCCGCTAGCCTGGATATCGCGAACATTCGCACCGATGCACCTACAGCCGTCGATGATTTATCGAGGCCTGCTAGCGCGAGAAGTAACAAATCCGCGGGTGTTAAACGAAGAAGGCAGGGTGTAGATACTGACTCGGTGGTTGACGAGCCCTCGGGTCACGATGGTTTCACCGTTGTTACAAGCGCGAGAGTTAAAAAGACCGTGATGCGGGAGCAAAAGCAGTTAGACCGGCTGAAAAATGAAGTCAGCTCAGGAGCATTCGGAGCATTCAGGGTTCGCCTCAGACACAAGGAGAAGCCTGACGGGAGTCCGGTCGACTTCAAGGAAGGCTCGATGTTACGCTTATTTAAGGCAATCCACAGTCTGGTGCCGGAGGGTCGTATCTCAGGCGACAAGAGCAGTATATTTATTAACGTCTCCTCCATCGATGTGGTCCAGAAGCTGTCAAGCCTAACGTGCGTAGATGACGTCCAGGTGACCGCCTCTTGCCCGGGATTGGCTTCGTTTAAGGCCAGGATTCAAGGTGTCTGCACCTCGCTAACGGAGGAAGAGATCGTAACGGAGCTATCGAACGTTGGCGTTACAGCTGCCCGAAGACTGATCGTCTCTTCTGGCGCTCAGAAGAAGCCTCTACCCAAAGTTATCTTGACATTCGATCGTCAACCGCCGGCGTCAGTGTTCCTGGGTTATCGCTCGCATGCGGTGGTTCTAGAACCCGACCAGCCCAGAGTCTGCTTCAACTGTTCCAGGGTTGGCCATATGGCGGCTAACTGCTCACTCCCCAAGGCTTGTCGCAACTGTGGCAGAGAAGGCCACCTTGCTGCCGATTGTTTGAACCCGCCTAAATGTGTCAACTGTGGGGGACCCTACGATGCAAAATCACCAAGCTGCCCAAGATTATTTTACCTGAGAGAAAGGAATCGGGTTTTGATGGAAGCCAGAACCCTCCACCAGGTTCGTGCTACTCATCCGGATGCATCAATCAACGAAGCCCTGGCAGTGCCTGCACCCTCTTTACAGGGCTCAAGTACCGCTGGACCAGCCTCGACGGAGGAGGTGACATATGCCTCGGTGGTTCGTGGCATCGCGGTTGGTGGAGACACCACTTCGCAGCTCCTTCTTCCCCGGCCTAGAGCGGCACCGAAACAGCGTTCCCGAGCCAAGCCACGAACGAAGGTGACACGCACTCGTCTCCGGGGACCTCGCAAACCAGTCGCCCAGGGGTCATCCGGATTAGTTCGGGACTTAATGTCTACAAAGTCCGAGTTGTCAAAAATGATTAAGTCAATAACGAATGCGCTACAGCCATTACTGGCGCTTCTGACGGTTGCTAGCGACCTCAGGCAATCATAATGACGGACGATCATAACAATGGCAGAAAGGTGACAGAACCCACACCGGTCACTTTGTCGGATTCTTCAGAAGGAGCCGGCCCGAGCTTCACGCCTATAGAGATCCTTGCAACTACACCGAATTCCATGGGGCCCAACAAGGTAACATGTCACCAATGCGGTCAGACTTTTGCTAGGCGAGGCCTCCGTAGACATGTCACAGTCAAACATGGGGGCGAAAGCACGATACCCCATCATGACGGGGCCCCGAACGAAGTCAATTCCGACCTCACGGAGTGCATCCAGGCCTTCATAACAATGGGAAGTTGGTTCGCATCCTGCCCAAGGTGGTCAGGAAGTCGGTGGCTGACGCACTGTCGGAGGTGTTGTTAAAGGTTGCCGTGGACAACGACGACGCGGCCTGGCTTGCGCTTTTCTCCTTTGCCCCAGGCGTGCTAAGGTTACCGGTAGGCTGCAGAGATACACGCTCTCTGGCAGTGGTCATTAGGAAGAACTTGGTGGAGTTTCGACGCGGTGCTCGACTTACAGATTTGGCTCTCCTGCAAACCGCGGGCGAGTCGGGTGATAATGTTAAGCGAAATCATTCGATCACGCGGGCCGTGTTGGCCAAACTGTCGGACGGAGACGTGTCAGGGGCAGCCCGCCTTCTTCTGTCTGACGACGTTATGGTCGATGAACCAGCCGCCGCAGCGTCGCTACGGGAAAAACACCCCCCCGCGCAACCAGACTTGTGTTGGCCGTCTCCTCCCCCTTCACAACTTTTACCGTCTTCTACCTCGGTCGAGGATATTCGCAATACGATGGGATCTTTTTCAAAGAGCTCGAGCGCCGGTCTGGATTTCATCAGACCTCGACTGCTACAGGACCTTATCTCACCGACTCTCGGCTGCTCATCCGACGCACTTAGCAAGGCCCTAGCAAAGGTGATCGATCTACTGCGATGGGGAGCTCCGCATCCAAGGTGGTGTCCTCTTATCTTCGGAGCGAGGCTGTTTGCACTAAAGAAGAAAGACGGCTTGTTTAGACCTATCGCTTGTTCATTGGTACTACGCAGGATCGCGGCGAAATTGGCAGTAAGGGACTCTAAAGATGTTATCAGCCTAGCGGTTGGGCCTCACCAATTGGGTTTCTCCACCAAGGGGGCTGCTGAAATAATGATTCACGCTACCAGGGCTTTTATTGATTCTCGGCCCGATCTATCCGTGCTAGTCAAACTTGATTTTAAAAACGCGTTCAACACCGTCAGAAGGGATCATTTGCTGAAAGTGGTTGGAGATGAGACCCCTGCTATTTATCATCAAGTGAAATTGGCCTACGGTGCTCCATCGCACTTGGTCTTGCCCTCGGCACTGCTGACTTCAGCTGTTGGGGTTCAACAGGGAGATCCCCTCGCTCCCCCTCTGTTTTGCCTTGCCGTTAATGACTTGGTTAACTCACTTGAAAGTCCACTCAATTTTTGGTATTTGGACGACGGTGTCATTGGAGGTAACATTAGTACGGTCTGTAAAGACTTAAAGAAGATACTTAATTTCACCACATGCAGCGGTTTGGACCTGAACCCCGTCAAGTGTGAGGTTCACATAACCGGCTCAAGTACAGCTGACATATCCGCTATACAGAATTTACTTCCAGGTTGCCGCTTAACAGGCGACGACTTGGATCTTCTTGGCGTACCCCTGTTCGCTCGCCACCTTGGACCGACAATCGAACGCGGGAGGGAAAAACTTGAAATTGGCTTTAATCGTCTTCCCCAGCTGGGCGCTCACCGGGGTTTGTACCTCTTGCGTTCATGCTTCTCCGCGTCGAGGTTGAATTACCTGTTCAGGGGAACCAACAGTTCAGCCTTCTCGGCCCAGTTGGAGGAAATTAACTTGAAGATGGGTTTTGCGTTGGAATCTATACTCAACCTGCGGTTGCGAGACGATTCCCTAGTTCAGGCGTTCTTACCGGTAGCCAGAGGTGGACGGGGCCTGCCTGAAGCAGTTTCTCTTTCAGTCGCAGCACACATCGCCTCCTTACATTCGGCCACTAGTGGCGTTGAGTTTATCCTGGACCCCAAGCGATTGCAAGCTCCACGCTTGAAAAGATTCAGGATGACGCTAATGCATTCTGTGGGTCTTTACCGGAGACGCCTTCTCTTCAGCGCTCGTGGTCAGAACTGGCAAACGACGGCCGATGGAGCGGCCTGTGGGACCGAACAACTACGGCCACTAGCAAAGCGAGGTTACGAGCAGCTTCCTCGCCCGGTGCAGGTGCATGGCTGCACGCCCTCCCGAGCCCTCAACTTGGTACCCTCCTGGATGACGAGTCTACACGAATACTAGTCGGGATGAGGTTAGGAGTAGACCTAGTCTCCCCACACCAGTGCAGGTGCGGTGATGAGGTCGACTCTCTAGGTCACCATGGACTTTCCTGTCCGCAGAGTTCAGGCAGAATTGCACGCCACTCAGCCTTGAATGAAACATTTAGCAGAGGGCTACGGTCGGCGGGCTACCCATGCATTTTAGAGCCTCCCGGCTTAGTCAGAGACGATGGAAGGAGACCTGACGGAATGACCCTGACTCCCTTTGAGCGGGGCCAAATGCTGGTGTGGGATGCGACCGTAACCGACTCTTTAGCCCCTTCAATGGTCGGTACGGGCGCATCCCGCCCTGGACACGCGGTAGCCCTAGCGGAAGCAGCCAAGTGCAGAAAGTATTCAAGTATTGCTTACCCACACTTGTTCTCACCCCTTGCGTTCGAGACATTGGGGGGGCCCGGGCTGCTCACGAAGAAACTGCTCAACGATGTCGGGAGAAGATTGGTGCTGGCTACAGAAGACAAGAGGGCGGGCGAATATTTACTGCAACGTCTGTCATTGGATGTTCAGAGAGGGAATGCCGCTTCGGTGAGAGGCACCCTGGCTAGGTGGACCAGCCCAAGCCTGGACCTAACGCCTTGAGTTGAGCCCCGAACGGGCTGTGCACATGTTCTTACATCACAAATGTATATCTTAATACACATAAATAAATGATAATAATCATAATGACAATAAATAAAATTATAAGAAAATATGCGATATAAACGCTCCATACTAGCCTTTGATGGCTTTGAGGAGCTGTGAACCTTTGTACAAATGTAAATCACTCGTGAGAATAATGAAACCTATCCATCTATCTATCTATTTTAATCATATGCTAGGGGCAATTGGTAAGCTTTAAAGTATACTTAGTAAGCACAATAACCTGAATTTCTACAGGATGCGCTTGTTATCAAAATTAAATATATATATATATATATATATACATATCTTCATGACTACTTAATCTAACGTCATTATTTCTATAATCAACAGCATGGAGACTTGCAATTTTTAGCTCCACAAGATACTTCCGCTGAAAGTATTTTGTGGCTTACGACTTCGAGCCGAACCCTCGCTTCAGCTTGGCCCGATACTGGAATTTAACTTTTCCAGTATAATGTCGGTTCCTAGGATAGCTGGTCCCTCCTACGAGACCTGCGACGCAAAGCAGCTGCTTAGCTGCAGATTTAAACAGCATACACTAGCTGAGCTGTCTCGAATGTGCGATTAGACGCACACAGCACGGCGAACTCAAGCGCGAAAAGAGGGGGCGAGCCAAACCCTCGAAGAGCAGGAGTACCTACTATATGCCTGAACCAAGAGATCTGGCGTTTGCTAATGAGTTGCGATTTTGTAGCGTGGCTACTCTGCTGTGAACGCACGTTAAAAAAGCCTCTAGAGTGGGACGTGACAGCCTCTTGAGCAGCAGCGTCGTCTTAGCTTCATCGCAGCCTAACCGAGTTCCGAAGAGTTGCCAAGGAGGCTAAGCCAGCGGTGATGTCACAACATTACGAATGAGTACTATTCAGTTCCTGGCGTCGTATCGACGCGGGGTTCTGAGAAATCGGACAGTTCCCGTAAAGATGTCGCAAAGCGTACGCACGTGATTACAGGTAATCGACGGGTTGGGCGGCCAGTGCTGTAAATGAAATGTTGCGAACTAAAACATAATTTGGGAAATTGGTACAAACCTGGGTACTTAATTGCAATGTTGGTTTTTAGTTCCCTGATGCTCATGGCATTATTAGCATGAACTACACTCCTCAAAGAACCCACAGGAAAAGTCCAGCGGCGTCAAATTGCTAGATTTTGAAGGCCAGTGACTTCCTGTTACGCGAGATTACACGTCCGGCATACTTTATCTTCAAATCCTCAACTGGTTTGCCAGCTGTGTGGCTTGTGGCGCTATTTTGTTGGAACCAGAGCTCACTGGCACCAATTCGGTCCACACTCGGCCAAAGACAATTAGGGCTCATGCTGCGATAACACTTGCTATTTACTGTGAAGTGAAAAAATATCAATACAGATAATATTGTTTTTTTCTTGAACACGGGATTTGTGTATTATCATTATGTACATATATCAGAACTGCTTATATATGAATTATATAACCTCTAGACTATTGCTTATATTATTAGTACTATTGCTCGAGTGTTGGTGACAACTCAACATCATATTGGCGTTGCCTCTCTGTAGTACCTATGACACCCTCTGTCGGAGGAACGCGGTCGATCTTGGCTCCGCTGTGGCCTCAAAGAGCTTCTTCCCGACCTCATTTGTCAGTTTGAGTGCATTCTTGCCCCCAAACGCCAGATTACTCGAGATCGAACGCCATCGCAATATGGTCATCAAGATGCGCGTATAGGCGCCGCTTATGCATCTCCCGTTAGTGAATGATGTGGCCGACGCCCGGGCTGGCTAGTGCACGATAGCCAAGGCCGTACATGTCGGAGACGGTGACGTCCCACGCCAGTGGCCGATTACGGTCCCAGTCCCGGCTGGTAAGGCCATCCGGTCGACGCCTGTCGTCTCTCTGCAGTCCACCAGGCTCCAGTGTGACGCAGTAGCCGGCTTGTCAGAAAGCGCGCCCGAGGATGTCATTGGTGGCATCGTGGCGGCCCTGCGTAAGCCCCGCTAGCTTAGTGCAGCTAAGCCGGTGCAGGCCGCGCTCATGGACATTCCTCGCTCGCCACCGCATGGACATTCCTCGCTCTCGAACATGGCAATGCCAAGTCTGAGGCCACTAGCGGCACAAACCTGGTCTTACTGTCGACGAGCTCGGACGGAAACACGTCGAGCCACGCTCCGGCGGCGTCGGATGAGACTGCTTGCAGTCTAATATCGTCTACATCTAATTGGCAGGCCGACAGAAGAATTAAGTAGATAGTTTGAGTGGCAATTTGACCTAACCCTCCGACTTCAAAATACACGAGATTAAGGGTCACGAAAGAGCCTGTTGTTTGGATACGTAATTGAACCGATGTATCCGGACATTGTTCTACACTATCGGCCACAGCGGCGATATTTTCAGCCGAACGAGCGTTGCATAGTCTTCCATGGCTTGGTTGATCAGGTACTGAACCTGTCCTATCAAACTTTTTAACATATTCACAATAGTGTTCTAAGCGTTTTTTTTGTTAATTAACGCCTCAAATTGGTTGGGCAGCCCTACCCGTTTCTGTTTACGAAGTAAGCAGATTGCAGAGAGGAGAGAGCTGAACGCGGGAACTCCTGTACATAGCTTAACTGCACTAGGCTGCATTATATATGCACTAAAGCTATATGAAAAATGATGACTCCCTAAAGAGGGATGTCTAAACACAGCGACCGACAGAGAAAAAAGTGGTTTTCATAAGAACGACATTCATTTAAACGTAACCTTATCAGTACATATGTATCGTCAGAGATGACATTGGAGCTAATACCAATTTGCTGCATAGGATTGTATACGACCGCCTTTGGCTCAATAAAATGCTCGTTGGCTACTTCGAGACATGACGCGGGCTGAACAACTACGTCGGGTTGGCTTTTTTCCGAGAATGTCTGAAAACCCTTTGAAGATGGACACTCAGACAACATCTCAAAATTGGTCACAGGTTATAAGATTTGGACACATTTGCATGACCTGCTTCCGTTCCCCCAGAGCAGAGAGTGGTCGTTCGTAAGAGCGGGTCCCGCAATGAAAACGAAGCGCCAGCGGTCGACCGGAAATATGACTCAATTTTTATCACCAAGAATAATCCGAACTGCATGTCTTATGCGACAAAAATAAAATCAGCAATAAGTTCTGACGATTATCCAAGGCAAAGAAAGCTGTGCGGTGACCGGTATTTGCTATGTGACTAAGTGCTTACCAAACGTATTTGCCTAGATCACGAGACACAATTCATTGTCGAGGAGGCGTGGGGTCAAGGTAGTAGAGTCAGCGTCTGACTATTTATTTGACTTGGCTGGCTACGACTGCCTTCTTTTTTCGCAATGTGAAAAATATTCTCAATGCTGTTGAGGTGGAATTGAAAAAAAAATGCGAAAAACGGATTTAGAGATCGGCTTTGATGCTTTAATTTCATTCGTTGAAAAAGTGTATCTTTGTCGATAGTTCGTCTACTAATTCGTGAACAGCTACGTTTTCCATCCGTGGCACGAGATTCCGGGCACTAAAGGAAAGAGAAATACCCCTGGCGTACGTTGAACAGAACTCGCCATTGAAGTGAAAGGATAATAGGCTGCTGTCAGGGCGACAAAATGCCCATACCTTTTAGGGAAATTAGCAAAGTTAACAGTATGCACTAAAATCAAAGCTACAAATATTCTTTTACTGTCTTGTGTTGCAGGCAACTGGCTGATTGTGCGCGAAGGAGGTGCCTCTCAAGACAAGGCTACGTCTCTGCCAACCCAAGATACCAAAAGAGGTAGGCAAAGCATTATACATATATAACATGTATATATACATATATAACTGATAATTGGTTGCCCAATTTATAGCCGTGCGGGTCACGGATGGGGGCCGACGGGTTTTCACCAACACTCCAGCCCTAAAAAGACTGAACACCATTGGCCGACAGCATCGGCGCCCTCAGAGTCGCCGCCATTTTCCCATCCTTGACATTGCCCTTCAAGCAAACTGATGGAGGTTAGTAAAGCGTGTCGACACGGGCACGCCAAACCATTTCCTGTCGGAACAAAACTTCGCAAGGCAAGGCCGATGAGACGAAGGCCTCGACATGGCTGCGCAGTTGTCATTTTTGATACTGCCACTATTATCACTCTATCACTCGACTATTTTTGTCGTTATTTTCTATAGAAGTAGCCGGAAGCAGTGGTATAAGACCCAATTCTGACCTTAAAAGAGTGCGTACTTTTGCTACGACATTTGCTGCCTCATTCTCTTTATCGGAAGCAAAGAATACACTATCTCCAGGTTTTACGTGTGTTATTTCTTGTATTTTTCTTTGTCTCGAGTCATGTCACTGTGCAAATCTGACAAGACGGACATAAAGTGTTTTGCGTAATATCTTCCTGACTGGTGTGGCAAATTCTAGCGCGTCATTTTCGTAATTGCTCTAGTTATGAGGGCCACAGCTGCGTTATTTTGCATATTGTCTACTCGGATTGTATGCCCTTTTCACGTAAAACCATGCACCGAATATTGAAGATATTCGTTGCTATTCGCCACGATAGCTCGACTGAGAAGTCACTGAACCTTCGTTAAAACATGTGCTCTTTATTGTATTAAGACAGTTAACGCAGCCCTATACCGATTGCTTGCACCATGATTTCTTTTCATTGTAAGTTATTGTTATGATTAGTTGTAAAAGTGATTACAATGTCCAGCTGCCTGACCCGTTGGTCCCTGCACTAGTATCCTAAAGTTTTCGGGCTGATCCTCAGCCAAGATTTAACGTCCGCGGAACTGTTTTTCACATTGCTTCATAGACGGACCTCCATAAATACAAATATGCAACGGTGGGGCTCGAACCTGCGAACTTATGTCTCCTCCGGTTGCGAGGCGCAGGCTTAATCCACCACGCCACCGGGCTCGACGCACTAGTACTCTAGGTGTATTCGATCTAGCATTGTGGTCACAAAGTCCATCTAATGTGAGGATTTAGATGACGCTACGCTACAAAGTGCTGCTAATTAACACTAACAAAGAATTATATTATTTGTGTTTTTGAAAATAAAAGGAATTTCTTTTTTTTGTATAAAACTCCCCTCAATATATACACGTTTGTAAAACAACGTCTGAATTGGGGTAATTAAATGGTTACGACATAAACCGTTCTTATATTAAATATGGGAATATTAAATTTAAAAGCTAATTTGAGTCAAAACCCGTAATGTCGTGAGAATTATAAACGATTATATAATTATTTGTTTTAATGAATTAATGTTTTTAATCAAATGTGAATAAACAAATTAATTCATGCAAGCACGGCTGCTAGCAGCGCTCTGTGTATGGAGATGCGGCTTCTGCTGTTCAATATTTAACGACATCCTACGTATTCCCATCGCCACCATAACCAGAAGGACTTAACGCCAACGACGAAGCTTGCAAAGATGTATACTATGCGACGTTAAAAAGTTCGCAATTTGAAGTCGAAAAAAACTTCGCATTTTGAAGTCGAAAAAAACTTTGATTTCTAAGGCTTTACACATTCGAAATATCGATTTTCAAGACTACGGAATACATAAGCAAACACCTGGCAGAGAAGTTCTAGAAACATTCAACCCCCAAGAGATCGTGCCGTATTTTTAGCGACATAGTATAATATAGCGGAGGCGGGCTCAAAATCCTACCCTCGCGTCAGTTCAACACCATGTTAGATTCGAACTCCCTTTGTATGGCGTGCTCGTTTAGAATAGGTGCTCCGGTCTGCGAATATTTTTTATGTAAACTATATGAAGCGCCTATGTGCCCACATACGTGGCCTGCCTCAAAAGTCTTGCGACTAGATCTTAAGACCATTAGTAAGGCTCCTTCGTTCCTAAACATTTATCCAAATACATTCAAGAAGCTAAAGGAGATTGACACGAGTTTCAGTTCTGCTGGCAGATTCTGTTGTTGACTGTTTTTAGAGTGACCATGGCTTCCACGGTGGGCGCCAAAGGATGAGCTAATAACCAATGAAAGTCCAGCAGAGACGTTAACACCTGACAATTATATTAGAAAATTAAAAGAGCCTCAATGAAGACACTAATTGTGGTTATTTACTAGACTGATCAGTGAGACCACGCCGAAAATAGTCGTCTGCTGAAGTCTGTTAGTGCCATTTTCAAATCGAATCATGTTAAGGCAGTCCTAAAAACTAGAACCCCAGCCGCAGCTACCAGAAATTTTCTATTGCGTTCATTTTGAGTTGTCTATTCGAAAGGTTTGACAGATTTGCATTTGTACAACGTACAGGGCAATACGACCGCTTGCCCGAACCCCATTGCTTCTATATCGGCCAAGCTTCCGCGGGGCCGAGTAAATCTAGATAGCAAGCCAACACGGGTTTGTTGGAGATGAAAATATACCTAAGAATCAAGCGAATGTGCGCATACAAGATTTGTTTTGATGGTGGATTTTGATGCCACTGAGGCGATCGCTCAAAACCACAGTGAAAAAGGAAGCGGAAGAAGGGGAATCCGTTCCTGGAAAATGCTTCTTTGGAAGAGTTCCGCAGCATCAAAGCCAACTTGAAACTCAACTAACGCTGCCTTTCCAGGAAAGTTAGTGGGATTCATGTGTAGTACAATACAATCACAATACTGACCTTAATTATTTTTACTTTTTTCAAGTAATGACACTACCCGCACTGGAACAATAGCACTTTGTCATACCTTTGCACGGAGATACAGTATCGAAACAACTCAGATGTCCACAAATGCTGCATACAATAACTCCCGCGGCCTAACTAAGGCATTTCTGCAACAGCGAATCGGCCACAGGTTTTACATAGGTAGATTAGGTTTGGCTCACATTTCCACATCATATGCCTTAATATAAACTCATATATAAGCACATATGGGGGATAAATATAGATCAGCAATTGCAAATTTGAAGCATAGTCTCAATGGCGTCTGACCGGCACTATTCCTTGAGGCGACTTTATAAATTATATAGCAATCACGGCGTTTTAAAAATAACGCAGCTAATAACATTTCACACTGCACTAAACAGTGTTGGCACGGCTGCAGTTGAACTTATTGTTAAAGTGGAGAGCGTCTAGTTAAGGGACCAATTTTCGCGATTTGGACCTCAAGTATATATGATGAATAATTACGTAAGCGGAAGCTTCATGTAAGTATTCATCACGGTAGCTCGACAAACATACTTACATCTGCGGCGTGCGTAGGTTTACCTACCATCACACTATCTAGTTCTTTATCCGTATGTACCATTGCTTACTTAATTGCCGAAAAATGGCCTTGAGAATGCGATATTAATCTTATCATCGAGAGAGCTTCCGTCTCACTATATCTCTTTGTCAGCTTACATTTAGATTGTTCAAATTCTCTTTCCCGCACGTCTTTCCCTTTTCGTATGTCGACTATTGTGGCCCTCGTTAGTGGTGTCCCCTAAAGCCGGCACACATTTTTCTGTTTATTTGTACAGCTTGTGAAAGCCAAAGCCTGTGACGCAATTCGTGGGCCATGACCGACACAATGACCCTTGCTGGCCTGCTCAAATGAAACAAACTTCCGATACATTTCTTCACTGCACTTGCTTCACCAATGTCTCATTTCCTCGACATAGCTGAAGTCAACGAGGGCTGGCCTCGCAAGACACACTTTTTTTATCTATTCGGGCTGACCCTCAGCCAAGATTTAACGTCCACGGAACTGTTTTTCACATTGCTTCATAGACGGACCCCCATAAATATAAATGTGCAACGGTGGGGCTCGAACCCGCGCACCTATGTGTCTCCTCCGGTTGCGAGACGCAGACTTAAGCCGCTACGCCACCGGGCTTGACGCAAGACACACTGGAATAATTTTATCGACCGATCGACGAAATTCAGGCTGTGTGAAAACTCATCAGCAATCCTTCTCGAACTACATATGCTTCTCCAAAGCTAGACGCGCCGGAGTTACGCCAAATAATACGGAAGGTCATTTAGTGAGACGTAATTAGGACCCGTCCGTGTGAGTTGCCTGGTGATATAATAATGTATCCTACATTATACATTTCAACAGTTCAAAAATAAGGATGACTTACTCACCCTGGAGAATTTTATTTTCATTATGTTAAAGATGGCCTTAAGATTTTCCTCTCTCTGTTCAAACAATATGTGGATATATTTTATTCTTCATATCTAAAATATTTGTCACCTCACACCAAATTCTTTGTTCTTTGGTATTTCAACTTCACGTACTCCTTATTGTATGCAGTTGTTCTAACGTTATATTTAGACTTATCTGAATAAATATTATTTCATTCAGACCTCTCATAATAAACTCAAGTTCGTTTATTGTGTGTTTTAGTGTTGTTTAGTATGCAAGCCAGTCTGCACACTGAGGATACGTTTTACTAAGTGTCCAACTTTGGAAGGGGCATTTATGGGGACTATCCGGTATTTTAAATAATTGGGTACGTTGTGAGAACGGAATGGCACACCAATTGAGCTGCTTTCACTCGATGGCTGATTTAGTACACAACTAATAAAGCAACTAAGACGTTTTCCGCAGAGGCGTCTAGTTTAGACCTTGCGGAAAAAAAGAGTTCATAGGTAATTTATTTTCTGTAATGAAAACATAAAATATGAAAAACAAAATTTTAGTTTATTTTTCTCGCGTGCATTTCCAAAAAAAAGGGAAAAAAACTGCCTCACGATTTTAAATGTTTTATGTAGTAGACTGGCCTTATTCAAACCTAAATAGAATTACGTATCAATCGTATCGTCTAGTCGGATTGTTTCAAGTAAAGCAAAGATGCGTGTACTTTAAAGGACTAGCCTAACTTAAAAGATTCCGTACTATACCCTATTTTTTGCAACAGAGGAACATATTTCACAGACGGACTCGCTTTTTCTCTTATTTTTTAAATAGAGATAACAGGTAAAGTGTAAACCGAGTCTTCCTCTTTTCCCTTGAGGGGGTTGGAAGCTTCGAAGCTCGACTTTGTGCGGCGGTTATATATATATATATATATAAATAAGGAAAACGATGTCATTAGAGTAGAACATTTATTTAAAATATGACGTCGTCTCTATTTCCGTTCGTTATCGATATCTTATACTTGAAATGCCTCTGTTGACCGCGTTTACTTCCATTTCCCACTTATCTCTATTGACGTTTGGCGATTATTGGCGCCTTGTTAGTTCGCACAGCTTGTTGCTACTATATATATATATATATATATATTTGATACTTCATATCCACCATATTTATTAAATCTCACAATACGAGCAGTTCTCTCAAACTCAGTTTTCGTAGAATGAGGTACCTACGTGGCGACCACTCTTCGTCTTCTCGTAGGGATCTTTCTGCCGCATCGCAATCATGGAAATGATGACTAGCTATTAACTACCGGTCGGCCGTTGATTGGCTCATCGGATAACTTCACACTTTAAATATTCACCTAACTTGCGGACCACTAGGATATATACTGGTAACGAAACACCACAGCTTCTATATATGCGCAACAAATATTTTACCATTAGTTGTAGTGCTCTCCTATTAGTCGCTGTGCTGGCTTATAGATAATAACCGTTCAGCCACTTTATCATGACAGTAACACTAGTGCTATGCAGAATAAATACAATTTAAATCACATAATACTAATAAAACTTCCAAAATTAGATACAAATTATCGGGAGTACGATGGCATAAGCGGGGAGAAGGCAACGGCATGAACTGTGCCCCCATAAATAGCATTCGTGTCATTACACATGAGCTCAGCGTAACTAATCACCATGATAATGCGTTACGTTCCGCTTAATGGGTTGTTAATGGCATTCGTTTAGCTCTAGGTAGGGTTTCATTCATCAGACGATTAACCGTTACCTAGGTTAAACATCATCCGATAGACGTTAATCATCTGGCGTCAGACACACGTAGTTCAAAGAAGAAAAAACGCTTCTTACATCAAAGAATATGTACGATAGCAGATGCGGAATACTACCCTATTATGCACTGGGTGTCACTTCGGAGATAAAGATAAAAATAGGTGTAAAGACAGGTAGACAAAATGAGATACAGATACAGGAGATGAAAGGAGCAGTCGTGACAGGTATTGCACTTATTACGATGATGATGGTCAAACGGTTGCCAAACAAAAAGCGATAGGTACGAAATCAATAATATTGATAATAATTATTATAGTAACAATAATAAAAACAGCTTTATTATTTTTTTTATCACTGTCACACGATCTGCACACAACTCTGGCATAATCCGCATAGACACTAAACAGAACTGAATCTGCCGTGAAACGCCCCCGTATACAACACTGATCTGAGCAGATACTGAAGAAAATTGAATATCATATTCAATGTTCAGCCTGCAATGGGGCTATTACCGCTGTGTGCACCCCGAGTAAGTGTTCTTTGCTTTGACGCCCTGATGGTAAGAACACGCTGCTGTGTATTTGTTCCTTCTGTAATTTCGTGTCGCTCTGTTTTTTTTTTTCTTTTTGCGCTTCTATCTCGTGTAGTATACGCGATAGTAGAGAGTCTTGCCGCGCCAAAGCGAATACGAGTTGTCGAACTTGAGCAGGTAGATACCTTGGCCAGGATATTGATGTCGGCCGACGTATACCTCTTGGTGACAGTCTCTCCGGTAAATTGGAATAATGACCGACGTTGGTGGACCCTCAGGCTCTTTTGCCTAGAAAGCACCCACACACAGCAAAAATAAGTTTGTTAAGTTTTCATCACAAAAAAAACAATAACTAGAGTAGTTAATTTACCGCGAAAGCTACACTTGAAACCTTGCGATATGTAATCTAATCCTAGGCCTTGTGTGCCTGGAATCATATTAAAGATCTAGATCTATTGGGCCATTCAACATTTCTACCAAATAGTGATCTCCACTCTAGACGAGCGTGTGTTGTCAAATAGAGCCGTCTGCTATTGTTTTAGTCTGTGCTTTAACGAATCAACTCATTCCGAACTACCGTTTTCCAAATCGAAAGCCTGTGGTTTTGTGAGTACCAAACACAAAAATAGCACCTACGAGGGCCCATTTGGTAAAATTACGCTTTTCCTGTGCATCGAAGGACTGAATCCAATTGTCTTAAGCACGGTTAAGCACGGTTTCACTGTCTGCGGCCTAAAACTCTGATAGTACCTAAGCGCGTGTTCATGTAGTAAGCATTAACGCGACACAAGCGAAGATCCGTGCGATGCCTTCACGATGTGAGCGATCTTAAATGTGTGTTACAATCTACGAGAGCAGTTATTCCTTCGCCATAGTGAAAAAGCACGGTTTCATGAAAATGGTGTCATTAATCTTTCACTCATAAAGCAGCACAATGCTGTCGCATCGAGATGCGTTCAGTAAGAGCAGATTCGCCATACTTCAGCTCATAACTCCCTTGCTAACGAGACGCGCTTACCCTTACCGGAGTCCGCCAAATATAGTAGAGCTCACTCATACACATAATTTTTTGACCGACAATATAAGAATAACCAGGGGCTATTTACCAAAGAAAGGTCTTTGTCTTAAAGCGGTAAAAAGCGAAGCTAAGCAGTTATGCGGTTAAATCACCTTATTGACAGCCTCAACGTCGTCATTTCCCGGGTGCTCCTCTTCGTCTTCGCAAGACTCGTCTTCCGAGTCGCTGATGTGAACCGACACCGTGTTACCGGGCGTCTTTGTCCATTCAAAATACACGCCAAAACCTGCAAATAAGAAATTAGAGTATATATATATATATACTTGTTGATGTTTATTCACCAATATTGGTAGATTCATATATATATATATATATATATATATATATAAACCAAAAGAACAAGACGCTGTGTGCGCATTATCCGACTGGATTTTCAAGACTAACCATTTCTGAGAATTTAAGAGCTGACGATACAAATAAACAATTGCAATGAAGTAGCCGCACTCCGTGGCAAATTTGCCGACATAGCACAAATACGTGCGGCTAAATAGCCGCGCGGCGCCAGATTAAACTCTGGCAGTCTCGGTTGATCGATAGTTTTGACAAAAGGTTAGCGTATCGCCATCTACTGCTGCGTGGGCGTATGGTAGCCAAGCAAAACGACAACGAATAATGGGCTACGTTTTGAACAGAGGTCGATGAAAAATTGTTTTGATTACGATCCAAATCAATACAAAAGCTTTTTGGGGGCTGACTAACAGCCATTAGATGTGTAACGGCGGGGATCAAAACCGTGCACCTATGTGTCTCTTTCGGTAGCGAATGCACCACGCCACCGGGCTCGACCAATGCGAAAGTTGAAGGATATTGACCTAAACAAGGACCCTCAGGTTTAGGTATAGCGGCTAATTCTCTGACGTCAGTGACTTTCTAAATTATGCGATGGTGCTATTGCCTCCAGCCCGATTGAGTATGCCAAATGTACTCTTAAATGAAACATACGGAAACGAATTACTATGAGTGATTAAAAAAACAGATACGCCAGGAGCAGGCTCAACCAATTAAGTGTGTGCCTTCTTACAAGCTGAGATCATAACATTCGGATCGCGTTCAACATGACATGCTCACTTCTGCAGTTTGAAAATTGCTTTTGCTGAGGAGCAACCGTGAGGCCAGAACACGCTATTCAGAATGCAAATCGTGACAAAGTTCCGATAAACGTTTACAGTCGATTGCTCACCGCGCACCATAATTGCCGTCAAAATGAAAGAATAACAAGCGTTTTCAACAAGCGCTATCAGCAATTGTGCGTGACAGACACACCTATCCAAAATGGAATCGACGTCACAATGTCCCATTTTAAATCATAAGTTCATGGTGAGGACTTTTCTCCTTCTGACTCCGCCCCGTTACCAGAAAATTCATCAGGACTGCCTCCACGTGCCTCCACACTAACATCACACCCTACTTCTTTCTCTGCTGAGCGTGTATGTATTCATTTCAACGGAAGCGACAATCGACCAGAAAATATCGAGCGGCTACGTGGTGCTATTGTGCCGCGTACAAGAGAGAAAGGAAATGCGCCCGCCATGCCTGCGCCCAAAATGGCTTTGCCTGAGAGCACACATTGTGGAATAAAAATTGATCAAAGTTTGGCGGATATATAAATAACAAGTTAGGACAAAGTGCCGGAGTTCTGTAACACGCTGTGAATCTCGGCGAAACACGAAAACATCAGATTCCTTTCGAGTGCATAACTGGTTTTCATTTCCACTTAAGGTAACTTGTCATATATAACTCTAGACTTTGATGGAATTGAATTGTAATTAATTTTTTAAGGTACCCCACCAGCAATATCACCGCATGGTTCACCGTAAACGTGTACGTGGCAAATGATATGTCTTACAAAATACAAGATACATTATCAAGCTAACTAGGCATTCGGTCTCAGTTCTAGCGTTAAAAAAAATTAAACGGTCAACACATTTATAGTGAAAAGAACTCCACTCTGAGTGGTTTACTATAAGAGCTATATATACGAGAGAAAGGAGGTTCATCGGGATGTCGTGTCCATCTCTAGGAGGCGAAGATATTCCGATATATTAGTTCTAGGATGACTTTACGGGCGGATGGATCTGTTGAAGTGATTGAGAAAAGTTGTAGTGGCAATAGAGAGAAACCCTCGACAGCTTTAAAGAAATAGGGTCCTGGGACATCCACTTTTTCTTTTACTTTCAAAAACTTGAAAAAACTTAGTATTACGGTCAACGCCCATACAACGACCACAATAATGTACACTTTATACAAATAAAATTGATCGATGCATGATATAATTACCGCAAGTTGTTCCCCCCCCATGGCAAGCTCCCATAGGGGTTTCTATAACCTGCCCCGTGTTAACAAATGTGAAACATTAGCGGCTTGTGAACACGGTCTGGAACTGACATCTATGAACAAAAATATATATATATACATTTATCATCATAGCCTTACCGATATCGTAGTGATCGGTGGCGAATTCCCAATAGAGACATTGGCCGTCATCATGGGTGGGCACTCGGACAGTGACCGTTTCCCCATGGCCCACCTTGATAATCGAGTCGCCACCCTCTTGCCGTATGCTCTCTTTGAACTCAACGACGTCCGCCCGCGTCCACATAGCGGGTTCTGCTACGGAGATCAGCGACCCATCTTCGTCGGACTCCTCGGCGTCACCCGCCTCGCCCGCTGTGTGTCGACGATGCTCTTGTTGTTGGTGTTCTTGACTCTCTTGGGCTGAGTGAACCCCCAAGTCGCCGGTGCCGTAGTGCTGTTGTTGGCCTGTTCCATCAAGAGCGACCGCCGGCGACGATGCCGTCACAATCTGCTCGTGCTGCTGGGGGTGCGCAGCCATACCCTGTCCAGGGTGCACCAATGCACCGTATTGATGGTGGTGGGGGTACTGCTGTTGGAAACGCTCGTCATCGATCTGAAGTTCGGTCGAGTGAGCCAAAACCGTCGTCTGCTGAGGAACGGCCGTCCCCGGAGGTAGGGGAGCACCGCTTAAACCGTCACCGTAACAGCCGACCGCAGTGCCGACGGCAGGATCAGCAGCAGATCGTGGATGACCGTTGTTGAGCGACAGAGCCGCCGTCTGATCCGCTAACTGCTTCATGTACTGAAGATGTCCAACGCACACGCCATTCGTTTTGTCATTCATATTAACGAACTGACCAATAGCAAACGTCACAGGATTTATACGAAAAAAAAAACAATAACGCGACGTAATGCGGAAGTGCCAACGTCGTTATTTCTACGAAGCAACTGTTGAACAGCTCACCCGGAAAAGTCTTTGAGCAGACCATTCGCCTTGCAATTCCATATAATGATAACAATGATAACATTGAGACTAAAGCCAGTGACAGAATCAAGGATTTAGCAAAAACATTGCGCCGTCGTCATTATCCTCCAATATGCTCCACCTTTCTATGACGTTTGAAAAATTCGACGTGTTTTTGTTAGGCTAATACGATCTAACCTGCTTAAAATGTTCTTCCTGAAGCTGTCTAATAATCGCTTGTTGCTGCGGGCCGTCGTTGGGCGACTGCTGGGCCGCGTAGGCGGAAAACTGGTCGAAAGTCTGCTGATTAAGAGCCGCCTTAATCATGGCCTCGTTGGGACCAGCCGAATTGGCCGCACTACCCACAATCGTCATGGCAAGCGGATGTGACGGACTCGACGGAATCGAACCGGAGCTGTTCGGCGAATCACCCGATCCCCCGGTGAAGTTTTCACCGGCGTTTCGCTATAACAAAGACAATGACCATGACACGAGACCACCCACAGCACGATGAAAACCGTTAGAAAAATATAGAAAAGTGATACTTATATAACGGCCGATGATAAGATAAGCACCACTTCGTTGTTCGGCAGTTATAGTTTTCAAGGCAAGGAAAGTTGCTTGAGTTTAATAGCCAATAGCTGCTACCATGCCGATTTCAATATGACCAAAAATAAGCTAAGATCGACGACATTCGAAGTCTCAATCGACGAAATATTGTTGCATGAACCGAAATGTTAGCAAACTCCACCTAATATCTATCGAGTAAAGCGGTGGGTTCTACTTGTTGCTCGTCGTTATTACACATAGATTCACTGCCTAAAATCTGCAAATATCTAGCAACGAGACCGAGACACGATGATGTATTACTTCAATAACAGAAACAAAAACAAACCAGTGATTTCGAAAATCTAACGCGATTTAAGCAATATGACGGCCTTGCTTGCACCCAACTACCTTGGTGGTATTGTTGTTGTTGTTGCTGTTGCTGCCGCCTTCTCCGTGCAGCTCTTTGCTCGCTTTATGGGCACATACGTAGGGCCGAAACAGCGGGCAGCGGTCGTGAAGGAGAGCCACGAACTCCTGCTTGGCTGTGAGTGCATCCATTTGTCCGAGCTCCATCCAGGCCTCGCGACGGTCCTAACAAAACACAACCAGTCAAAAAATCGGTCTACAACTCGATCGATGCAAGAGTACAGAGTCACACGCCACACGATATCCAGTCCAGCAATAGCAGATACACGTGTATATATATATATATATATATATATATATATATATATATATATATATATATATATATATAGTATATATATATATATAATATATATATATATAATATATATATATCTATATATATATATATATATATATACGCGTCGATCGAATACCCTCTGGGCATTAGGCCATTCGCCTTCGGTCGCTAAACGGGTCAGGCCCATCCACTACCCGTTCCCCTATACTGGCCTGCCTAAAGTCGGGTCATCCACCGTTTTCATATTCAAAAATGAAAATGCGTTTCACTGGCGGTGTATGCGCATTTTGATGTTTTTCTAACAAGTAAAGGGGCTCTTAAGTGACACTTCGGGTAGAAATGTAGTAATGCATTACTGTTTCTACAAAAAAACTCGACGTTATAGAAACTTCACGTGTGATTTGCCCTTTTGTTCATAATTAAGCCATGGTTTGGAAATGGATTACGTGATTTCATGCACTCAAAGCTACACACAAAAGTAGCATTTTGCCCTATTTTATACAATCAAGGCCTTATATATATATATATATATATATATATATATGAAATATATAAAAAGCAAAATATGTCAGATATGCGCTTGCAGTTGGCCTACCTGCCCGATGAGGTCGAGATATCCGACAGGTTCGCATTTGCTTTCATCGTAAGGGCCATACTTTTCCTGTTGCGTGCAGGCGATAAGCTTTAGCTTATCTTCGTATGATATGTGAAATGCCTTGCCCTCATTTTGACTGCAAGCAATAGTTATCATAATTAGTTACGTTATGTATAGGCGTTTTTGTGTGCGTGTCTATTTATATATATCCTCTCTAATCTATGTGAGACCTGGGAACACTTTCGGCACAGTGAAGAGTGAAATAAGAAACGAATTCACCGGCGGATTCGATTTTTATTTCAGATCAGGGTCATTGTTGATGTTTGGGTGGAAGATTCGAGTCGATTCGCCCACAGGTAACGTTGTGAGAAAATCACAATCAACAAAAGCACAATCATTTCAGTGCCACAACAGACGTACCTCAAAATCGAGCTACGTACTAGTCCTGTTTATGACTGCGAGGATGAACCGCACAAGTGTTTAGAGGGGCTTCGATCGGCCATGAGGGGTTTAGCCCAATCCCTCAGTAGCGTGTGTGTGTGTGTGTATGGTACAAAACATTTCGAACTGGACATTCCAATCTGTACGAGACGACTACTAGACTAAAACACAGGTTTTGTGCGCCGCACGCTGGTAAAGCACCTTCCTACATCGCACTGTAGGATTTCTTCTGTTTTCCGAACTTTTTCAAATTCCAAAAAGGCGCCTACAAATTTGAGGAATTTACGTGGAATTGAAATAAAGATTCTACGTTTAGAGGAAAAACATCTGTTATTGAAATTTAGAAACTTTGCGAGGTAGGTTCGTAGATATAGATTCAGTCTTGCCTCCTTACAATGGATTTTTTATTTTTAACAACATAAAATGTTCATACTTCAGGTGTACCTAAGAATTATCGCCGAAAGATAACGAGACAATAATTCGTACTTTAAATGCTCTCGCTTTGAAAGTACATGATGAAACAAATAAGAACAAGCCTCTTAAATATGCAATTTATAACTTTCACCATCCTCGCTCCGTTGCTCCATTATGAAACAAAATCCTATATATATATTATTCGCTTGACAAATTTAGTTTTATAGAGGGACAGAGAAAAAGCCACAGATGTTTGCATAATGATCATTTTAACATTCAAGTCAAGGTCAAAACGCAGGACATTTTACTATGCAATCCTGTAGTAACTTCGCTCCTTTGTGTAGAGTCCTAATGGCGTTGTTTAGCACTTAAATAATTCCTCTACAACTTATCATAGCTACAATTTATTTTCCATGTTCGGATTTTGACATGACATATTAGATACTACTAAGACGCATGGTGCCGGCATACTAATCGTCACACGAATATCACTGGGACTCTTTTCTAGGATTATATTTAGTAGTAGTAGTAGTAGTAGTAGTAGTAGTAGTAGTAGTAATAGTAATAGCCGTAAAATCGAAGCAAAATTAATCAGTAATTGAAATAGTTGTCGTATATGCATTGCAATTAGAACTTTATGAGAATGACCCAACGTGGGTACGTGGAGCTCACCAGAAGAAGCTTTTTGCCATCCGATAGAGCGTGTTCAGATCGAAACCCCATTCGGCAACGAACTCATCGCAACCGTTCGTCGTTGTTGCTGCTGTTGTTGTTGCTGCCGCCGGAGGCTGCGGTGACGACGACGACGATTTCATCGTTGATAAAGATGAAGATTCTGTTGTCGAAGCGCCCGGGGTTCCGGCGTTGGTGGGGCTCACAGAGGTGTCACCCGTCTGTTGTTGTAATTGTTGTTGTTGTTGCTGCTGCTGCTGTCGACGCTGCTGTTGTTGTTGACGATGTTGTTGTTGCTGCTGCTGTTGATGTTGATGATGTGATTGATGCTGCTGTTGTTGTTGCTGTTGCTGCTGCTGCTGCTGCGATGATAACATTGCCGCCCCTCCCGCGGCTGAGCTGGCCGCGGCCACGACTGTCCCCGCGTTCGGCGTTGACGAATAGCAACTTCCACCTGTTCCAGTGCCGCTCGTGGGTTTGCTGTGCACCGCCGGAGCAGCTTCAGCGTTACCAGTTAGCGGGGCATTTGCCATCGTCGGCGCGCGACGCTCGCTAGACCTAGACGGTCTTACGAGCTAACGATTGACCGATTAGATAGATATGATATATCGCCGTCCCGATATACGTACTCAGCTGGGACTGCTAATGTTGCTGCTGCTGCTGCTAGTTGCTAGTTCTCCTCGACAGACAACAACGACGACGACGATGAGCACAACGGTAACAACCACAACGTGTCTTCAGAAACAAAATCCAACGTCGTGTCAACTCGACGACGACACCCAGCACAAGAACAACAACAAGCGAATCCGACGCGTTTCAGACGCAAGGAACAACAGCAGATTCCGACGTCTTAACACACAACAACAACAGCAACAGCAGCTGAGTCTGACGTGTCAACTCAACAACACCAAGCACAACAGCAGCAACAACAACAACATAACTACAACAGAATCCGACGTGTCAACACCAAGCACAACAACAACGACAACAGAATCCGATCCACAGCAGGCAGTTGAGTAGGGCTCATCCGTTCGTTCGCCTAATACTGAATGTTGCCGATCTATGGCTGTTTGCTGTTGTTGACTTGATTCTCGGCCTACGGCAGCGACGTTGTAGAGACCGCTTGAGTTCGTCCCGGCGTTTTCATTGTCATAGCAGTAGTAGTAGTAGTAGTTAGTAGTAACGTTAACTGCAATAGCCAAAACCGAGGCCAAACAGGAAAACAACCGCCGCAGCAACAACAACAACAACAACAACAGCAGCAACAAGAGTAAGATACGTATATGTTAGAGGAAATACACTAATGACGCTAATGATGATCGCTGTTAGATCGCTGCTGCAGGTGTGCTTTGCGGCGACGCAAACTCAGGACAGGAGGACGTCGGACTGCTTCGACCGACGACCACCACAGAAGAACAGCTGTGAGACGAGTCGTCATCACGAGAACGACTCGAACGCAAGTCTTTCACTTAAGCCATATTAGTTACAAAAGCAAGTTGAGCCATGTTCTGTCGCATCGGCATCACCGCCGTCGCTGCTGTTATTGTTGCTGCTGTTGTTGTTGTCGTAGTCGTTGACGGATTAGGCTTTTGCGCGAAATTCTTACCTCTTTCAGTGAGACAACAACAACAGCAACAACAACGAGAACAACAATAGCAACAACGACAACAACTAGAACAACAACAACAACGACGACAACAATAACAACAACGACAACAACGACGACAACAATAACAACAACAACGACAGCCGCATCAAGAACAACGTACGACGACGACGATGATGATAGAAGCGACAATAACTAGCCGAAATTATGCTTTTGATGGGAACGATTTCGATTTGACACACGACGAAGCTACTATTTCATAGTAGCGACGTCAAATGAGACGCTCGATTGCCTGCGACAAAAAGACGTGTTTGCCTGAGAGCTGTAAAAAGCCTGAGTAGGTTGGTTGTTGGTCGGCTTGTTGTCGACCGGTTAGATTCGCGTGCTGGCTGTTAACAGCAGCTTGTTACTGCCATGTTCCCATCTTTATAATAGCATTGTTAGCGTTGTTGGACGAAGTTGTGGTTGTTGTTGTTGTTTACGTATATTTTGGAGGATGAGAACATTCATCATGAACAACAACTATGGCGATAATACCGACGTGAATTACCACAACACGAGCAACGACAGCGACAATAACAACAACAACAACAACAACGATACTGACTTGCACTGACTCACTTGTTAAGTCTGACGTGACACTTTCTAATTCGGACTGTCTACCTGTATGGCTGGCTGTCTTCTCTGCTGCGGTCGGCTGAGAAGCATCGAAGAGGAACGCTACGAAGCGAAACGTCACGCACGATCTTTCTTCTGCTATTCTTTCTTCGGCGCTCGGATATGGTTCTTGCTCGATGTTGTGTTTGCTACTGCCGCTGCTGCTGCTGTTTTACGTTTGTCGCCGCGTTCAACTAATGAACTCTTTAATGAGCTCCTCTGTCTTGTTTAGCTGTTTCGTTCTTTCGCTGCTTCCACTTGTGAACGGCTGCTCAATGAAATAAAAACAGCACTTTAACGAAACGAGCACCCCATGTTCGGATGTTTGTGTCATGTGTGATGTGGGGGTGTGTGCGATTGCGCGTATGTATGTATGTATGTATTTCTTTACTGAGAGCAATTGTATTTATGTATGTTGTGTATGCATTCAAGTACGTGTGGAAGAGTGTGGTGGGGTTTTTGCGTGGGCGGGGAGGGGGAGATGTAAGTATGACTTACAGTCAGCTGTGTTGTGGTGATCAGACGTTTATCACGACGATGACTGAACACAACATTCAACATTACAACAACAACAACAATAAAAAGACATCAACAGCAAGCGACAACAACAATAAAACATCAGCGACAACAACAGGTTAACACAAGCAACGAAGACGGCTGCACGAAACAGCAGCAGGTTGGCAAGATAGAAATCCACACTCAGTACTTTACTGTTTACTCAAGTATGCAGTAAAAACGGAAGCACCCACCTACCTATCTATGGTAAGAACAGAAGCACACCAATCATAACTACAACACCAACAAGCTCTTCGTCTGCTGCTGCGCGCGCGGGACTGCCGAGGTTTTCCACGTTCCGACTCTCCTGTTTCTGTCACTGATCACAGACGAAATGGTTCCGACTTCCAAACAGTAAAGAAGCAGTCTCGTTCGGAGGTGGCCGAAGCTGGATGATCACATGTCACGAACGAGCCAACCTATTTATTATTGATTAGCATAACGTATGCATGCTGATCTGTTGTTACTGCATTGTTGTCACCTTATAGGCTAGAAGGCAATTATTAATGATGAGGATAATAATAATAATAATGTATGTCTTATTCCACTTTGTCTTTCTAGCAGTGCTAGCTCGTTGCGACTGTAGCGTCAGCAGCAGCAGCAACAACATCAACCACAATAACAGCTATTAACAACACAACAACAACAACACAAAATATTTGTGCTGACCTGGCAATCAGCTGACATAATGTGACAACAACAGTAACGACAAGTGACACCCAGTGACAATCGGAGACAGCAGACTATGGTAATCTTGGTGCGAGAGAGAGAGAGAGAGACAGAAGCAGATACTTTCATACTAGAAGAACAGCACAGCAGCTGATGAGGAAACTCCGCAAACCTTCTGCTACTGTTGAGTTAGGCAGACGGACGAATGAATGATAGATAGATAGACAATTAGCGGATGGCGGACGGAGTGTATTCAGGCCATCTATTTTCGTCCTTCTCCCCATCGAAGTCGGCGGTTAGCGACGATATTTTTCTGTTCAATATTTACCCCATTCTCAGTGGTGCTGCGTCGACAACGACGTCAATCCTAGCAGACGACCGCGCCAATTGTAGCAGACGACAGCGCCAATTGTAGCAGACGACAGCGTCAATCGTAGCAGACGACGCATGAAAAGCGGCGGGCTAGCAGACGACGGCCCGTGCGCGCGCAGCGGGGGCGGCAGCTCTAGCAGACGAATGCGGCGGCCATCAATGACGTCATCGTCGATTGTCGCGCCGCCCCCTGCTATTTTCTGCGCGCTACGCGGGCTCAGCACTGACGATGATGACGACGACCGCGACATCTACAACGACAATAAAACAATAAAAAGGCGCAACTTCCAAAGAGAGGCGGGCTGGCTGACCGCTGCCGAATGAACCAGAAGAGAAACAATAAGCTAGAATAAAAAGTTCCCTCGGGTCGAACCAGTGAAAGACGTAGAGCAAGCGAGGTATCAAATGGGAAACTGACTGTAGCACACCTAGAAAAAAACAGACCAAAACGAGTTTTTGTTGGGCGCTAATAATTAGCTCTATCAATTACCTCCTAGGACTAGGTTAGGGGGGAGGGTGAGATATGGAAATAGAACTCTTAAAAATAAAAAAAATACTGTAGCTGCTGGCAAATAACTTGTTGAGCTCTGTAAATTGACGGGATACTTGTGGTATACGTTACAAAACAGTACAGAAGCGTTGGCATATTACTTCAAATTTTGGTGTCGTATCACGTCGGTCGTATGTGAATATGAGCGTTCTGGAGCAGCGGACAGTTGCTGAAGGACAAAAGTCATCCAGCGACAAAGGATTCTTCTGGGTTAAACTCAAGAGTCTGGGTCGCATCTATTTCTGGTATAGTAGCCCTAATGGGTCACTAGCGGACTTGCAGGAGCAACTTGAGGACGTTTCAATCGTCGACACGGGCCAGCTTAGAGCCGCTAGTTATCCTTAGCGGTGACTTTAACGCTGCATCGCCCGCGTGGGGCTCGAGGGAAACCAATAGCAGGGGGCAAGTTGTTATGGAATTGTTGGCCAGAGAAGACATGGTGACCTTAAACAATTAGCTAGCAGCAGGGAGACGAAACGACCTCAATTCTGGCGACATTTATGGCGGATAAAAAGTAAAGACGTGCTAAAAAGGAATCGTGGGAAGAACTGCTAGAAATCGACGGAACGCCGAAAACAGCAGACGTCTTATATAGTCTACTGAGGAGGGCGTGCCAAAAGGCATTTTCCCTTCCAGCTCGACCCAGCATGCAAAATGGACGGAGCAAAGCGAGGGCAACTTGAGGAGGACGAGATCAAGCGTGGAAAGGCACCTGGATTGGACGGAATACCGCCCGAAGCAGTGAAATTCCTCTTCGGAGAGTATTCCTCACCTGTGGCGAGGCATATTCAAAAAATCTTCCGTACAGGTAAGCTTTCCGGGAGCTGAAAGGTCGCCGAGGTAGTACTTCTGCCCAAAGGCATTTGGTCATACTGCCCGATCTGCATGTAAGGCACTTCAGCCAAAGGTGCGGAGGCCATTATGGAGGATTGACTGAGGACATTGCCGAGAAAAATGGGCTGTTGTCAAATATGCAGTTTGGGTTCCGAAAGCTGGGTCTGTTCTGTCGGTCATCCACAAAGTGGTGGCGAGGACCGAACTTATCAATGAGTCTACCCGGAAAACCAGGTATTTATTCCTGGTGGCGTTGCTGAGCGTTCTAACAGTATTTCGTGTTTAATGGTTCTTGTGACGCTCCAGGGAAATAATGCCTCTCCATAATTAGTGTGGTTGGTTTTTGTTACCTGAGCAATAGGGTGGTCGAGGACGGACGCACCAAGGTGGAGATGACAGCCGGAGCGCCGTCGAGGGTTCAATTATTGGACCTCTCCTCTGCCGGGAAGCCGTCATGTCAGGATCACGGCCGGCAAGGTTCAAGAAGCGGCTAATAACATTGCTCGTCTATTGCCTAACACGTACTGCCCCTGAGATAGTATCCGGAGACTTCTGATATGCCGTACTTTTTGGTTCGCCCATTTGAATGTCGCCTACTATGGACACGGACGCCACGAAGAATATCCCTAGATAGGTCTAGCGGATCGCGGCCCTACGTATCATTTGATGGTATCGCATCATCAGCTCGGCGGCCTCGCTTGTGCTGGTGAAAAAAACAGCCGAACGTCGGCGCCTGTGGGTTAACCCAGATAGGGAGTTCCTAACAGAACGCGAGGTGACACTCGATCGGGGGCAGAAAGTGTGGGATAACATCCCGGACGGGCAACCAGGGTCGGCCGTGAGGAACCTTATTCGAACATCCGCCGATGAATGCTTCGTCCCGGGGGTCGTCTCATATACCACCTCACCCAGGTTCTCACGGGTCCCGGCGGTTTCCAGGTGTATTTAAACCGGATCGGGAGGTTGACTCAATACGGTGCTTGTACTGCGACGAGGTGGACTCTGCGGAACAAACGGTCTTGCGATGCGCCACATGAACCGAGACTAGACTCTTGTCAGGCGTCAAGACTTGCTTGCGAGGCTTTGCCACAATGTCTGAGAGTGAGCCTGTTAAGGGGCCCTAGCAACTCCTGTTATGCTTTTACTTAATATTACGTAAATGTATTTTAAACCCTAAACCTCCTCACATAAAAAAGTTCATCCAGCCCCAATCATTCGATCCAAACACCGGAAACTGCAAGTTGTCGAATCCCGACGGTACAGGCGATTTGACGTGAAGCACCTTTCTAAGCCCAGGAGCCGAGGGAAGGAGAAGGGGGAAGCAGCTAGGCCCTCCGGAGGATCTCGACGCATCCCCCCGGGGAGGGCAAGCATTGGCTAGGCGCATAGAGCGTTAGAACGCGAGACTCCCCTCTCAGGGTTGTCGAAGTAATGCCAATGCAATCTCGGGTCTTGGGGGTGGGGAGGATATCGGTTTTAGTGGGTGCGAGTCTCACGCTAGCTGCCGCTTTTCCGAGATCTTCTAAAAAAACTTTGTAAGCCCAACTTGTAGCATACTTTTAAAGTGCGCCTCGCATTGTTTTCCTTGCTGGAACTACAGGTCAGACGGATAAGCGACCTTGCCCTTCTCACTCAGTTTCATACGTACCACTGCGGAGCCTTAATGCACGGGGACTCACCATGGACGTGCAGCAATCCCCTGCACATCGTCTGTCATAACACTTGCTGGATAAATTGAAGAACTGTCTATTATCATTGGCACGCGTTTCTACCGTACTTAGAACTTAATTTATATCATTTGGATATGTTTGAACATTACAATCTCATTTAGTTTATTTTGATGACAGTTTTAGTGAGCCGAGAATATGGGTTCAGCAGTGTATCTTAAGTCGCAGGGTACTTTTTCTCATGGTAAAATGTTATTTCACCTCACCGTCTCAGGCACGGAATTGCGTGTTTTTACTTCGATGCATATGAGGATGAGGATCCTTAGGTGAATATTGCACGATAATAAGTTATTGAAGAAGCGCTGTTAAATGTAAGATTGTCTTTGTGGGCAGCATAAGCCTGGGGTTAGATTTATCGAGCTAAGGCTCTTAGAATTTTTTTAAATTTTATACCGGTTAGGAAGAATCCAATTTGACGAAGAATAAATGATTTTGTGTACATGTACTGTGACGTAGCGCTGGACAGACCGCTTTGTAATTATGAAACATTTTTTGAAGGGTGCCAAAGGTCGCCGGTCATCTCAGCAGACAGATGGAAACGGAAAATCTTGAAGGTTAACGCGCGGCTGGAAAGTAGCATTAAACAAAAGTGTTTAATTTTTTTTTTATTGAATACAGATAAAATGCTACTAAAATGAAATGCAATGATTCAGTGACTTTAATCCGTGATAAATGGTGACTTCATTAGTCTTTACAAGCTGTATACTGGATATAAAACATGTTTAGCACGTTTTTTTTTTATATATGTCGGCGTCAGTTACATAAATGGCGCGCTCAATCTTGGTGCTTTGTTTGCTGATGGTTGTAGTCTCATTAGCTGCACTTTAACCTTTAAAAAACTCACAGATCTCATGGCAAGACGCTAAATAATCCTAATGCTAGCACAGAAGATACGACTCTGCTAATACAATGAGCCTTATTATTATAATTACAGAAATCCGCATTATTGTTGTTCAACACACATGTCTCATTGTTTCGGTACCAGATCAGTGTCCATGGTGTAATATTAATTGAGGTCTTGTACTGCTTCCTTTTATATACTGGTACATATATACAACTGCCAAATAGTACATATATATATATATATATATATATATATATATATATATTATATATATATATATATTTTTTTTTTATTTTCTTTATATATACATGTGAATGTTTTAAATCCACGGTGCCGATGGCTCACTCCTCATCTATCACTCGTGTCCGAGTGGGAGTGGGGATTTAATAGGCCAGTAACGTAGTTTGCGTGGTAGCAGACGGCATCACCATCTAATATCCGTCTTATACAATAGATAGATTCTTAGACTATCAGCGTACGCTTTGCTCGAGCAGTGTAGACATCGGTGAAAAGACCATGAAGTTGTATGTCCTGAAAGCCATCTCAGTCGCAGGCACCTCAAGAAAATCATAGTGCACGGCCTGCAACGAATTGTCTGCTGTTTGATCAGGTGGTCTCCCAGCCGCAAAACAGTTTGGGAATAACATTTATGTATGAAGGCAGACGTAAATAACAGAGCTTTTTACGAGAAAACCACATATATATATGTATACGTTTTTTTTTTGCATACACAACTATTACATACACCTGATGGACAGCCGCTATGTGCACATACACACTATATAGGAAATAGTTGGATTACTATCATAGCTGCTACTTCTAATAATAATGGATTCGTGGTTACAGATCTCGTGGACGATGCCGCCAATGATATATTCTCCGTCGACCTCACACCGAAACCGATGTCACAACGCCCTCAACAAGAATCGTCCCTGACGACACCGACCTATCTACACTAATTCGGCAGTCACTGACGGTATTTTGGCTACCCAGTTTTTTTTCAATTTACTAATTATTCAAATAAAGTGGATCTTATTAGCATACGCGGTGGTAACATTTATAATTTAGTCTACCAAGTGAAGTTGTTTGTTGCTGAAGTGTGCAGTCCTAATGGTATTTCGGTCAGACAACCGACATGTCTGAATTAATTCCGGTTTATATCTATATTATATAATATATTCAAATGCAGTAAAACTTCATAATATCACAGTGGTGACATCTACTTTCAAAGTCTTCATCTAAGTCAAATTCTTTCTTGCGGAAAATGTACAGTATGCCTATTGCCTGCAGACTCTTAGGTATATACCATGGGCTCCACTGTTGCCATAATGTACAATTGGCTGTATTGTGAATAATAGCTACTGTTAATAAAATCAGTAGGTAAATCTAATATATCTGTGTAGTAGGTAGTTGCTAGCTGGCTTGAGTTAAAACTCTTTATAGAAAGCTTTAGTTAGATGCCAGGCTTTAGGGTTGCAAGAAGCAAACAAGGCATTTAAACACCATGTGGATACTGAGTGAAAGCTCGTGTTTAGACATTATGTTGTTAGGCTAGGCTGGCGGGTTCTCATGGTTTCTTATCAAGAGATGCATATAACAGTTTCTGCATTGCTACTGGTTTTTGATTAAATCACAGATATCTAGTTGATAGCATACGTTGATCGTGCCTTGAATGCATGGAAACGTCAATAGCGGCCAGAAGTAACCCTATTCGCCATTAACAAATCTAACCCAAGTAACCTCGCATGTTCGATTGTGTCTTTTAACCACCGCTGTACCAAAATAGAGTCTGCCACTCTAACTACTACAACAACTTCGGATGCTACTACTACCGAGCTCGACACTACTACTACTACTACAAACTACTGTACTACAAGCTCTGTAACCACCCCTAATCCTTGACAATTCCGGAGGTTAGCGACATCCTTCCGAGCCGCCGACGAATCCAGACGGCCTACTTCAACAGATAGCCCCTCTGCTGAAGGCGGAAGTGTGTCCCCTAGTGAGTTCGATGTGCCCCACAAAAACCCGGGCTGACGTTACTCCGACCGTTAACGGAGGTTCCGATGAACTGTCTCCACCGC
>QVRM01002161.1:0-29240 GCA_003439945.1 Dermanyssus gallinae | reverse complement strand
ATATATATATATATATATATATATATATATATAGATATATATACATATATATATATATAATATATATATATATTATGTACGTTATTTCTGCAACTGGATAATTGAAATTAATCCACGCTGATGAAGTAGAAATATCTATAGTTAAACATATATATATATATATAGATTATCAAAGATTTTTGCAACACCCTGTAAATATATATTTACGCGTATCAAAGTATACATTCGTGATGTATATATATATAATTGCATAGATAAAGAGAAAGACAGGGATCGTTGACAGTAACGTACCCACTCGTACCAGACATAACGATGCCGACACTAAACCTCGGTCGGTGCAGAAACGAAAGATGAAGTTCGTTCGACTGTGTAACTAGCCAGAACCTTTTAGCATTTTGTCCGCATCTAACCTTTAGCGAGACATTTATGAGGCAAAGTGAAGATCGCGACAGACAAACCGAGAGAGAGAGAGAGAAATGCAACACTACCTGGTGTCATTTGAGAGGGAATGTGACTGGCGGCAGGAAGTAGTGGTGTGGAACGTGGCGCTCAGTTGGCTAAGGTATCACTAAGTATCACTATATGACGGAGCAAGCAGAAGGGCAAGGTATTGTCGCAAGGTTTGATCGTTTTATTGTAGTTTTACTCTGCCACATATTTGTTCAATACGCTCAGAGCTCGGGCAACGAGTCGCACAAGCGCAGTGTTCGTGAATTGTTTACTATTATTATTACTGCCAGGAAAATGACATCGTTTTAAACACAGGTATTTCGTAACAGCATATATAATATATATATATATATATATATATATTATCAATTAACGGGCTTCCGCCACGTGTCTAGAAGTCTTCAACTATATATACATATATATATATATATATATCGTATACTTTCGTTGCTACGTAAAGTTTGTATACATATGTAAGTACATATTTTAAAATATCTATAAAATTCAAATAGATATGGCGTTACATTAAACGGCTTATAGCAACGTACCTTCACACACATACACAACATAATATATATATATATATATTAAAATCAGGAAAGTCTGCTAATCATGTCAACTGCATATATATACCTGATTTTTGTAAATGCACAAATTTAATCAGACAATTCTTGTGATCTTTAAACTAATATACAGATAGATAATTAGGCGTTTTCGACGACAGAAAAAAAGCTACCCCGCAAACATAAGGAGAAGGAGTAGAGACGAAAAGGAAAATGAGAAAGAACGAGACATTCGAAGCAGTTGTCCTTGTGCTCTGAAGACAATCGGTGCTCTCTGGCCGAGATCCCAAGCCCGTTGGTTAGTGGCAATCAGTCACAATCAGCCCGCGCAAGCAATCGTAACCTGTAGCTTCCGTCCGTCCTGCAACAAACAACAACAACAACAACACAACAACAACAACAAACAACAACAACAACAACAACAACAACAGACAACAACAACAACCAACAAAAACAACAACGAAACGACAAAACAACAACAACGACAACGACACAACAAACAGGGAGTTGTTTCTGCCTCTGCTGCGCCGAGTTTCCGAGTTGGTCACTGGCAGTGTGATGCTGTTGCCAATTACCAATCCGAAAGTCCAAGTCAAGGCCCTGTGAGGCAGTGAGCTACCGTCCATTTACTTGTGTGTGTGTGCTCTATCTATGTGCCGTCAATGTGGCCAGGCTGGGCATCCCATCACTCCCCCCGCCCTCCGTTTGGGGACTTGGGGGTCTGATCGGGCATAAATCCTCTACTTTGGGCAATTTGCTTGCCAGCTTCCGCGGCCGGGGCCGGCTACCGAATTGCGAGAGAATTTTTGCGCTCATAAGCGTCGCTGCTGTCCGTCGTGGTTGTTGCTTTCGTTGTGTTGCTATTGTTTGTTGTTGTTCTTGCTATGGTTTGGGTGTTTGCTTTTATTGTTCTGTAGCGACAATCGACAAACGATGGTAAACACTCGCTATGTATGTGTCTGTCATCAGCCATCCGCAGCATATATGTATTATTAGTGTTTGCTTGTTTGTGACTGCCAGTGACGAACATTATGACGACAATCAGTCTGCGTGTGACCGACAACGACAATGACATGGCAAACTGGCTGGATAGGCCGGTCTTCTTCCCGATGTTGTCGGCCTTTTGTCGACAGATCCTCGTGGTGGCTCAACGTGCCCGTCTAGCGGCAACACCATGTATTCCATTAAAAGTCAGTATGCCACAAGGTCAACTCACAAATATGATATATATATATATATATATATATAGATATATATATTTGCCGGCGTTGAATTCGTGCGAGAATTCCTTCCTTATAATTACTATGACAGCAAACGTCATACTGCAGCGATTTGCAACGATCGTAGCTCCCTCATCATTATTTCGACGTCGCTCGCTTAGTTAATGTTGTTGCTGATCGGCGGAATTCGGTGCCGCTGCTGCTGCTGATGCTGTTGCGCTTCTTCAGCGCGGGCCGCCCCCCACTGAATCATGATCCGTGTACCGATCGTCCGTAGTGTGGAGGATACGACGCCCCACAGGCGGCTATCTAAACAGATTTTTTCTCTATGACCACCACCGCCACCACTACCAGTTGCGAACGAACGATATAAGGCATGACAGTGACTACCCCACAGCAGCAGCAACAATAACAACAACAAGCAATAATCGCAATAACAACAAGAACTATAACAAACAGCAACATACAACAACAGCTGTACCTAAAGCACGTACTCCTGCTCCGTGCCAAACGCGTAGACTGTCGCGCAAGATGACTTTGACGGCTGTGAGTCACTTTCGCTCCATGCTGGGATCGCGCCTAACTGCCTAACTGAACTTCGAATGTAGGTGTGTCTGCGCGTACACTAGTATATTAAGTAGAAGTTACTGATTGGACAAATCATTGACTTGTTGCCTAACGTGTAGTAAATTGGATTTTTAACGCGCGTATTGGACGGTTGGAACTTGTCTGAAAGTAGCGTGGTGTTCGAGACAGAAAAATAAAAGCGGATTTCTGTCGTTAATCTTAGGTTGGGGTCTTATTTCATAGTAATAATAGCAGTCGTAATATTAGTTCTAGTCGTAGTAGCATTAAAACTACTATAAGTACTAGTAGTATTGATAACACTAAAATAATAGCAAGGTGAGAGACTACAATAGCCGACATCGCTGCATTCTATTGCGTCGTTACAATTTGGCTGAACAAGGACATCTATGCCAAATTGTCACCTAGAGATTGTCGGATTCTTGCCAAGTGTTTTTGCCAGTGCCGTCAAGCTCTACGAACGCTTCATTTCGCGCTGTGACTCATCCTTGCTGTGATGCTTTCGTTGCATACATTTATATTGTCTCTTTGTCTCTTTCCAGTTGGCCCTCTCTTTTTCTCTCTCTCTCTCTCTTGAGCATGGTCTCTATTTCTCTCCCTTATCGGCCTTTTCCGTCTTTTTCTCTATTTGTCACCTTGTTTTTCATCCGATTGTTGATCGATTCGGGTTCCCGTTTTTCACGCCCTGCGTACTTCAGCAACAAGCCCAAGTACATCCCGATTCGTTTGATTCGATATTGCGTTGTGGTGCGTCATGCCATTGGCACAATTGCAGTACAAATAACACCGCTGGCAACAACAGCAGTAGACAACACACAACAACAACGTTAGCAGCAACAATAGCAACAACAGTGAATATAGCAGCAACAGAGAACACCCGCAACAACAGTGAATATAGCAGCAACAAGAACACCCGCAACAACAGCAACAACAACAACAACAAGAAACAACAACGACACAAACAGCAACAACGCCAGAAACAACAACAACGACACAACAGTCATAGCAGCAACAATAACAGCTGTTTCCCCGTCGTACTGACAATTACATTTGTATTTCTCATCAGCAATGGAGGCAATAGTAACATAGTGGTGGCTGATGTTGTTGTTTGTGGTTGTATTACGCGCGCGGTGGCCCACGTGGTGTTTGCACGGCTTGTTCTAACCGTAACCGCCTGCTGGGTGTCGTACAGGTGGGGGGCGATGTCTCGGCCGACGGGAGATCGACAGAAAAATAAATAAGCAGAATAATACGCCTGGAAAGCATTTAGAGCACCGCCCTTCTTGAACATGACTGCAAGAGCAGCATTGCCATGTTCATGAAGGGCGGTGTATCGGTTGTTGTTGTTGCTGTTGTTGCTGCTGTTATTGCTGTTGTTGTTGCTATTGTGCTGTTGTCGTTGTTGTTGTTGCTATTGTTGTTGTTGCTGTTGTTGTCGCTGCTTCTGTTTTTGCCACCGCAGTTTCTAGAACAACCTATGAGAGGAAGAGATGATTATTGGACTATTAAAGACTATCACTGGCCTAGACTAGCACAGCTACCGGCTGGGCATCACTTTTTTGGCAACACGACGAGGTTGTTTTCCTTTCCGCTGGGCGTGTCCGAACAGCAAGAAGCGACGACGACAACTTGGAAAAGTGCTACCTCCAGCCAAGGTCGTTTCTGTTCTGTTGTGATTGTTACTGTAGTATTTATCGCTGTTGTGTATCGATTGTTGTGGCGGTTTGTCGTCGCCGACAGCTTTGCCATCAATTCAGCATGATTGAGGTGATGATTGCGGATTTTGAATAATGCGCGCGCACGCTTGTTCATCATCATCATCATTATCATCATCATCATAATCGCCGCATGGACACAGCGTCATTGCCATGGTTATTACCATCAGCATCAGCATCATCATCAACGCCAGTGAGCATCATCAGGTCATCAGCGTAACCCTCGGCGCTATCGACACTCTTTCTCGAGCCGTCACCACCAGGAACCAAAGTCCACCAGTCTTGGCAGAAGGCACCACTTGTCTACCACCACCACCACTACGACCTTGACCACCCCACCATCTCTTCTCCAACCACCATCACAACCACCACCATCACCACTCCCACCACCTCCACCACCCTAATACAACCCCCCCGTTAATAACAATATATATATATATATATATATATATATATATATATATATATATATATATATATAATAACCCCCGTTACTATTACTATTACTAGAATTGCAACTACTGCTGATGCCAGGGTAACACTGCAGCGGCAGCAACAACAGCTCCAACAGTAAGCAACAACAACAGCAACAATAACAACAACAACAGCAACAATAACAACAACAACAACCACAGTAATTTTGTTGCTGCGGAAGAGGCGGCAGAACCAGCAGAAGCATCAGCAGTAGTAGTAGTAGTAGTAATAGTAGTGGTAACCAACGCCCTCGCCGACGCACTGACTAGTGGTAATGGTAAGCTCGCCGTCGCAGTCGTCGGATGAGGAGGAGCGCGCCGGCCGAAACCGCTGCCATCATCGGACGCTGCGTTGAACGTTGTCAACACGACGTCGTCGTCAAATCTGCTACTGCCGGCGACCACAACAGCGGCAGCAGCAACAACAGCAGAAGTCGACAAACAAGATGAACAAGCAACAGCAGCAGAAGGAAAACAAGAAGAACCAGAAAAAGAAGAAGAAGAAAGAGAAGAGATATAGACAAATGAGAGGAGACAAAGGAGATGGATAGCACGAGGGGAGACAAAGGAGATGGATAGCACGAGCAGACAAAGTAGTGGAAGCCAAGGTCAAAAAAGGGAGAGAAAAGACGGGGAAATTACCACCAAATCGAACCCGCGAGGAATCCTCCAACTTCGCGAGGACGATCAACAACACTGGCTGTTTACGGCAACGACCAGCGACGTGACTTCACTGCCTCGCGTGGCGCCCGCAGTCGCCGCCGCCGCTACGGCCGCCGCCGGTTGTCCGGGCGTTCGTACCTCACTTGCCACTTTTCCGACGACCACTCAGCCTCAGTCAGCGGCGCGTCTTTCCGCTGACGCCGCCGGTAGCGCGACTAGGCTTCTGCTTCGGCTTCGGCTTTAGCTTCTGCCGCAGTGGTTGTGTGTTGATGTGATATGACTGATGCTGGCGTTGCTGCTGGTGTAAGTAATGGTAAACTTGCACTCGCCCATTTCGCATTGCCGGGCTGATCCTAATAACCCACCGCCGGCTGCTCGAGCCGGTTGGCTGCAGAAACCGAACGCGAAGAGAATAAGGGAAGGCGAAAAGGCAAGAAGGAAAAAAAACAGAAAAGAGAAAAAAAACTGCACTGAAGACGACGACGACGATTGGGCGCGGCAACTGTCGTCTCTGGCGTTGTTCCAGTGTGTTGGTTGGTTGGTTGGTTGGTTGGCGAAAACGCCAAACCAAGCAAGCGCTCCCGTCGCAAGGCCCATTTGCATTGGGTCGCCGATCGACAACGGATTGAGAGTCAGTCGCAGAATGTGTACAGTGCAAACCTGTAAGCGGCAGATAGATGTTGCCGGGTGCAGATGGTGGTGAATTGATACTGGTGAATTTGGCGTTGCAATTCGTAGCTTCGTCAATGTGAAAGCCAACCGGCGCGATCGGTGGGTGCACCTCTTTTGAAAGTTCAGTGGCAGCAATAGGAGAAACGACGGCGACGACAACACCAACAAAACAACAACAGCAACAACAACAACACTCAGAACAGCAATTGCAACAATAAGTTGTAGACGAGCAATAACGCACCAACAATAACAACAACAACCACAAACAATTGCGTAAAGTGCAAGCGGATACGCGTCGTGGCCGCCACCATCACCTCTTCGCGTGTGATACGCTTCTTCTGCGGCTCGAGTGTTCTAAGGATGCTCTTATGTGCGTAATGTGTCACGCAGACACGATGTTTTTATAGATAGATGCATGTGCAAGCTGTGGAGATTGCGTTTGTGCCAGATGAGCTACCTCGTGCGTGCGACAACAAGGTCTCGTAACCTGTTGCTTGCTTACTCTCACCTACGTGCCTGTACTTCCAGCTATGCGTCTCTTGCAGAGGGGCGTGGTCCGGTGTTCTTCACATGCATGCGGGCGGCAAATATTGCATGGTTGTTAGCGCATACGCAGAAGCTCAACAGGGCGCGCGAAGCATGATATAGCGCGCCGGCTGTACGCCGAAGATACGAAGGTGGAGTGGGTCCGGCGATGCTTCGGCAATACTCCGGCGAATACTCCAAGAAATTGTCAGTTACCTGCTGCCTGTCTTATCAGCCGCCATACAGTACGGATGTTAATGGTAGACGGTGATAGCCTTGATAATGACAATGACTCCGATATCTGCTGCATTCGTTTTGTATAAGAACGCAGAAAGGGCGTGTCGTCAGTTGTAGCATCACTAGCAATGCGCAGCCTAACGGGCACGTTGGCTGGAGTACGCGCACACACGGGATCTTGAAATTGTGGGATCTTGGGATCCCGAAGCGGGCAAAAGGTGTATAAACGGAAAATGTTAACGTTAATAGCGAGTGTATAGCGTGTGCATGTGTATGTATAGCGATTGGATAGTGTGCGCACGTGTTAATCGTTGCGTGTGGGACAACGCTTGTGTATGGCTGTGGGTTTTCTGTCTTTCTCTGGTACCAAATCTGCATCATCGGCTGTTTGCGTACACCAATCAATAGGTGAGTGTGTGCTCTGTCGACAGTGCGGGGAGCCAGTGGACGATATCGCACTTAACTCTAGCCTCTGCAAATTGCAACGGCTTGATCGGTGATTCACTCTCAACAAGTATAGTTGCGATCATACACTGAATGTGTGTGCTCACGTATACAAACTTACGCTGTGTTATAGGTTTATAAACTGCGATTACGGCATATCAATATTCACCGTTCATATATTCACGTTTCCGCGTACGCTGCGATCAACGTAATCGCACTTTCGGGCCAGTAGTAGCGCTTTCTCAGATTTGGGCGGCCACATTGTGACAACGTCGTGGCCATAATGTACTTTGGGCTGAACACGCTGGCTCACATATTGCAACAATGTTTTCGAAGCTCGTCGGTCGTGCTTTTGCACGCAAACAAGAGCTGCCAAAATTCTCAAGCGCATAGTAGTATCTAAGTAGTAAGCTGGTAAGACACCTCACAAAAACGATCGCTGCTCATATTATTCACATTTGGTTAGAGTTGGGAGTGATGGGAGCGCTCGCGCTAACCGATTATGGTATAATCATATTATTTTTTGAAATAAGGGTTTATTATTATCAATATGTACTTGTATTGCAATTAGTGATATAATGCTTGTATAGCATCTACAATATTGCTTATAATATTCTTATTCATTGTGTCCGTGACCACTCAACATCATCTTGGCATTGCCTCTCTGTAGCTCCAATGACACTTTCTGTCGGAGGAACGCGGTCGATCTTGGCTCCACTGTGGCCTCGAAGAGCTTTTCCCTAAGATCTTTTGTCAGTTTGAGTGCATCCTCGTCCCAATTTCCAGATGGTTTAAGACCGAACGCTAAATAATAATAATAATTAATATTATTATTATTATTATTATTATTATTATTATTATTATTATTATTATTATTATTACAATACAAAGTCTCCTTTATTGAAAAAGGGGTGTTAATCACTTTGTAGTCTTTACACTCATGGGCACGTCGCGAAACTTTTCATGCGAACGCGTTATTGATCACTTTGACATTAACAACTGAAATATAAACTTATTATTATTATTTTAATGGGCACATTCTTCAATCGTAGTCATGGCCAGTTAGAGCCAGTATTGGCGCTCACTTGACCTCGAACTTGATAAATGCAATCTAAATATTTTGTTTGTTAAAAGCTGGGCACTAAGACTGAACAAAATGATAAAATGTAAAAAGTAGTATTATGCCGTACCGCAGCGCTCTAATATATACGTGGCAGGCCTGTCTCTGCTGAATGAGCTGCAGAATATGCTGACATATAAAAATGTAAATACGTAGAGAAGTTATTGGATTGAACCATTTCCTGGCAAAATCTTCGGAGACTCTCAGAGCTATGAGCTGAGCACCACGCAGTAACAGTTGTCCGTGATCTGGCACGAAGCAGAGTGGACGCTGTAACAAGTGACAGAATAGGCGCGAAGAAAGATATTTAAAGCAATTATTATCATTTGCCACCTGTAGGGGTAACGCTGCCTCTATCACAAGCGCTGTCTATGAGTTGGTGAAACCTACCGGTGGCACTGAATGAAAGACACGTTCAAATTTTGCCATTGTAAATTGCAAAATTTAGAAAAAAAAATAGAGCGTTTTTTTTATTTAGAACAAGAACCATTTAAATATAAAAATTGTAATTAACAATTATACTATTCCGACTCTTGCTTCTTCTAACACTAGTCTGCAGCGGTAGTAGAAGTAGAGTCCGCTGAGAACCAACCGCAAATACGGAATGGTATGAGGATGTTTGTTGAGGTAGTGTGCTGTTAGTGCTACCTAATACCTCCTCTGTCGGTGGTGTCGGTGGTTTTGTTGTAGTAGGTAGGTAGGTATTGTTGTTATTGTAGTGTTCGTCGTCATTGGCATCATCGTTCGTTCACACCATTCTTGGTGCGGCGGATGTTCATGTCATGAAATACTTTGGCGCATGGTGTTTCAGTTAGCTTCCGCTGGCGTTGGTGTTGCATTAGCAGGTGACACTGTCAACGTCACCTGACATCAACGACACCGATTGAGCCGTCACCTCTCATGACGGCTCATGACGACGACCCAATGCTGCTGCTATGATGCTATGCTGCGATTAACATTGGCAACCGTCGTTATATGTGTGTGTGTCTACAATCCAATCCAACAGACACTTCAATCGTAGGTGCCAATCCATACGCAGCTGTATGCAGTAGCAGCAACAGGGCATAGACACGTCTTGCATTGAAGAAATGGGCTTCACGGCAATGCCCCAAGCCCGCGAGGGGGGACGGAGGATTACAACCTACATCGGCCATGGTCAAAAAAAATTGCGTCTCAACAAAGGCAAGTGCGTGACGTGCTGAGTGGCGTTTGCAGAGGAACCCCCGCTGCCTACTTCAAAAGTCTTCTAGTTAATGATGATCGATAATCCAGTTGAACGATCTACAAACAACAAACAATCTACAAATCCTCCTCCTTAAAACTACCGCACAAGCACGTCTACGAGTACATATATATAGTGTACAACGAATACGCACGTCTCTGTGTGTGTGTAACACATGCGGGCGGCGTCTGTACCCCATGGTTACCTGCTTGTAACGACGAATACACATACACACGTGCTCGTAGCTCGCATACTCTACTGCCTATGGTTTTGTCCTCGGGCGTTGACCGAAGGAGGCGGGCCCGCGGGAGGAGAGAACTAACACTTAGTCATCAGCGCACAGGCCTGCCTCTGTGTAGGATAGGTGCTCTATTTCCGTCGATCTTGATCTCTAATTCGTCCAGTTCGAATCATTCGTTTAAGTCACAAAAGTATAAAGTTCATAGGACTGCCACTGCTTTTACTGCTACTACC
Source organism: Dermanyssus gallinae (assembly GCA_003439945.1). Taxonomy (NCBI): domain Eukaryota; kingdom Metazoa; phylum Arthropoda; class Arachnida; order Mesostigmata; family Dermanyssidae; genus Dermanyssus; species Dermanyssus gallinae. The sequence continues at coordinate 18,877 of QVRM01002161.1, read as the reverse complement.
ACTACTACTGCGGCAACGACTCACTTCGCGGGATCTAAAGTCTACGCCGGCGGCTAATAAACTTGATTGTAGATCGTCCAACCGGATTATCGATCATCATTAGCTAGAAGACTTTTGAAGGGAGCAGCGGGCTTTCCTCTGCAAACACCACTCAGCACGTGACGCACTTGTTTTTTGTTGAGACGCAAAGTTTTTTGACCATGGCCGAAACCCAGAGTAAGTGGTACTCGCTCAGAAACGAGATCGACTGCCTGGCAATCCCACTGGCATCAACCACTCATTTGGCTCCATCTCGCGAAACTTCCTAAATATCCCGCTAGCACGTCTTTATATATCGCGGTAGCTTAGAAGGAGCATTTTACCTCTACGGTCGCCAACCAAGGCACGTCGTATTCTGTCACAGCACGGCTCTCCCAGAACTCCGTTCTGGGCCTAACTCTATGGTACATTGGAAGTTCTGCTTGCAGATATGCGCTTAATACCACGCAGCGAGCTGCCAGACGCATCGGCGGTTTTTGCACTTTCTTGCCCGGTGGGACGGTCACTGAAGTGTTCAAATTGTATATAATGACGATTGTATTGTATTTATATACCATATTGAAATGCAAAGTTATTGCGAAGTAAACAATATGATGATGGTATTTGTCAGTTCAGTTCTATGGAACATTGCTTACGTATGTTAAATCCATTGCTCGCGCCTCAACGTTAAATCCATTGCTCGCCCCCCCCCCCCTCATGTTAAATCCATTGCCTATATAGATGATCTGGCTATTATGGTTACGTTGTGCGATGCCAAGAAGGTGGTATAGGGGACAGCAACTGGCGCCCTGCGAGATATTTTAATCTGGCTCGACCCGCATGGGCTTTGCCTAGCCCTACATACACAACTAAAACAATACCATAGTGCGCTTTGTTCACGCAATCCTAAAGAAGAAAGAAGTAAGGGTTGAAGTAGTATTGGAAGAAACGGTTCTAGCTCCTCGCCTTGCTCTGAGGCGTTTAGGTGAGGCCTACCTACCTAACAACCTTAGAGGGCAAGCAACCTTAACAACAACAACAACACTAACAGCAGCAACAACAACAACAACAACAACATCAATAACAACAACAACAACAACAGCAACAACAAGGACGTTATCGTTGTCGTTGTTTTGTTGTTGACGGCCATTGCTATATCGCCTGTTTAGTGGACGCAATAGCATCTATACAGATTTGTACGGCCACACACGAGACTACATCGCAGACTACCACGCAGACATTACTACTACTACTACTACTACTACTACAACTAAGATCACGACCAGTACACAGCACACAAAATACACGCATACACAGACATGTACGCATAGGCGCACAGGCAGGCACTCACACTGTCCACGGTTCCACAGATGGCGATGGCCAATTAGTCAGCAAAAAACGGCTGCTAATTACATCTATGTATATGTCCCGTTGCTGTTGCTGCTGCTGCTGGCGCTGCTTCCGCTTCGCCGCTGGCTCGTGTGCTACTGAAAAGTGTACGTACGGCGTACAATGCCGGTGTGCACGTGCACAATGTGTATGTACATCGCGCCACGGCGCCGTTGGCCAAATGACCTGCGTAACTAGATAGTTAAGCTCGACCTGCTGAGCGTCGATCCCTGACAACAGCAACAACAACAGTAGCAGCAGCAACAAAGACGGCGAAAAACAATACGCAGGGGCAACAAACATTATATATATATATATATATATATATAATTGTCCAAGTTTAGAGATTCACCTAAAGGCAATAGCTACCCTCATATATATACATATATATACACATATATATATATATATATATATATATATATATATATATATATTATTTACAATTTAACGGGGTGTTTACAATTGTCCCCCAGTGAACGTGACGACAAACTAAATCAGCCTTAGGTGCAAAGCACCGCCGCGGCATTACCACGTTGTATATCCAATGACAGCCTTTGCCGGAAAAATGGACTAGCGCGTAGGTTCCCCAGAGGGCAATCTGAGACTCTTCCATATCTTAGTAATAACTTACCCAGCAATTTTACCTGGCCCCCTGAGGTCTCGAAGACAAAAGGTTGAAAATCCATAGAGTCTCCGATAGATGCATACTTCCGGCAGGTATTTCTTTCCGCTTGCGAAACAGCATAACCAGCCTGGGTAGTGCCGTGACTGACCATTGAAGGTGCTAAAGAGTCTGTCACGGTAGCGTTCCAGACGAGTGTCTTTCCGCCCTCGAAGGCTGTTAGGGTCATCCCATCAGATCGACGGGAGCCGTCTGTACACAAACCTGCGGGTTCAACATATATATATATATATATATATAATATGAGGGTAGAAATTGTCTTCAGGTGAATCTCTAAACTTGGTTATTAATATATATATATATATATATATATATATATATATATATATATAAATATATATATACATATATATATATATATATATATATATATATATATATATATATATATATAGAGAGAGAGAGAGAGAGAGAGATGTTAATTTAATCATACATAATGGAGATGACAATTGGCCCCCGTGAAACGTGTGCAGAGGGAGGCAGACTCTCTAAAAACCTGCCAGGCTCATTGCGCCCATCATTATGGCACTATTATCTCTATTACCCAGAGAGACATATCGTTTTCTCTTGAGGAAGTCTTCCGCTCTCAGCGAGAACCACCGTCGATACAATTGGCCGGATCTACTGAACGCGCCGAGCATATAAATACATATATAATAGGGGGCAGTTATTTTGTGCGTCTAAATGTACCTACGCTTGCATACATGTGCATAATAAGCCCATCAACTAGACATTAAAGACCTAAATATTACGTATGGCAATTATATACGTTTCTTTGCGTCCTTGTCCTTGAGCGACTCCATTGGAAAAATGTACCACGTATACTTTCACGTTCCAATACGCCTCTGCTTCTAGCACATTAGGTGAATTTATATTTTAACTGAAAATATGTTATAGTGTTAATCTTGATGACAAAGGAGTCGGATATAAAAATGCATACTGAACTTTAAGTTTTACATGAAAATCTAGAGTAAGGATACAAAACATATCCAATGTTTTATCAAATAATTGACGGAAATAACAGACAAGTGTTGCTGTTGTGGTAGCTGGCGTTATTCTTGTTGTTGTTGTCGTCGTCAGTGTTGTTGTTGTTGTCGTTGTTGTAGTCAGTGTTGCTGTTGCCGTTGTTATAGTTGTTGTTGTTTCCGTTGTTGTTGTTGCTGCTGCAGCTGCCGTTGCCGTTGTAGTTGTTGTTGTTGCCGTCGGTGTTGTTATAGTTGCCGTCGGTGTTGTTGTTATAGTTACCAGTCAGTGTTGCTGTTCTTGTTGTCTTTAGAGTTGTTGTTATTGTCGTCTTTGTTATTATTGTTGATACTGCTGTTATTGTCTTTGTTGCTGCTGTTGTTGTTGTTCTTGTCGTCGTCGTCGTCGTTGCTGTTAACGATGGTGGTCGTGGTGACGTTAAAGCGGCGTGTTTAGTAGCGCCTGCTTGGGCGCCTGCGTCAGTGAGTGAGACGGAGTCGCGCCGGCTGTCTGGCTGGCTGCTTGGCTGGGTAACTGCCGGATGGGGCCGTCTGCTTTGCATGGGGCGTGGCTGTTGTTAGCCACGACAGCTGCTAGCCAGCATAGGCGACGGACAGCGCTGACGGCCGCTGTGGCCCGGCCGCTGTGTCTATGTACAGGTGTCAATCCACCTATTCCTCAATTCATGCACGCACGCATGCATGCATTCAGTCATCAGTCAGCTATTAATTAATTAGCTGACCGATTAATTGAGCAACCGATCAATTATTTAGATAAGCAATCAATTTATTCAGGCAATATGCTTACACACGAATTTATCCAGCAATCGACTTAGGCGTCAAGTTAGCCAGCAATCGACTTACGCGTCAAGTTGGCCAGCAATCGACTTACGCGTCAAGTTAGCCAGTAATCAAGTCATCCATGAATTCACTGATTTTTTTATCAATGATCCATGAATGAACTTGAAGACGAAATTTGTGTTAGCACTTCTGCTGCTACTGTTACACCTGATACTGTATAAGGGAAATAAGTAGCAGTTACTAGTTTTACCATGGTTACCATTATGGTTCTATGGTACTCTGCTAGTAGTAGTATGGAGTTACTTTAGTGTAACAGCAAAAAACGTTATTGCAAACCACTGAACTTAATCTGACAGTAACATCATAGTGGTATCGAGAAATTCACCACAGCAAAGACATTAGCAAGCTTGCTGTAAAAAAAATACACTAATAACCACAGGAAAAAACAGCAACAGCAGAGGCAGCAGCAAAGATGAAGATAAACACATTAAACTTGAGAGACCACGACAACAACATTAATATCGAAAAATCATACATATGTATGTGTCAGCAGAAGACGTCACGAGCGTTCCAGTAGGCTGGAGCAGCCTATAAAGTTAAGAATGATCTCAACTATTCCATCAAATGGTAGAGATATTTCTACTACTCGGAACTAATACACGCCACACTAGCGAGTTTTTAACGACCTAGTGGGAAATATAACAAAGAAGAAATACTAGCTGATTCTGAAACGAAGTGATGCTAGATAGCCCGTCTAACTGGGCTAAATATGTGTTGGAAAAGTCAGAACGCGTAGATTACGACGATCCGATGGGGGTAAGTTACACGGGCACTGAAGCGTCGAGGCTCGGCAGGGATGGCCCGCCGTCGCTTATGGTTGAAGCCATATCCAGTGGGGCCATATTGAGTTCGTATTGCAAGCAATATAGTAAACGACCAAAACACATACATAACATAGCTACTCGCACAAATTAACCCCACCGCCTGCAACAAGCAATAGTAGACGCACCAGCAGCAATATCAGAAACAGTAATAGCAACTAGATATCACCTCACACAGCACCAACTGTTGCTGCACTTTTTATACCAATGGCAGGGTCCGCTGAGTTGGGGTTTAGCTAAAACAACAGTAGCTTCTTCAATACGAGCCACCGTATAGAAATCAGGGACAAAGTCATTGTTGCAAAAGAGAGAAAGAGAGATGTATGATATTAGTTTCATTCATTACGACGATCCAAAACCTAGTTAGATGTAACGTAGGAACACAGTCGACAGTACATGTGTGACGATGACCGATCCTCATTCGGAGTGCCACGAGGCACTGCGATGAAGTGCTTGCCATGTGTTGTTGCCACATCAAGTAGAAGAAGTCAAAATGTAGAAACCGCTCGAGATCTCCGTCTCTTGGTTTTGAACCGCCGCCGATGCAGCGCTCAATCGGCGCAATAAACTTGTAGTTAGTTTATTGCGGTTGTAGTTAGTTGGTCTGACACCTCAGTGAAGCAGTTGCGTGGGGCCAGCGCAGCGAGTGCTTGTTGTGTTTCGCACGCCGAAGGGGCGCACTTGTGCGTGATGAGCACCCACAATGGGACCTTGTGCGGGGGGTAGTTTGTTCGCCCGCTTTTGCCGGGGTAGTAATAGCGTGATCGTTTTTCAAATCTCTCGTCTCAGTATAATTATTGTTATTACTTTTTTTATTATCATTATTATTATTGTAGTTCTGTTGCTACGTTGCAGTTAACTTCGTTACAATATGCAGCACAAATTGTGGTAATATTATTATTATTATTATTATTATTATTATTATTTTTATTATTATTATTATTATTATTATTATTATTATTATTATTATTATTATTATTATACGATTACACGTTATCAATTTGTAAATCAACTTCCAACTTGTATTTAATATTTAATATAAATGTTTTATTTAATATCGTTGTATTTTTTGTTGACCAACGATACTAACTCTGAACGCACACAAGATTTCATTCGTAATATAACCTGTCTGCATTATCCACATTTGCTTGATGATGCCTATCTAGAGATGGCCTTCGACGCTGTACTTATAGTTTTTCTGCCCTTGTCTTATTTTGTATCGTGTTCTCAGGACTATGTGTCACTCGTGCTAACTCAACTCTAGTATGACCACGCTATTGCTACAACTATGATGCAGGTACAAACGAAAGAAATGGCTAATAAAAATGATTTGCTATCCCTTTCGTTTGTTTTGACATTTTCTAATCGGTTACCCTTTATTTGTACCCCGAGATATTAACTCGGTGCGCAGCGCGTGTCTGTTAAACTACGTGAAGAAAAAAAAATATATATATATATGTATATATATATATATATATATATATATATATATTTATTGCATGCATTGTTCTAAGTCGGTCGTGGATATTAGCATAGTAGTAGCTCATCCCGTCAGAATTTTCTTCACGAATGACAACTTGATTGGAAAAATGTTTGCAGTAATATTCCAGTGAAGTAGGAAGGTTGGCTGGCACTGTCTACCAGTAATATTTGTACCCGCATCTGTTCCTGTTGAGGAGAGAGCACCCTCGTGTACATGAGAGCCGTACAAACATTTTATACATATAATTGCCTATATGTATATTACCCGCTGATCCCTTACGTAATATGCCGGGTGAGTAGAGCGCTTATCTGCTGTTCCAGAGCTGACTTACTAAGATACTAAATGTACCCCCGCCGACTATTGTGTTTATGTCGAGACTGTTTCCAGGTGCAATTGACCTTCTTCTTCCTCATGGCTTATTATCTCGTAATTATGACTGGCACCTTCTCGATAGCAAACAGCATCTCGATCCAATGTTTTGCGCTTATAGAGAGAGTGCATGTTTTACGTTGTCATTGACCGTTTCGCTTTTCCCAACAGCAAGACACCGCCTCATTTGCGGATACCTTTGCCTCATTGTTGCATCCAATGGAATACATATGTCGTGTAGAATTAACCTGTGTCCTTTTTTGTCATTAGTCGTAAAAATACTAGTTATTACTAGTAGCGCGCAGTATTGTTCTCTGTGAACGTACGCACATTACGGACAAGCACGGTAACTCACGGGGTCAGCCTAGGTTGGCTAAGGGTGCCGGCGAAAACTGCCACGGCCTTGCCCCGCTGCACATCTGTCGTGTATACTCCTCGGATTTCTTCTTTAACTTGAGCAATCTAAGAGTCACCGTTTGAGTTCGATCACGGATCTCAGATCTTTATCGGCTACCACATAGGCTAAGATCAAACCATGGTGCCACGTTCGATCATGTACCTATTCCTCGAATCGACTCACAATCTATCTCGAGAGCGAGAAATCCACCTGTACGCAACTCTACCTTCGTGTATAGAAAGTCGCCCAACTGGAACTAGAGCAACGATTCTAACATCGTTGCCGAATGCTTGTTACATAAACTGCACTTTTGTGCAGTCAGTTTCGAGTCGCTATTGACGTTTGCTCACCGCGTGACAGAAAGTAGAAATACGTGTCAGCACATCTGTGGACGCGTCAATCTATAAACGAGCGAACAAAATCTGCGAAGCAAGCGATCCATAAACACCAGGTAAATTAAAAAGAAACTCACACGCTCTACGTTGTCGCCGTGTTCAATTCAAGACAGTTTAAAGCGGCAGTGTTTTATAAAAGTATGCACAAGGAAAATCATTGACGCCATCTGTCGCTCATCTTGCAGCGGCACTGCTGAACGCCGGATAATTTCGTATGCCGTTTTATGTCCGCCACCATCTAGTCTAACATTACCTGGGTTTATATTCTTATTACTAAAAAACTACAAACTGCACACCGACACGTTCGACACCGATTACGTATTTTGCCTGAAAGTTTGCGAAGTCGGTGCATTTTCCTTCAACAATTTAATGAACTTTTTAAAAGCATGTCTCATGTTCTGAGCAATGTTATTCAAAGACGTTTCGCATCTTAGACACCGGCAACACACGTATGTATGGAGTCAACGTCGCTTATTCGTTATAGTGACAACAGTTTGTTATTGCTATAATTATACGATGTGGCCCTCTTTTACCAACGTCCAATTTTCCAACACTTCCTTTCCTCTATATATATATATATATACACACACAAACGGAACCTTGGTGCCACCGAGTCTAGCCAATATGTTCTTATTTATTTATATATATATATATATATATATATATATATATATATATATATATAGATGTTTACAATAGGTGTGTGGCAGTAGCGTGCGCGACCAAGCAGCTAGCAATTTGGCATCGCAATAATCGTTAGTTTAGAAGCTTCGTTAAAATATCGTGGTCATCTTTGATGGCCATCACGTGTGCTGTGTGACTCATTAACGAATTCGCTCATTATTTTTCCTCCAAGTCAGACCGAGGTGTTTGGTCCAGTCATTTTCTGGAGGACTTCTACGGAGTCGGACGGACGGACGGACGGGCTAGGCAAGTAGGCCAGACAAAGTAGGCAGATCACACCAGACAGTCGGCAACCAACGGGTATTTGCTAGTGGGTAGTAAAGAAATTGGCCCGTTGGATGCTCGCTGCGCGCACTGCATTACAATCACCTTCGACGACAATGACCAATCTACGACAGAAGGGCACTGGACTCACTCATACACACAGTATCACCTACCCCACAGCTCAGTCAAGTATGACGACTTCTCTCTCGGCAAAAAAACGAAAACAAAGCATGAAAGCACAATGATTGATGTAATCGTGGAAGTAGAAGTCACAGAAGTCGCTGCAGTAGCATCAGCAGCAGCAACAGAATTCATTCACTACCGTCGCTGTAGCGTTAATATTTTAGCATTGAGTTTTTTTTAAATCAGTATGATATCAGTATGATAGTCGCTGAATCGTTTTGTACACCGAATAACCACATATCTCGAATGAGCAACAAGCAAGCGACTATGATCATCGCATATCGTTGCGCAGAGGCGGTGACCTACCCAATGAGGTTTTACCGAGGGGCGTCTATTGCTAGTTGTAAACTTTAAATTAAAAGTCTATATATATATATATATATATATATATATGTGTGTGTATATCTCAGGCACGGGCGATAGCCTTTTCTGCAAAATTACCTGAATAGTTATAATTGTTTGAATTTATGTAATAATGGAAATTTCAAGCCCAATGAAGAGTTATTGAACTTAAATAAATTTGCCGTCCAGAGAAGCCGGTTCCATAAAAAAAAATATATATATATATGATCATCGCAAATTAAAAGTCCTCGGAGTAATACAGCGATACCAACTAGACAGAGCTAACGAGGGTGAGCGTGCCGTTCTAAATTTTATCTTCTACCTTTGCATTGGCTAGATCTACGTCGCACACACTCGACTTATATGAGCTCACTCGAACAGACGGTGAACAGTGTACTGCCATTGGACAGTGCTCTGTAGGTATCTAACACACACACACACACAACCAACAAAGATGAGCCAATAAACAACTAACTACTCAAGCAGGATTTCGATAGATATTGATCTAGGGTTTCCGGTAAATGTGGTAACGCTGCCTTTTGCCAAAGAAATTTGTAAAACATCGCCAAATGCTGTATACAAAACGTCGTCGTCAAATCAAACGTCGATTTCCTGATATATGTATATGTATGCTAACATGGCAATTAAACGCTGAAACGGTACGAAAATAAGATGGAGTCACCCCGCCCGCCTTCCTCCCTCGGTATGCAAAATAGACGATGATTGAGACCTGACAAATCACCATTTAGTTAATTATCCTCAAAAGCATGTACCGCTGTGAAAACAAGCCGGATAAATAAGGGTGGCGCTATCGGCGCCATACGAAAGATGATTAACCTTGAACTTGCCCTTGACAGAACAATTGGAAAAGCGTCTGCATCTGATCTGCGTATCTTGGTGAGCGAAAGTCTTTGTCGCACAACCAGACCCACCTCATAACACGGAAGGGCAGTAAGGCGGGCAATATACAGAGTAGCGGTCGACATTTTCTACCTGAAGTTGGCACAGGTATTGGCATGCGGGAGTTTTCGTTGGCCGAAAGAGACCAAGAAACAAAAACGTGATATTCTAGAAATCTGACTAGATAATCCCTCGGTTGCGAGTGTCATGATTGAACAGAAACACCAATTGCGTATCAAAGTGAAGTTCGCCGCTGCTAGCGTTTGCCGAACCGATAAGACTGATATGTAACTGCTGACTTGTCTTCGCTGTGCCCATATGGATGAGCAAATAGGGAAACTATCGTGGAAAACAAAATCAGACACCGGAAACCGGAGCAAGCCATTTCTGATTCGGAAACTTGTTTGTTGATTTCACAAATAAGTCGTATACATATAAGTCACAAATAAGTCGTATATATACATAAGTCGCGGGGTGGGTAGCAAAGCACGCAGACGCCAGAAAACGGTTTAAATATGCTGGACTGGAAACAAGATATATTTTTGTGCCTATCGTCATGGAGACACTAGGACCAATCAGCAAGGGAACCGAAGCATTTCTCAAAGATTTGAGTAAGTGAATTCAGGAGGTCACGAACGACCGAAGAGAGGGTCAATTCTTGAGGCAAGCGTTGTCCTTGGCCGTTTGCAGAGGAAACGCGGCATCTATCTTAGGCGCCATGGAGTCGTATACATCTATAAGGTTATATTTTGGCTAGCCCACTTACTGGCCCAGTCTTGTGGGGTGTTGTGTTCAATGTCAGCAGCAGCAACAACAACAACAACAACCACGTTTGTACGTCATGAGTTAATTCTTGTGAAAAGCAATAGCTTGCATAACAAGATCTCACAAGTTCATTTGTTCTGACAGCTGCCCTATTTATTGAGTGCTTGAAGAAAACAATGAATGCTGTACGGCGTGAGATACTATAAGTCGAAGTCGTAATTGTGGTTGACGGCGTACCCTTATAGCATTGCACATCATGCAAATCATGTACGGTGATAAATATAAGCGTGTCTGTTGCCCGACATTCACAGTGCACACCAATCGATCCGATTTCTGTGTGTGTGGCATATAATGAACTTGGATCAACAGTGCGCCAATCTAAATACGTACAAGCTTGATTGCAAGCTTGTACGTATTAAGATTGGTCACTTCGTTACCTTTGTGTCGTACTAGCACAAACTATTATTTTGTTATTCACGTGCGTGTTTATCACCGTCGACTCAATAATGCTACGCCTATTTGACTGGGTCTGTTATACTAGTTTGATTCAGTATTTGGTCTATGCAATCGTACAGTTAGACACCACTGCATTGCATAGGTATGTAAGAAGACGTTCAGACTGCTAACGCTTGTCAAATCAATACGAATCGTTCTGCGGTGTCCTTTTTAAATTGTGACATGACCTCGTCGTATTTACTTAAATAACTTATAAACATTTCGTTAATGACTTTTATTAAGAATGTATAGGTCATACAAGAAACTTAACTCAAGAATCCTTTGATAAACTGTATTATAGCTTACGCTAGAGATAAAAAGCTGCCTGGAAGTCTGTATTGTTGAAATGTTTTTTTCTGGCTGAAATGGCTTAAGAATAGGGCGAAGCAATACTTCCATAAATAGGGCCAAAGCTGGCTATGTGTTTGAAGCGGACTGCAAATCTCGTGACGCAAACGCGTATGCGTATTTTAGTTATTTATTTATTAGTCTTACGCTAACTAGCAGGTAAATGGCCTGTTTCCCAAAGCGTTCAAAGAAAACCGTAAACGTAGCTAACACCTAACATATGATGGTTGTCGTCGTTCCGAGAAGAAACATACTCCACATGCAATAACTTGTATTCTAAATGTGACAAGAAACCGAGCTTTGTCTGCTTTATTGCGCTGTCCATGGTTAGATTTATTAGAAACGAGTATATATATATGTATGTACGCGTTTATATGCGTTTTTCTCTAGACTGAACTATGTGACGGATCGTACCATATTCGTATATTTGCAACTGTAACATTTGGCAGCTGGAACGCAAGTTTGTGGAGTTTTAGACAGCGCGCGCGATCGTGTCCCGCGACGGCGTGAGTGGTATTTAATTGCTACTCACGCGTCTGTTCACGTGATTAGTTCGCCGCCACTGATACGGACTCATGCGGAGAATTAAAGTGGCTCAGAGACCGCATGTTATATATGAGTGATTACCTTGATCGAGTTTGTATATATATATAAACATAGATACAAGTCTCCATACCCCAACCGCGTTGGGTTTTCTGTTTGGGTGCATCGCCAAGCTGTATCAACGCAATCCTGATACAGTTTATACAAACAAAAAATTATATATACATCGTTGTTTATCTGAAGCCCGCCTTTCTTGACTTTTATTTATATAATTTCACTATACTACTAGCACTTTGGAGTGGACAATTGTCTCCGCGCGAACGTGATATATATATATATATATATATATATGTATATATATATATATATGTATATATATATATATATATATATATATATATACACGAGGTGTGTTCAAAAAGTATCGCGACTTTTGTGTTTTTTCAAAAATTATTCATTTATTCATTAATATCTATTTTGTCCCCTTCAAAGTAATCCCAATGAGATATTATACACTTGTGCCAACGGTTTTTCCAATCTTCGAAGCACTTCAAAAAACCATTTTTTTTTATCTTGTTCAGCTCCTCCTTCGATGCCGTCTTTATCTCGTCAAGCGTAGCGTAACGTCGTCCTTTCATGGACCTCTTCAGTTTAGGGAACAAGAAAAAGTCACAGGGGGCCAGATATGGGGAATACGGTGGCTGCGGCATCATTAGTGTGTTGTTTTTGGCCAAAAACTCGCGCACAAGCAACGATGTGTGAGCAGGGGCGTTATCGTGGTGCAAAAGCCAATTTTTGTTCTTCCACAAATCCGGGCGTTTCTGGCGGATTGCTTCGCGCAAATTGCGCATAACTTGCAGGTAATATTCCTTATTGACCGTTCTACCCTGTGGCAAGAACTCATGATGCACCACGCCCCTGCAATCGAAGAAAACTGTCAGCAAAACTTTCACATTCGACCGAACTTGGCGCGCTTTTTTCGGTCTTGGTTCGTGCGGCAGCTTCCATTGAGATGATTGAGCTTTGGTTTCCACGTCATAACCATAAACCCACGATTCGTCACCAGTTATGACCCTCTGGAGCAAATTTGGGTCGTCGCGGACAGAGTCCAACATCTCATTAGCAATGTTCATGCGATGCTGTTTTTGGTCGCAATTGAGCAATTTTGGTACGAATTTCGCGGCGACCCGTCTCATGCCCAAATCATTGATAAAAATCGAATGGCACGAGCCAATCGATATGTTTAGGTCCTCAGCAACTTCTCTAACGGTGATTCGACGATTGGCCAATACCATTTTCTCCACTTCATTAATTTTTTCGTCTGTTGTTGAAGTGCTCGGGCGTCCGGCACGCTCTTCGTCGTTCACATCTTCTCGGCCTTCTGAGAACATTTTGTACCACCGATAAACGTTGCTTCGGTCCAAGGTAGCTTCTCCGTATGCCACAGTCAACATTCGGAATGCATCCGCGCACTTAATTTCGTTTTTCACACAAAATTTGATACAGGTTCTTTGATCCATTTTTTTTAATAGGTAACAATCGAAGACGATCCAAAACAAGTGCAAGCAAAGCAGCTGTCAACAATTAAGTGAACATTCAAAATGGCTGAGCTTGTCGGCATAAGTGAGAGACATGAGTACCAACATAACGCCACAAAAAATCGAAATTCGAATATACGTAACCCGCGAAAATTCAAAAGTCGCGATACTTTTTGAACACACCTCGTATATATATATATATATATATATATATGCCCTAATGTCATTACGTAAGCAAAGTAAAACAAAGTGATAAAAATATGCTTTTTTATATTTTACGTTGGAGTCTCCTTGGAGCTCCGCGCACCCAGTTCAGCGCTGTTCCAATCGTTGAATATCTTTTAAAAATCCACAAAGAAATGTAAATAATACAAATGACCCACGTCTATATGTCTATCTATCTATCTATATATATATAACTATATATATGCACACGTTATTGGGAGACAATTGTCTTTCCACTTGTATACATATATATAGATGGCATAACTAACACAGAAACACATTATAAAAAATAATTACTATAAGAGAAATGTATATACATATATACATTTCTCTTATAGTATATATATATATATATATATATATATATATAAAGACACGGGCGATAGCCTTTTCTGCAAAATGACCTGAATAGTTATAATTGTTGGAATTTATGTAATAATGGAAATTTCAAGCTCAATGAAAAGTTATTGAATTTAAATACATTTGCCGTCCGGAAAAGACGGTCTCATAAAAAAAATATATTCATATATATTTATATATATATATATATATATATATATATGCTACGTGGTGTCGTATAGCATATATATAGTAATATGCTTGTGTCTTTTTTCTTGTTCTTTCTCTCCCTCTCTCTCTCTGTCTCCTCCCTCGTTCACGCTTACAGGGTAAAATGTTGCGCCGTGTGCTCGCCGTAGAGCTGCTGCTCTGCGGCATCATTATTGTGTTGGTGGCGCAGGCTGGCCCGCTCGCCGCGCAGACCACCGTCAAGCTACGGACGTTCCCGCCGCCGCCACCGACGACGACGCGGCAGGCTTCAGTAGGTTCGTCTGCCGAACTCCAGCCACGATCCGAACGCGACGTCGACAACAACAACAACAACAACGGCGCACAACAACAACAACAGCAGCAACAGTCAACAACGATTCTGCCGGTTTCTGCGCCAGCCGTCCGACAGGGCAGCTCGACGCCAACTTCTTCGGCCGACGAGGCGAGGCGTCAACGTCAACAACAACAACAACAACAAAATCATACATCGGAGTCGGCGTCCGACATCTGCGATACGTGCCACTGTGCCGACAAGCAAATTAAATGCAACAAACGTAAGTTCTACTAGCTGAGGCTCGCCTCGAACAAGAAGTCGCAAAACCCAGACACTTCACTCTAGTCCGGCTTTGGCTATTTGGCCACGCGCTAATAGGCCTCTGCAATTCGATTCCAATTTGTTGGCATACGAGTATACATGTGAATGTTTAAATCCACGGCGCCGATGGTTCACTCGTCATCTATCACTCGTGGGTCCGAGTGGGAGTCTTGCCCGACCCCTGACGCGAAGACGCGGGTCCATCCAGTCTGTTGTTGGTTGTCTATCAAGAGCAGAGAACTCAACGCGATCGTATTTAGGTTTTTTTTTTATGGTCGAAATAAGGTACGCTCCCCGGATAACGGCGTTCCGTTGGCTGGCGAGTAAAAACTCAAATGATATGAATAAAAGCGCAATTGTTTGCAGATTCTATGTTGAATGAATGTACCATCCCTGGACTATCATACGTCTCGTACGGGCTTGGAATTTTTGAGGCATATCTTTAAGGCTAGATATTTAAGGTTTCCTTAACAGTCCTTGTGATAGCATGGTCACTGACTTTCAGCGGTATGGTTTATCATCTATTCTTGATGATCATTGTTCAAGGAAAATTGGATCAACAACAGGGATCGAACCGGCGACACTCCGGTAGATGACAACTATAGCTAATTCACTAATCGGTTAGAGCACCCGGCCATGCCTTATGCCACCCCTGCCTTAGGATAACTATATAGCGCGCATTTATTCCTTATGTAATCATTGAATACTTTGTCGCAGAAATAAAAAAGACTGGAAGCTTTCATATCTGAACACACTTCTGTCTACAAGAATTGTCTTGGAGGATTTCGATTTGAACGTCATGATTAAAATATATTATCGTTCTAATGATAGAAAATCTTTCGGTTCTGGCATCCTGCGGCAAGCAAACAAGCTTACAGACCTATTGCACATTCGGGCACCTGAACAACTACAATATTCTGGACCTTTCTTCAAATCAGCTCACACTGATTCACCGAGGAAAGCTTTCATTGAGGGCCGAGATGTCACGGAGGTGAATCTGGCCTACAACCAGATCAGCGGCATAGCGCAGTTCGCATTTACTGCCTTCAAAAATCTCACCAGGTAAGCCTTGTATGCTTCGCCTACTCACATATATATATATATATATATATATATATATATGAGCAATGCGGATTTAAAGCTTCGCTTCGAATTCGTTTCTGTCTATATAATTTTTTTAATGTTTCTACTGAGCACTGGAGGCGAAAAATGTGAGCCATCATTAATTTGTGTACCGAATTGCAGACTGTACGGCACTACTTTATATTGAGTAGAGAATTATTCATCTGTCTGCTTCTCGCGCAACGTAATTTCTACAATTTTGAGTTCAGCAGAGATAGCCTCTCACAATGATTTTGTCCGGTTTTCAAAAACTCGTAATGAACAATGCTTCTGCTGGTCCATTTAACACATCGGAAAAAAATAGTTGTTAGTTTCTCGTTTAAATGCGCCGGGGCAGCCTGACTCTTTGGGTGTCTATGGGGCCTGTGATCACGTTGATTGTCGTATTGCAACCATTTCCCGTCATCTGGTATTATCTATCAAAATAGTCGCACCCGGACTGGAGGTTACGGCAGTCAAATGTTGATCATTTTGGAAATTGATTTCTAATTCCCAATTAGAAATCAAAATTCAGATTGGGACGAAGGTAATGGACCCCGCATTATACAAGCTATATATATATATATATATATAGTGATTTCAGCAATTGCAACTAAACAAACCGCGGCAATACATTACTAGGCATAACTATTGGACTTAAACTTTTAGGATTGTGCAATTGCGCGGTTTCTCAACTCGAGATGACATAACGCATCATTACAAACTAAACGAACGTCGAGGAATTAACGTTCTTCAGCAACCGTTGTAGTGCTGCGGTCTAATCAACCTATCAAGATTTAGTAGTGCTACCTTGAGACGTTTTATATTACCAGTAGTAATGGGTGATATTAAAAGGCAAACTTTGCGTTGAACGCAGTAACCGTGGCGTTGTGAAACAGAGAAATAATTCCTGCGACTTTGTATTTGATTCTAGTTGGTGCTCTGCCATAACCACTTGGCATCGTTGGAGGAAGATAGCTTCACAGGGCTCGCCAGCTTGAGAAGCTCGACTGTCGGCGAATCTTTTCAAGCGGCTCAATCCCGAGTATCTTGCCAGATTAAGCAACCTTAAGGTTTGGTCCTTGATCAAAAATCATATCGACGGCCTGCACGGCTCCGTGTTCCGAAATAACACAAAGCTTACGCATATCTTTCATGGTGAGTTACCATTGCTGTGATTTAATTTAAATTACCTATTGTTATTTATTTGGCGTACAGTTTATTAAGTATTGTTAATATGTTAACACAATTATTAAAAAAAACGAAATTTGCCAGAATTACCTGTTATTGTACTTATTATAAAAAAACAGAAAAAAATATATATTAATACTTAAAAATTTGTTGTTATGGCTGAAACGATTTTAGCTCGAGAGTAAACTGAACGTATTCGTTTGTTTTCATTTACAGAACAAGGTCGGTGTCGACGGGCTCGACGATGGCCTATTTCAGTAACGAAGGACATCCGAGTGTACACTTAGATGACAACTTATTTGAGACCGTTCCGAGTAAGGCCCTTAGCCAGCTGTCCAAGCTCGAGGTGCTCACGCTCAGCGGGAATCCTATTCACTACCTGGGACCGCTATCGTTCCCGAGTAAGTGTTAGCAGCAATCTACCTATCGCTTTCTTTAGTGAAATATAGTTACAACAGTTTCAAGAGAACCATTGCTTGCACTCTGCTTCGATAAGAATGAAGTACCTAATGCTTGGGTCTATGCAACTAGCTGCACACAGCCGCTTTATTTGTTTATGTTGTGTCTCCAGTTTGCTTGAACAGCAAGGATATGTCGGATTAGATCAGATGCAAATCTTATGCGCTGGTGATTAATGCAGTATAGCCAAATCAATATTAGTCCAAACGAAAATATAGTGTGTCAATGTTTAGAAAACATTAGAAAATGTGTAATTTAAATGCACTTACGAAACAAAGTACGAAATGTTTTTTTTACGAAATGTATGTTGGTTTTACCAATCACGCCCGTATATAAAGTGTACCCAACCCTGTTAACTATATGAGAATGGCGATGGCTATCCAAACGACGGGTTATCACATATACCTGTTTTACGTGTACAATTGCGATCATCATAGACTTGCTTTGGCCTAACGGAGCGGACCTATTATTGCCTCACTTTCAGAGCTGCCGAACCTCCAGCAGCTTGTGTTGGACGAATGTACACCTTCGAAGAATTGAAATCTATGCATTCAGTGACCTGCCGATGCTTCGCAACCTAAAGATCCAACACTGCAACAATTTGATTTACATCGATCCAAAGCCTTTGCGTAAGTTGCTTCTTTTGAGACTATGTGTGAGTTTTTTTTTAAGATTGTCGTACGTATTTGTAGTTTTATAATTTTTCGCGGAGCTACGATACCGCGGAGCTATGGTAAACAGGCGTATCTCCAATTCTCTAATATATTGTACAGGCAACAAAAAAGGAATACGACCGAACATATATTATTTATTTGAACTCGCAAACGTCTGGGCTGTTCGCTAACTGTAGGCCGGTATGCTCATCAACCCGACTGCTGGCGGCCAGAGATACTTGGAAATTGAGAGCGTTCGGTGTCGAGCGTGTGATATAGAAGAAGAATCCATCGAACATATCGTGCTGAAGTGCGACGAGCTAGGAGGAAGTGAGAACAATGTCCTAGCCGAGGCATTAGGTTTCGGTGATATACCATATGGCCAAAGAGATAAATGAAACAAACGCAGGCTAGGGAAATGGCATAGATTGTAAGAAACCATAGGGAGACTCCACGCTAAAACAAACTATGTGTAATTAGGTAGACATATAGCCATCCTGATAATCCAATTAATAGTATGAATACACGACAGACGAGGATGTTTGTTAAATACATATAATGATACCATAGCAATAATATAAAACTATACGGAGCCAGCAGCACGCTGTATGACATACTACACAGGGAGCGCATCTGATTCAAAATATATTCCACAAGGAATG
>QVRM01002160.1:0-68093 GCA_003439945.1 Dermanyssus gallinae | reverse complement strand
ACCTCGGTGCTGCCCCACATTCGCCTGCTGTTGGTGACACCTGGCAATCCTGGATGTGGTCGACAAGTGCGGCTCGTCCGGCATCTTCCACACTCATTCAGGAGTCCGTTCTCAGTATACGCATGAAAAATAAAACATTCAGCACAGCAGCCAACCTGTTTTGGCCGCTGCAGTCACAAATCTTGTCGTGCTGAAGTCTGTGCAAAACCGCCGCGTTTGCGTTCGCGTTAGACGGCGAATGTAGTAAAAAAAAACAGGGTCATAGGGTAAAGGGTAGCGGGAAATGGAGCAGAGAGATCGTGCGAGTGCAATGTTGGCATAAGGCCTCGACACGGTAGCTAACGGTTGCTCTGGACGCCACTGGTCTGCTCTGTGGAAGGTTTTATTGAGAGTGCTTGCTTTAAATATGAAGTCAACTTTTTATGCACCGGGAGACGAAAGAAGACGGCAGCAACCATTGAAATATTCACCGTATCCTGGAACGACAAAACTTTGCTCCGTTTCGGCTTCTCTACAATTTTGCAATCGTAGTTTACTAAGATGTGTGATACAGTGTGCCAGAATACTAGGATGTGAGTAGAATAATAAACAAGCCGCAGAAAACAATAGTTAAAGAAGTAGAAAACGATGTTTAATACGTTTCTCTATGACTGACCCCTACGACAGAAGCATCGACAGAAATCAAAAACCGTCTCTACTGAGGTCGCTATGGCAGCGGCAAAGTACGCGCACCGTTAGTCCAAATTGTCGAAATGCACGTTGGTACCTTTTTGCTCATTGTATATCAATAGTGCGACGTGAATTGACATCCTTATGTTCATCATTATCATTAACATGACCGATGAGCCGACGAAAGTTCTCCTATTGAGAGCTCTAGCCTCAACTCACGGGCTTTTCTAGGCCTTGGTGTATTAGGCCAGTTTGACAATGTCGTACAGTTAGATTTTTCAATTGAACCGTTGGTGATTGTTGACTACTGTCGTTGCGGTCGTTCCCGTCACTGGAAATGTCGTTAAATCACTTTTGCAATTTAATTCGAATTCGGTACGCCACATTAGACAAATCTAGAGAAGGCTGAACTGTCTATAGACTCGCAACAATAATAATAATAATAATAATAACAATAATAATAATAGACGCTGTCTTAGGAGGTCCCGCAAATGTCGTGGCGAGGGATTTGCAGGCTATACTGAACTTCGAGGAACCGGGAGGACTGACCCTCAACGCGGCCAAGTGCGAGGTTTTAGCTGTCGGAGGTACATCTCAAGATCAAGCGCAGGCCATACAAACAATCATGGAAGCACTTCCTGGGATATCTCGTGTAACTCAGGATAACCTAGATGTTCTAGGTTCTCCTGTAATGCCCAAGGAATTCCACGCGCTCTTGATGCCAAACGAGAGATTCTGGTAAATATTCGCCCACGTCTGACAAGTATGCACCCGCAGGTGGCCTGTGCCTTTGGAGACACAGTCTTGGTTCACCAAGATTTGTCTACCTGCTACGAACTTGCCAGACTCTAAAACACATGGAAGGCCTTGCAGCCTACGACGAGACCACCAGAGACATTCTAAGCGAAATACTAAACATTGACTTAGAAGGAAACACGTGGAACAGAGCTAGCCTCCTATCGGAAACGGAGGCCTTGGAATAAAAAGAGCCACAGATCTAGCTGCAGTGTGCTATGCGGCATCCCTGACAAATTTAGCTTCCTGGCGGAATCACTCATTGACGAGAAAGCAAAGATTGAATTGCAAAAGCAGCAATAGTGGCGGATACCGCAGTCAGAAGTCAACTCGACCCGGCCTCTGAGAGACACAGATATATAACAGATAGCCTAACATCAGCAAGAGAGCGTGCCGTGTTTCTAGCGGCTCAACATCCCTTCAGCGGGGGCTGGCCTTCAAGCGCTGCCCTCCTGTCAAGCTTGGCATCATGCTGGACCCAAACTCTTTCCGCATGGTGTCAGCCCTTAGAATAGGCGCCCCGTCTGCCAGCCCATCTCATGTCTTGCTATGCGTGCCCAACCTGTTGACTCTGACGGGTTACACCGTTAAGCTGTCTAAAAAGTTCCGGCAGAATTACAAGACACGCTGAACTTAACGCCATAGTTAGAAGAGCTCTTAGAAGGGCAGGGATACCATTTACACCCGAGCCGAATGGCCTTAATGGCAGCAGTGAGCTGCGGCCTGACGGGGTCACCATCCCGCTGTGGTCACACGGAAAAAGCTTGTATGGGATGTAACGGTTTCATACACGGCGGCCTTATCGTATTTACACCACAGCGCCGTTGAGTCGGGATGGGTAGCCGAGCGCGCGGATTCTGAAAAACGAAGGAAGTATCTCGAGCTATCTAGAAGCTACCACTTTGTAACCCATTACATTAGAAACGCTCGGCCCCATCAGCTCAGAAACAGCGAAAATCCTGAAAGATATCGGAAAAACGCATAGCAGAAGTTACGGGCGATCGACGCGAGGCCATGTTTTTGAGACAAGATGATGTCTTTGGCCGTTGTAGAGGAAATGTGGCTTCCATCATAGGCGCCATGAATTGATAGAAAGCGACCGGAGCAGGATAAACCTGGCATAAACGTTCATACCTCACAATTGTAATAACTGAATAATAATAATAATAATATAATAATAATAATAATAATAATAATAATAATAATAATAATAATAATAATAATATCTAGTGCGTAAACGCTGCAACAGCGGGGTTGATCACCCGCGTGTGGATGAGGGATTGGGTATATTTTACGGGGAGGGTGGCGAGAAAATAGACGCATTGCCCAGCGCCGGCACAACTTCGATCTGGAGTGATCTATAGTCGACAGAAGCCAGCAGAAGCCCAAACAAATTGAGTTGCGTTCGCCTACTTCACAAGCTGCGGACGGGGCAAAATATATTAGGCTAGGAAGGCAATTGCTAACAATGCCAAAGACAGAATGCCTGCGGGAAGGTTCTCTCACTGCATAAATTATTATATCACACACTTTAGGATATCCGCGATCTAAAGCGTAGATCTCAAGTCGTCGTTCTCCAGCAAGCAGGAAATTTCTTTGAAAGTAGCTCATTTTTGTCTGCAGTTATGGCCGCACATAGAATGTGAAGGACGCGGTTGGCTTCAGTACAGTGCATGTAGCGGCAAGCGAGCAAATTTCTGCAGCCAATGTTATTTTTCTTAGTTACCCTGGTGCTGGAGAGGACTCATACAGCCTGCAAGGTATAGTCAAACGCCGTGCAATGCATGACAAGTGATACATTGACACAACCAATGCGTAACGGTTCACCCTTTCCTATTGGCGCCCTGAGTGGTTCACATTGACGTTTATGTCAGGTACTATATCTTTATACGCAAATTATATTTGAGGTGATATCTCAATTCGAGCCACACGCGAGCTAAGTCAAAATATAGATATACTATATATATAACAACATTAAAGAGTAAGTTTTAGCTTATGCGCTTAAGGTTAGCCATGCATTGAGAGCACTTGATCACCTGGCGATGCTTTATTTGATCCAGTGCTGATTTGAAGAGTAAATAATTTTTTTTTTTCGTGAGAAAATTTTACTGCAACTTGCAAAACAAAACTGCTGCTGCTTATTGTACCGGCGAGTTGTTTCTAGTGATAATAGTATGATTGGTAACATCACCTCTGTAGTTGTTGTTGTTGTTAGGAAAGATGAAAATAACATACATATTCGAAATATTCGAAAAAGGCACAAGTAGGACCTGCAACATCGCACACGTTATTGGATGCTGCGCCCTGTTTGGTCGTCAGCTCTATCGGGTCGAGCCATAGCAGCAATAGCAAGTGAACAGCAAGAGCCGGAACTATACAGGGGCCATCTCTATACACGTCTGCGCCTCGCAACCGGAGGACACACATAGGTGCGCGGGTTGCGGGACCTGCCCCACCTGTACGACTCGCGGATCGCGAGTATTTATGGGGGTCCGTCTATGAAGCAATCCCGCGAAAAGCAGTCCCATGGACGTTAAATCTTGGCTGAGAGTCAGCCCCGAAAGGATTTTTTTAATGTGGCGTGCACCGTGGCGGCACCGTTGTGTTACAGATACAGCTGGCCAGCATCACTTTTGTAAAACGAACCACTGCAATAAGCTGTAGTCGACCGTAACAACCGTAGTAGTGAGAACAGTGCCGGTCAACATTACTGTTACTGTTGTTGTTGTTGCTGCTTGCTGCTTTTGTCGCTGTTGCTCCTGCCGTTGTTGTTGTTGCTCCTGTCGTTGTTGTTGTGCTCCTGTCGTTGTTGTTGTTGCTCCTGCTGTTGTTGTTGTTGCTTCTGCCGTTGTTGTTGTTGCTCCTGTCGTTGTTTTGTTGCTGTTGTTGTTGTCGCTGTTGTTTTCGCTGTTGTTGTTGTTGTTGGTGTTGTTGTTGTTGTTGTTGTTGTCGCTGTTGCTGTTGTTGCTGTCGCTGTTGTTGTTGTCGCTGTTGTTGCTGGTGTTGCTCCTGTTGTTGACATTGTTGTGTGTCCTAGTGCTGGTTGTAGTGCCAGCAAATAGCAATGGTGGCACTCGTAGTTGCGTCAGTCATTGTCATGATCATTGTCGTTGGTGTTGTTGTTGTTGTTGTTGTATTAGTAGTAGCAGCAGCAGCAGCCGCCACCGCAGCAGCAGTAAGAGTCGTCGTCGGCGCCGTCGGCGCGTCGCTAGTCGCTAGAAGCACGGTGAGTGAGTGTATTATGATAAAGTGCTTATTGCGCGAGACGGATGGCTTCCCGCCAGGCGTAGCGACGGCTTTCTTCCACCGCTGCCACCGCCGCCGCACTAGCTGTAAGTCTCCCACAACATTCACTTCAGTCGGTTAGTCGGCCTTCCTTAGCCTCCTTCTTCGGCGGCCTCGGCGTTGGCGGCGGATGCCACCGCCGTCGTCGTCGTTGTTGTTGTTGTTGTTGCCGCCGCTACCACCGCCACCCCGCAAGCGCCCTTCTGGCACGGTTCCCCACGCTAGCAGTGGCAGGGAGTGGCAGCCAAACACCTAGCTGGCGGCCTGGCAGGCTGGCTAGATGCCTGTCCGCCTGTCTGCTTGCCTATTTGCCTGTGGATGGATGGAATGGACCACCAACGCGCGCGCGCCACCGAGTTGTACATCATCCTCGCACATGTGGCCGCACTGAGCGGGGCGCGAAGGGACTGCGCCGGGCAGGGACCAGGCAGGGCCCAGTCTCCGGCCCAATCTAACCGGGGTAACGATGGGGGCGCAGGGCTCTCGAACCCCGTCCGTTGGGGCATTTTCCCAAAAGCTCTGCTTGTCATTGCCTACCTACCAGCAGGTTGGTAGGTAGGGCGAGCAAGCGGGCGTACACGCGTGCGGCCGGACGAACGAACGAGCTCAGACGCCACGCGGCGGTAGCGCCGTAAACGTGCCAAATGCCGAAGCGAGCCAGGCCGCACGAGTCAGTCCATCCAAGCTGCTACCGTCAAGCCTCTCTTCTTGGCCACCACTGCCGCACTCGATCGTAGATAGCCGTTGGCAAACCGTTGGCAGTTGGATAGGCCGGACACTAAGTCAGAAACTGGCTGACTGACTCACGCAGGACTGACTGACTGACTGCACGCCGCCGCCGCCGCCGCCAACAACAGCAGCAACAACAACAACAATAGCAGCGATGACGACGACGTCGACTTCAGCACTATACACTTTTAACACTAGCTTTAACAACCTGCTTGCATGCCACGCCGGCACAGTTGTTGCCAAGGCAGTGGCCAAGCCGCCACCATCCAAAACCATCGACGAAATGCTCTCAACCGATCGATAATACGCTGCTTGTGGTTTGCTCATTAAGCTGAGCCTACAAAACACAACGCCAAATAAATATGCATGCGTATAACACGTTGACTGTGAGAGGATTTAGCTTCTGCCCCCGTGTCCCTATGGCTGGCACCTATTCCGCGCATCGATCCTGACTGTAGCTAGTTGACGAGCAATTTCCTTGCAGATATGATTAACATATATATGATGGTATTTTTAGTTAGGCACTTCAGACAAAGGGAACACGGCAAAAAGCGAACGAACGCTGTGTATGTAGTCGCTGCCGATGTGTAGGCGACAGGAATAGCGAATGGATGTCTAAAACCTTTCATCTTGTCCCTAGACGTACACATACCCATCTAATCGAAACCAGTTGAGAAAAAGTGTCCCGAAATAGTCGCCTGCTGTTTCACTCAAACCGTTGGGAGTCGTTCCTACGGAGTCCTGCATTTTTTCAGCTAGCGGGTTTCCTCACTCCCTCACTTCAGTGCCGGTATTATTGTCGTCAACCGTGAACATTCGACTGAGCGGGCGATGCCAATCCCTCTACCCTTCTGTCATCTTCGTCCAAATCGCTCGTTCTAATTATATTCTTTATCTTCCACCTAGGTTCCTCCCTCTTCCCCACTCTCGGTATCTTTTCTGTTTTATTCTTTTCCTAACTAATTATTTTTTCGCGTAGCTTCAGTGTTTCCATCCAGCTTCGCGCTCTCCCTCTCCGTCTGTGCCCTTTTCCCAACTCCAACCATGCTCATCTTCGCACCCCGTAGCATATCAGCGCAACGCACATTACCCTACCCAGTGAACTTTCTCAGTCCATTCACAAGCAGCAATAAGCAGGCAGCCAGTTTCTTGGCTACTTGTGCCGCTGCGGCTGTCGTCGTACCGCAACGTCTTGCCCGGCCTGCTTCCGTCACGGCGGTCCCCGAGTTGTCGCTCCTTTCCTCTCTCTGTCTGACAACAGACGAGACATACGAATGGGTCTAAGCTACGAGACTATATGGCTACTAACACCACCACCACCACCGTGAATGAGCAGCATATTACCAACGAGCACGTGGTCACCCATCTAGGGTGGGCGGCGGAGGAGGAGGAGGAGGCATTGGGATCGGCGGAAAGGTTCGGCGACAACGACGACGAAGAACAGGAGGGGCTGGGGTGGTTTTCTATTTACGGCGACGACTGAAGGGTCGCCTACTACAACTACTACTACAACTAGGACCACTGCTGCTACAACTATCGCGCCCGTAACAGCAACAGCAGGAATACCTCCACTAGCACAGCCGTCACCAGAATCACCTGCATCTTGTACCACCAGCCTTGACGTTTGCCTTGCCTTGGCAACTTGCTTACTTGCTTGCATCGTCGTCAGCGTAGACCAAGCGGGCATTTGCATTGCATTCAGAAAGGTTTCTCCGCTGCAGAGGACCACGCATCGTATGCGACCAGCTCTTGCCCAGGTTGCGTATGTTCGCTCTCAATGGGTTTAAGGGAGGCTTGCCAAACAGGGTATTGACGTCATGGTACAACGTGTTTGGAAAGGGAAGGAATAGGGGAGAAAGAGGAAAGAGTGTGAGTGTGTGTGTGTGAGTGAGAGAGGGAGAGAGATAAAGTCTACCCGAGAGTCACTCTGCAGCCATTAAGGAAAGGCGTCCTCCTGCCTGGAGGCGCTCTCGGCAGGTTTTAGCAGCTGAGCGACCAGGCGAGGAAGGGGGTGCCAAAAGGTTTCGGTATGTCTTTGCAGAGCTGGCGGGCGGAAGCGAGAAGCAACCCGTCTACAACAACAATGTTGGTGACGAAAACGTCATAACCTTCAGAAGCCTGTAAGCTATGTCAAAGCGGAGCGGTTGTCAAGCATCCCTGTCAACTTGGTTCTTGGCTAGGTTTGATCACGCAGTTTTACCCTAAGCATCCTTTACTGTTCTATGCGTCTGGAATGCACTACAGATAAAGTCTAAAGTGCATCTCCTAAATGTAGCTCGGGCAGACGGCTTTGTGACAAGTCAGTAGCTCAGCCCTGAAATAGGGGTCAGCAATCTCTTGCCCATAGACTAGCGGTGAGACGTTTGCGACAGTGACTTAAGCATAAAGTACACTTTCAAGCTAGACACCCACTCCTGACTTTAGAAATATATAGCAGAGCTATTCTTCAAAGCCGAGACGAACACAGATGATACTAAAAGATAAATAGAGGGTGAAACACAGAGAAAGACATATACAACGGAAACCGCCTTGTGCTACAGGTGAAAATAGTATTTGAATTTAAGTGCCTGCTGGTATCTTAATTATAGGTAATCGATATATATATATATATATATATATATATATATAAATCACAACATTCATGCATAATTTCAGGTTGCTCTCTAAGGAATCAGGGACATTACAATTTCCTTTTTCGCTATGTCTTTCGGTTCGTAGCGAACCCTTATCTTTATATATATATATATATACCTATAAATGCGAAGGCGTGATTTTGCTATAGACGCTAAATTATAGATTTTTCTTTATAATTATATCAGAAACATTATTAAGCCATAGTCTGAAAATATGTGAAAGACATTTACGCTATTACGGTTAGTTTGAGACCTCAACGCGCTGAAGCGTAAACCTTGCACTTAGGAGTCACGTGCTTCATTTTCGTTTATTGGCAATGCATATCCGATCGAATAGCGCGATAACCAAATCGATCGAGATCGAACCTAGTTTTGTAAAGCGAATTCACGGGACTTCACGGGAGCTAACTGCTTGCGATACAGTTCAGTGAGGTTTAAGCAGTCAGGCCAATCGGATGCTGCAACACGCAGCAGCGGCAGCAAAGGAGCAGAAAAGGCCGTTGCTTGGATTAATGTTTTCTCGAGCAGTCGCGGTGCGTATGAGCCAGTAAAGAAGATTCCAGATGGGACCTTTGGGAGATCACACCAATGGGACTCAAACGAAATAGCATCAGCGAGCTTCTGAAATCCTGGCTTTCTTGCGAACTGCTGCCTGCGTCTGGAGACTTGATGCTTTATATATATATATATATATATATATATATAATATATATATATATATACTCAGCGCAAACGCTTCGACTCCACTTTCATAACGAGCCAAATCGACACGCTTCCAGCAAATCGCCGGAAAGCAAGTCTCGAGCGCTTCTTAATGGCTTCGTAAGTGACAAATAGTTCCACTCAAAAACAATTTCATTGTCGTCCACAGCGGTTCCACTTTCTGACGATTCTTGCTTTCTTTGGCGTGATACTCGGTCCCGCACTTTTTCCTTCTATCTAGGCAGTGCAATACGCAATGTTAATCAAGAGCACATTTTTTTTCGTTTCTATATACGACAACGGCACAGACAATAATGATACTGGTCATAGAACGTAACAATAAAACTAATAAGAGCAAGAGCAAAAGGAGCACGTCGACGAAAGATCCTGTTAGAATTAATAATACCAGTAGCGTTTTCGAAGGATTTTTTTGTGGTCTGAGCTCAAGCTGAATACCTAATTTACGTATTTGTTTAATTTCGGTTTCTTCTATTTTGTATCAGTGTATAGTTGTACACCTTTTATGTTAAGTAAACAAGCATGCCAGAAACAAAAATCATCACACAGTATGCACGTATATAGTATGTATACGTATATACAGGGCTAACCAAGCTAAATGCCATCTAGTTATCAACGTTTGCCGTGCTGGCCTGAATAAACGAATGTTTTTGCGCGACAAACGAATCGGCTGACTTTTCTCTTGACTGAGTCAGATGTTCTCTCTCTTGTCGTAACTACGCTACTTCTCTTATGCCAGAGACCATGGCAATATTGGGACAAAATATGGTAGCGCTAGATTTGCCTTGTGGTTCTTAAGCGTGCTAAGAACATTTGAGCGATCTACATGATCTTAAAATATATAAAACAAATTGTGATACGTATTACTAAACAAAATGCAAGAATGCAGGCTCGATGGATGTACAACACAACAGCGAACCAAAAACCCGCTACAGTTAGCCAAGACTATATATTAAAAAAAACAGCTCGGATTAAGAAGAATCCAAAACAAAGAGTTGCAAAGGTTGCTTGTGACTTGAAGATCTCGAACAGCAGCGTGACATTCCTTCCAAACATTGTCGTCCCTAGTGAGAAAATTTTCAGCACATTTTGTTAAGCAAGCAAAACGCTCTGGTATGGCTTCGAGCAAGGATCCAATGATGTGCAACAGCCATTTCAAGACACGAGTTCGCAAGAACTATCCTCTGTGGTGGTGCTGGTCGGGATAATCTAGACGGGCACACAGAGCTCGTCTTCATCCCTCATGGAGTCAAAATTGACGGGGCAATGTACCTCTACAGGGTTAGCTCATGCTGTGTACTCAAGAACATTTCAAATATCGACGTGTTATTGCGAGCTGTGGTTTAGGCCAAGGTTATCCGCAGTTTGGTTAACCCTGCATGCATATATATATATATATATATATATATATATATATATATATATATATATATATATATATATATATATTATCAATCAAGCTTTTATTTCACCAATGAATTGGTAGATTAAAT
Organism: Dermanyssus gallinae; assembly: GCA_003439945.1. Taxonomy (NCBI): domain Eukaryota; kingdom Metazoa; phylum Arthropoda; class Arachnida; order Mesostigmata; family Dermanyssidae; genus Dermanyssus; species Dermanyssus gallinae. Next base: position 57,769 of record QVRM01002160.1, on the reverse strand, counting down.
ATACATATATATATATATATATATATATATATATACAGGGTGTGACAGAAATAATTTTATAGCGATACATAAAATTGTAGAGCTCGTTAAAGCAAATATTTTTTCCAATGGAACATGGTCTCTAAGAAGTCTTGTTTGGAATGAGAGTGAAATTACTACAATTTATGAGACTGCCGATTTTGCCCGACATAGGAGCACAAAACGTGCTGTTGCGAGACAACCAATCTTCCTAGACAGAAACTAAGCACACCTTCGTGTTCGCGATAAAATTCTGCTCTGTAAGATAATAAATAGTGGTGTGTTTTTTTCTAGAGTTATGACGAGTGGTTTATCTGAGTAGGTAATTTATGCATGCACTCAATCTCGGCATGCCCTCCGAAAAATCGTAATTACTCTGCAACCACAGCTCGCATTGACATATGTTTGGTACCAAAATGATCGCCATGAATTGCGCATTGAATTGCGCTGAATACGTCCGTTTTGAGCGCTGTGGGTGGTTGAAGGGTTATGATTTCAAAGTATTTGGCGTGAACGTTAATAAAGAACTTCATTTTTGGCGAATTCTCTTCTAAGCGACCATGTCGCGTCTTCTGATCGGCCTTGTATATATTTCAGATGGAGCAGAATTTCATCGCGAACACGAGGGTGTGCTTAGTTTCTGTCTACGAAGATTGGTTGTCTCGCAACAGCACGTTTTGTGCTCCTATGTCGGGCAAAATCGGCAGTCTCATAAATTGTAGTAATTTCACTCTCATTCCAAAACAAGACTTCTTAGAGACCATGTTCCATTGGAAAAAATATTTGCTTTAACGAGCTCTACAATTTTATGTATCGCTATAAAATTATTTCTGTCACACCCTGTATATATATATATATATATATATATATATTCTGCATACATACCCCAGCGAAATTTTCGTTAGAATTATCTTGAACAAAAATGGCTTTCGAAGCAAGAAATCTCCTTTACCTAATGATCCAGGTGTGTGCAAATGTATATATTATATCAATATTAAAACTACCTTAAAGTTGTTGTCGGCGTGTTAAGCCGGCTGGCTAGACCGCAGAAAAGCAGTTCGTATATCACAGTCTCAATGAAATTAGTGTCACTGGCATCCCCGGAGGCAAAACAAAGAGGAGTGAAACAGAGAGCGCAAAGAGAGTGCGTATGATATTAATCCATTACGCCTATTGAGCCAAGGCACCAGACATGATGACTGATACCACTGGGCATAAATCAGTCGAACCGGAGGTCAGTGGGAGTCACCTGTCCGTACACAAGTTTTGCCTATCCAGTCCTCAAATGGATCACCGATGAATTTATTGTCATATATTCGATGTAGCCTAGCGCAGAGCATGTTTATGCTCTGCCCCTATAAACCGGTCATTACAACAAAGCTACTACTGAGAGCTTACACATCTGACCAACTTTCGATTTGCGAAGAAGGTGCTAGCAGCACGCATAGTTTGCGCACATCATGCGGAGACACGCCTAAATAGTTCGTAGGTATAGTTACTCCTGCAGACAAGGGAAAGAGATCGGGTGGAGGATGCAAAAACAAAGACCAGCAGGAAGAGTTTGCATATCAAAAAGTAAGAGAGAAAATAAAGAGAGCAGAGGGAACGTGATAGCTTTTACCCGGTGTCCACAGCGTCTGGTAGTATCGTTGGGCCAACTGCTGCCACACTGTCTTGCCGTGGTATTTTTAGAAAAAGTAATAGAAATAGCAGTCATCATCGTCATCGTAGTAGTAGCGGTCGAGGGGCATTGTAAAACTGCGAGCCGTTGTTGAGTAGAAGTCGTCAGAAAAATGAATATCGAGTGGCAGTTGCTTTGGATATGGTAGCCCCGCCGCCAGTTTCAACGCTTACCCCTCCTGCAGCCCCTCCTCTTTTCTCCTCCACATATACAGACAGATAGATGGATATACGCACGCGCATACACAATCTCAGCGCTACTGTGACATGTGACACCGACGACGACGCAGACTACTAAGTTGCTAGAGGTTGCGTTGCACTGGCATCGCGAACGGAGTCAGACGGAGCAGCCGATCTTCGGGAACGCGATACTCGTTTTGCACGTTTCCAACAATGTACCACACCAGTCTTCTTTTCGGCTTCCCAGGCCTCCCACACCTCCCACCAAGCTCCACACTCATAAGTAGCCCCCCCCCCCCCTTTCACGCTCACAGAGACCCCTATCATGCCAACAAATACCCCATCCCCGCCTGATGCCCAGCCGGCTGAACATCATGCCCAAGCGGCCCGGCAAACGCATACTCCGTTCGCGCGCCCCCATAACTGACGGGGTAACGCCCGCTTCCTGTCTGCCCTGCTGCGCGTCTGCCCGTACGCCCGGCTTGCATCCAACCAACACACACAACTGGTATACAAACGACGATACCTATAACGACAGCAGCGGCAGCAGCAGTAGCAGCAGCAGCAACAACAACGACAACGACGACGGTGAAGATGACGACAGCGATATTAACATCGATGACGCCAACGACGCAACGAAAGCCGGCTGACTAGCCAACGCAACCAAGCCAACTAGCATACACCTACACATCAATCCGCGCATCCATCTACCCACACGACGCACACGACTTGGCAAACATATGGAGCAAGCAATCGAATCCGCCTCACGCAATCTTAAGTCTTTGCCACGATGTTGATGGCGGTGATGCCGCTGGTGATAATGATGCTGCTGCTGCAGCTGATGATGATGATGATGATGGGGGTGCTGATCATGGAAAGAATGATGCAGATGGGTTTCACTGCTCAGCTGCTGCTGCTGCTGCTGAAGAAGCTGCCACTACCACCGCCGCCAGCAGAAAGGTTCCCTATGTTCTCTTACCTCCCCCCTACCGACGAATGGACGCAGAATAGGCAGAGCAGTTCTTGATCAACGTGTCTAGCGGCTCCTTCGGCAAGGGGCGGCGTCCCTACCCTTATATCCCGCCCTTCGTCCGACGTCCTGCATCATGGCTGCATACAGCCACAGCCGACCGCCGCCATAACGACCGCCATGACCGTTGCTACTGGACCGCTCGACGCCGATTACAGATGCTGCACGAGACGATGATGATGATGGTGATGATGATGATGATGACGACACATATCGAGTGTCTGTCTGCCTGTGGAGGCTCAGGCGGCGCAGCGCCCACAACAAGCAAGACCAACAACAACAACAACGCTGCCTGGTTCTGATGGAACTGGAACCGCCCGACGGCGGCGTAGCACTCGCTCGACGCAAGCCGCTCGAAGATCAACTGAAACCATAATGGAAAATAGAATCTAGCGGGGAAGATCGAAAACGTCGCCAAGGATCGTCAGCAGCAAGTCTATTTCAAAGCTTGCATGATTTCTGCCCGTACCGTACAGAATGCAACCTTAATAGTTGTACTGCTACTACGATTATATGAAAATAGAACACCTATATATATATATATAGATATCTATAGATATATATATATATATATATATATATATATATATATATATATATACATATCTATATATATGTGTATATATATATATATATATATATATATTTATACATATATATATATATAACTATATATATATATATATCTATATATATATATGTGTAAAAATATATATATATATATATATATACATATATAGATATATGTATAAATATATATATATATATATATATATATATGTAAAAAAAAATAATATATATATATATATATATTACAGTAGAATGGTTATGTAAAATGGTTACACTTGTTTGAATTGTGAAATTATTTCAAGCTCAATGAGGAATTACTGAATTTAAATAAATTGCCGTTCGGAGATGACGGTCCCATAAAAAATATATACATACATGTATAGACGTATATATACCACGAAAGCAAAACAAGTGGAGAACAGTTTATAAATATACATGGTTCTATTTTATTTGTCAACTAAATAGAAACATTTCTTTGCTCGTATGACGTCGGAATTTGCCGTCATCACTTTTGCTATGTACACGGATGATGAACTAAATGAATCTGAAATGTTTTGTCGGGGGGCTATGCTCCTTGTACTACTACTACTACTTTTACCGAGCAAAGCGTGCTCGGTCCAGTTAGGCGAGCAGAGGATATTTAGGAAAGATAGACTCCCATATTGAGATCTTCAGGCTCGGGAACTTTGCAGATACCCTGGCTAGCTTCAGCGGTTTCGGCAAAGCACACTGTTCCCTGTACACACGAGCATGACCGGTCGCAAAACAGGCCGGCCTCGACGGAAGCTTCACATGTTTCCTCGGCGTTAGTAGCGGTCTCGTCTGCTGCTACGTCTTCGACCGGTTCGACAACTGAAGGACACGCAGGACACTTGGGGCACTTGACCGCCTCGGGACATTCGGGACACTTCGGGTCAGCCTCAGGCGTGGCTTCGGTAGGTTCCTCAGCGGCGCGTTTAGCTTTCTTCGACTTTGCATACACTGTCTCCGTTTTGGCCTTCCGGCTTTTCGAAGCTTTGCCGCCCTTAGATTTCGCGCTCTTGTCGACGTTGGGCTCGACGTTCTCGTTAGCTTCTTTGCTGTACTTGACGGCCTTGCCGCTCTTCTGTCGGGCCTTGTCCTTGGTGACGGCACCTTCGCGGTTGGCCTTGCCATATTTGCCAGATTTGTTCTTTTTGGCAGCATCTGCCGAATTGGCCATACAGACGAGGGCCACTATCGCCACCAGAAGCACAATCGTGACGGCGCGCATCTTGGCACAATACACTGTTGACACCCGCTTGCAGGGAAACAATCAACGCGGTTGTACTTCGACACCGTTTGCGGGACAAAGCCGGAGGAGGACAAGCTGGCCTCGTACAAACACTTCTTGTTGGCTCACTAGTTGGCCGGTGGGACAACACCGTCTGCTTTCGGCTGCGAGCAGTACCGATTGGTGTATGTTGAGTTGGGAATCGACTGCTTTTTATAGAAACTACCTATCTGCCTATCTGCACTACGAGCGTCTGGGAGAGGAGACGAAGGGGGGATCAGCTGGCTAGATGTGCGTCAATAGTAGGATAAATCTGCCTTAAGTGGCCAGCTTTACCGTCAGCTCAACGGTCACGGACCGGCTGACGCGCGTCGCTCTAGCTGAGTGAGTGGTCAATAAGCTACTGGCATTACATGGACAATCAAAACAAAGAGCAACAACGACAACAACAACAACAGGAAACAACAACAGTGGCAGTCGAGTGATAACGACACCAAGGTGTAAGATATGAACCTGTGACGTGCCGATGCACGTTTTCCAAATGTGTCTCTCCACAGGTGGTGCCCACAAATGCTAGCGGTGCCGCAGTCGAGACGTCCCACTGATTATAAATGAACAAAGCTAAAACGTGCAAAAATAGAACGTCAAACACTGTGAAGGGCTTCTAGCTATTTGGTTGGCTTATGACGTGCGATAACACCTCGAACAGCAAGGTGGACGTAGAACTCGACCATATTCCAGCAAGAAGAATAAGAGACAACGTGCTTAAGTGTGACTTAATCGTTTCTAGGGACAGACATGGCGGTGCGAAAGGGGAGGGAGAGCGACAGAAGCGATGATCTCTCTCTCTCTCTCGCAAAGGGGGAACAAGAAAAGAGAAAAAAGCATATCCATTAAAAGGCGTCTCAAAGATGATGGTCCCGACACGACCGTGGTCGTCCACAAGGCCTGTCTGACGTTCCGCAGGATAGTCTGGTGGGCCGTAGTACTGATACTAGTAATAGTGGTGGCTGGGGCTCGGGACCGCCGACCAAATGAGCGTAGTGGTGACGGTAGCTGGGGGGAAGGCAGGAACAGGCATAGAAAAAGGTAAGCAGCTCGCAAAAACGTAGAGCAAGAATTTAGTATATGGAGGGATGTCTCCCCCCCCCCCCCCCCGCCGGACCCAGGGTCGTTCGTCGGGCTCCGTATAGACTCTTGGGCTTCAGCCTGCCTTCGCCAGGGGCATGTGGTGACGGTGGTGTCCCGAGACACCCAGGACCTGGGGCTGAGCGCTCTGGCGGTCAAAGGGAACACAGAGCGGTTGGGATGATGGCGAACGAAGGGGGCTAATGTATGTAGTCGGCTCTTGATTACCAGACCACCGTTCACGGCCATCATGTCCGTTTGCTCTTCTTTTCTCTTGTTGTTCCTATTCCTCGCCTTTTCTTTTGCTGCTGTTCTTTCTTTCTCTATCTCTCTCCTGCTTTTTTTCAGTAGCCTTCTTATGCCTCCTGCACGCTGGGAGTGCAGCAAGGTTGTCTGTCTGCGAACAAGGACCGTCACTTTCTCTGACATGTGAAACACTACGTCCTATACATTGTTAGCAACCTTGAAATTGTTACCCAGCAGGGCACACAGTTCATAATCGGCAACATAGGACAGGGTGGAGAGCTGGCTCGACATCGTGCACATTTGTTCATCAATGATATAGTGAAGTTATTCTCAGTATAGGGTTTGTCAAAAAGGCATATGAAACTTGTCTACATGTGTCCTTCGATAAATTATATAGACATACTGTGAGTAGAATAACCCTTTATTTGAAATCAAGGAAACTATATGACAGCGATAATGATGAGTATATATATATATATATATATATATATATATATATATTCACAAACGTTTTCTCACAATGAACGTGATTTAAATATGCCGTTAGGCGTTTATAAATATAAGAGGTGTGTGGTACAATTTATTGTAGCCATGTTTTTAGTGTTTCCAATATTCTTGCAAGGAGAACGAACCTAATCGCCAAATAGGCGTGTACTATTTAGGTTTGCATGTGCCCATTTGGCAATCTGGCAAACAAACAACTAGTTTACGAACACAACACGAGTTACGGCTTTTGGAGTGATGTGAATTACTGGTTCCTTGGGTTAGTTGAGCGTACATAAAAAAAAGTGCTCTAGCATTTGATATTTTGATAGTTGACGCAAAGCAGATATGTTACCTTGCTTTAGAAATTAGTTTATTTTAAGCACAAAGTCAGCTGACAAGATCTGAGAGCTTCCGAACCGCAGCACGTGTTTTTCACGCCTTCCACTAAATTTTTATATTTAGTCTAATGGAGCTCTGACATGGTAGCAATATTGGAGTTTAGGAAAAAAACAAGAGATTTATAATATAAGGTAAATGTACACACGAAAGATCGTTACAATAATGAAGTAAAATATGGTATAAACGAAGCCAATGATGCCTCTACAACCTTAGTAATGCGGAGGCTAAAATCAAGATTAAAATCGTAATATATACGTATAGGTTACTTGTATAAGAAAGAGGCAGTAAAGCACAGTCGGTAATTTTATAGGCGAGATCAAGTACGTTATACTTCAGCATTTGAAAGGTGAGAGAATCATGCAATTTTTAGAACACCATCGAGCAATGCCGTCGACAGTCGGCTTCGGAGCAGCATAGGAGTCTCTTGAGTAAGTACATATTCCACCGCAGCTTAAAACAGTATAGCATTAAGTAACGTTACGATACATCTCATATGAGTTTACGAGGCACATTTATTTCATTATAAATTTTCGGGGTTTCACTAATATTACGCAATGTGCACTACAATACAAGTTACCTTCATTGTATATACACTAATGAGACATTTGGATTTATATTATACAATATACAATACAAATGATATATATATATATATATATAAACACATAGTACAACTTGTTCATAATAAATGCAGCAATACTTCTGCTAGTCGGAACAACCATTTAGAGAGAGAGAGAGAGAGTGGCTTGAGTATGTGCCTGTGCAGGTGCTGGGCAAGGAGAAGGAAATTGTTGCACGTATTGAGCAAATATTGAGACAGACATACGCGGTGAAATCAAACGTGCACATTCTAGAGCGTGTGCGGACAGCACACGTGTGAACATGGTAATCGTGCGTTTTCATGTCAGCACGCCGCGAACCAAGCTCACCGCGCTGCAAAGGTGATGATGCAAGTTATGCAGGTAGATCGACAGACCAATGATTTCAGTAGATTCTTTCAGATTACAAGTAGTGACGAAATTTCTATATGTATGTATGTATATATATATATATATATATATATATATATATATAAATATAGAAGGCAAACACTGCCGAGTGTGCAAACGTATCGTAAATGATTAATAAATCATCACAATATTTTATATATATATATATATATATATATGAAGCTTAAGTGTGTTTAGTGGGTATGGGTCCCGACGGAACAAGATCCAGTCATCGGGGCCGAGTCCCGCACAGCGCGGGTAGGTTGCCATGCTATATCCGTCGCGACAGTGCGTAAATTCATTCACTCTCCCCCAAAAGATACATGTATACTGAGCAAGATTAGGAACAAAGCATTTGCTTTGCATCCAAGAGGCCTGGGTTCGAGACCCAGACCGGCCACTCTCAAATTGGTTTTCATGGTTTCCAATTTGGACAAGTCCAAATTGGACTAAAAATCGGCCATGACACGAAAAAAACAGATATGGGGATTAGCCTTACGGGACAACTAAACATATATATATATATATATATATATATATATATATATATATATATATATATATATATATATTATGTGTTATCAGCATACAGTTGTGAGCATCGAACGTGTTACCTCGATTCAAGTAAGATCTATTTAGCTGTTCATCCTATGGCACCGACTATAGGAGCGACAATGCCTCTACACACCGCTATCTCAGATATTCTCCCTCGCGCTGATCCCCCGCCGTTGCTTCCATTCTCCTGACCAGATCGCGAATGAATTTTGCTGTCCCACTGCTGATGGGTCCTCACGTTTCCATAGCTATGGGTACAAAGTAAAGACTGTTTTTGAGATCTGTGTATTTACGTCTCTTTTCCTGTTCGGCGTGTTTTGCTACCCATCATGTGCTGACAGAGCAATGGCTAAGATACGAGGGAGCTACGGCGCGGTTATTATCATAACTATTATTTTTTTTTAGCTGTCGTTGCTACCGTAAGGTGGTTTAACTGACACTGCGCTTGGTTTAGCTGTACGTCTTGTTATTATTATTATTATTATTATTATTAACAGCAGTCGCCCGTCGCAAGCTGGCTTAACAAGATAACACCGTGAGTAGATCTGTGCACCGGGGACCCCGGAGTTGTGTATCAGGTCGCAGTTCGGACGAAGCTTGTACGTGGCGCATACTCATCTCCAGTCACACTTGTGGGTTCATAAATGTGATTTGGCACACTTGAATGATTCGATGAGCTGCGAGACAATTAATTACTCATATGCATATTACGCTCCTAACAACCTCAGCTAGAAATAATCATTATTTGCATCTCCGATCGTTGCCTATGCCGAGGATGAAGCAGGCCCCCGGGCGTTACCCAAGAACGACATTGTCGTTCTAAAGGCTTCGAATTAGTTTCTGCCGCTCCAGTCAGTCCGATTAGGAAATAGTCAGCAGAAGCAAAGCAGACAACTCTGTGTTCTGCCGCTTGGCTGAGGATAACCATTGCGCACGTCGTTATCTCACAAAGTTCCCTTGAGGAATATCCGGGATGATGATGACGACGATTGGTCGAGTTTAAATACACGTATGATACAGCCGATCGAGAGGAGTGTATTTCGAATCGCTTCTGTGGGCATTGAGTTAATACAGTCAATATCCTGAACAAGCACAGTTGGTGATGATTATGATTACTTATTACATGCAGCTCTACTTTTCATATTAGATTAGTACGCCCTTTTTCGGTAACGCTTAGATATGAGAATGTTTGCGATACGTAAATTTAGTTGCCTCGCTACCGGACCCAATCGCCGCACCGTTTCTGGCGTGTGAGGTAGATTCTACTTAATCTTGCGACGATTTTAAAAGCCTACGTTGTGTGCGCAAAAAGGAGCTTGGCCATCATGGCGCTGATAATCCGCGCTAGCACCGACTAATGGCAAAAGTGTTTGTATGAGTACTTCAAATAGCGTAATGTTTGAATGTGGTTGTACTAGAAGCGTTCAGTACTAGCAGTCCACACCGGTCAGCATCACCAACTCGGTAAGCTCAAGTTCAGGCACGACAAACGCAGCAAAACCCTACACTAGCAACGTGTGCTTATTAAACACTTAAAATCGCTTGAATCAAATTGAACAAACAGGTGGGTTAGCGTAGGATAGCTTAGCGCACAACGAATGTTGGCAGGCAAACCGGCAACCGGCACAAACAACTGGCTAAGAGAACTTTTATTCCGTTGACTTCCGCCGGATTTTGCTGCTGCCCCGGTGCCGCCGGACGGCAAGTGCGGCCTCTACGTTTACGCTGTACACATATATATATATATATATATATATATATATATATATATATATATATATATATATATATATTATATATATATATATATATATATATATATATATATTATATATATAAAGTGTGTTGCAAAAAATTAGCAACTCATGTTTTTTTGTGGTAATTTCGGCTTGGTTTATTTGAATGGCTTGAAATTTAAGCGCATGATGTACATGACGAAACATGAGTATAGTGTTGATTTCATTGCAATCTCAACATCGGTTCATACAAAAAATAAAAAAGTGTGAAAAAACAGTGTTTCAAAATATTAGCAACAATAGCGCCTTACAGCGTATTCGATTCTTAGCAGGGCTGTATGGCTCATTTGAAACTACATATTTCATTCTAGAAACGGGTTTTTCGTCCCTTCTTCTGGATCAAATCGTAAACTCGGTCTTTCATAGAGTTAATGAGCTGTTGTAAGTACGAAAGTGGAATATTAGTCCATGTTTGCTGGACAGCTTCTTTGAGGTCCGACAAATTATTATATTGTCGACCATTTGCGTAAATCTGCTTTACCAAATGTCCCCAAAGATTTTCAATAGGATTCAGGTTGGACTTAATGCCGGCCAGTCAAAAAGTGGCACTCCTTGTTCTTGAAAAAAGGCTATAGTGCTAGCCGAGGTATGAAACGTGGCGTTGTCTTGTTGAAAAACTGCGTCAGGTCCCCCAATTCTTCTGAAGTGAGCTACTAACTGGGAACCGACAATGCGCTGGTACATGTCAGAATTGTTTCGGCCCACAATCTCGACTAGATCAGACTTCCCATTATATCCAAACGCGCCCCAATATTTCACAGAGCCACCACCGGCCACACGTTTCGAGAACCATTTAGGTTCCTTCCGTAAGTCGTGCCAATAGTACTGACAGCCGTCAGGGCCATCGAGATTAAATTTCTTTTCATCCGAGAAGACGATGTTTTTCCACTCGTTATCCCAAGTTTGGTATCCATGTAAAAATTCACGCCGTGCGACAATGTGCTTCGGTTGCAGTCGCGGCATAAGTTTCCTTTTTGCGTATCGCACGTTTTTGTCAGAACTTAACACTCGGTACACTGTGGATCGGTGCACTGGCACTCCCAAAGTAGTCCTGATCCTGGAAGAAGACATTTGGTCATGAGTAGCCAACTGTATGATCCTTCGCCGATCTCGAATAGTCAAAACTGGCTTACGCCCACTGTTAGATCTGCACCTTTAATTCACTCCAGGGTGTAAGAACCTGCTGATGGTGCTCTTATGCCGTCCTAATCTGGTTGCTATAGCAGTTACTGTATGACCGATCTCAGCATATGCCTCAATTCTTAACTTTTCGTTATCCGAAAGATCCTTTGTACGACCCATGGTTTAAACATAAGATTCGTCGTTAGTTCGGAACAACGACTAAGCTGTAGAATATTTTGCAGCTATATAACAATTGATTTAGCTAGACAATATTCCTGACATTTGATCCCTGGGATCGAATATCAGCTGTAGTATCGACTATCCTTTACAAACAAGAGCTGTGTTGTTAGCATGTTATTGTTGCTAATATTTTGCAACACTGTTTTTTCACACGTTTTTATTCTTTGTATGAACCGATTTTGAGATTGCAATGAAATCAACACTATACTCATGTTTCGTCATGTACATCACGCGCTTAAAATTTCAAGCCATTCAAATTTCGGCTTGGTTTATTTGAATGGCTTGAAATTCCGGGGACTGCCGTTACGCGAGCTGAGACCTCAAAGATGAGAAAGTATGCGGACCTAAGTCGGGCGCACCACTTTTCGCCATTCGCGTTCGAGACGATGGGTGGCCCTGGGCCCCTCACGGTAACATTGATCTCTCGGGTTGGCGACGCATTACGGCAGGCGACAATGGACAAGAGGGCGCACGCCTTCTTCTCCCAGCGACTGTCCCTGGAGATCCAAAGAGGTAACGCGACCTCAGTGCTCGGAACTATGAGAGACTGGATGGACCCGGACCTTCGTGCCAGGGGGCGGGCAGGACTTCCTCACGGGCATGAGCGATAGAGCGACTACGGCGCGCAGAAGGAGCAACTAGGTCGACGAGCAGCAACGCCTTGAAGCATTTTATATATTCTTCTAAATTATAATGAAATATATATAAATAAATGCAATGTATATATTGAAAAAAAAAAGCCATTCAAATAAACCAAGCCGAAATATATATATATATATATATATATATATATATATATAAATATATATATATATATAAATATATATATATATATATATATATATATATAAAGTGTGTTGCAAAAAAATTAGCAACTCATGTTTTTTTGTGATAATTTCGGCTTGGTTTATTTGAATGGCTTGAAATTTTAAGCGCATGATGTACATGACGAAACATGAGTATAGTGTTGATTTCATTGCAATCTCAACATCGGTTCATACAAAAAATAAAAAAGTGTGAAAAAACAGTGTTGCAAAATATTAGCAACAATAACGCCTTACAGCGTATTCGATTCTTAGCAGGGCTGTATGGCTCATTTGAAACTACATATTTTATTCTAGAAACGGGTTTTTCGTCCCTTCTTCTGAATCAAATCGTAAACTCGGTCTTTCATGGAGTTAATGAGCTGTTGTAAGTACGAAAGTGGAATATTAGTCCATGCTTGCTGGACAGCTTCTTTGAGGTCCGACAAATTATTATATTGTAGACCATTTGCGTAAATCTGCTTTACCAAATGTCCCCAAAGATTTTCAATAGGATTCAGGTCTGGACTTAATGCCGGCCAGTCAAAAAGTGGCACTCCTTGTTCTTGAAAAAAGGCTATAGTGCTAGCCTAGGTATGAAACGTGGCGTTGTCTTGTTGAAAAACTGCGTCAGGTCCCCCAATTTTTCTGAAGTGAGCTACTAACTGGGAACCGACAATGCGCTGGTACATGTCAGAATTGTTTCGGCCCACAATCTCGACTAGATCAGACTTCCCATTATATCCAAACGCGCCCCAATATTTCACAGAGCCACCACCGGCCACACGTTTCGAGAACCATTTAGGTTCCTTCCGTAAGTCGTGCCGATAGTACTGACAGCCGCCAGGGCCATCGAGATTAAATTTCTTTTCATCCGAGAAGACGATGTTTTTCCACTCGTTATCCCAAGTTTGGTATCCATGCAAAAATTCACGCCGTGCGACAATGTGCTTCGGTTGCAGTCGCGGCATAAGTTTCCTTTTTGCGTATCGCACGTTTTTGTCAGAACTTAACACTCGGTACACTGTGGATCGGTGCACTGGCACTCCCAAAGTAGTCCTGATCCTGGAAGAAGACATTTGGTCATGAGTAGCCAACTGTATGATCCTTCGCCGATCTCGAATAGTCAAAACTGGCTTACGCCCACTGTTAGATCTGCACCTTTAATTCACTCCAGGGTGTAAGAACCTGCTGATGGTGCTCTTATGCCGTCCTAATCTGGTTGCTATAGCAGTTACTGTATGACCGAGCTCAGCATATGCCTCAATTCTTAACTTTTCGTTATCCGAAAGATCCTTTGTACGACCCATGGTTTAAACATAAGATGCGTCGTTAGTTCGGAACAACGACTAAGCTGTAGAATATTTTGCAGCTATATAACGATTGATTTAGCTAGACAATATTTCTGACATTTGATCCCTGGGATCGAATATCAGCTGTAGTATCGACTATTCTTTACAAACAAGAGCTGTGTTGTTAGCATGTTATTGTTGCTAATATTTTGCAACACTGTTTTTTCACACTTTTTTATTTTTTGTATGAACCGATTTTGAGATTGCAATGAAATCAACACTATACTCATGTTTCGTCATGTACATCATATATATATATATATATATATATATAAATTTCTCTACCTTCTTGCCCCGGTCTCGATCTTTGTCGCCGGCAAAGTTGACCCAAAGAGAACATTTTCTATTCGACTTGCGTTCATGCTTACTGTCACTCGTTTGTCGACTCGTTCTCCCTTGATTTCTCAAGCCATCAAGCCATTCAAATAAACCAAGCCGAAATTATCGCAAAAAAACATGAGTTGCTAATTTTTTGCAACACACTTTATATAAATATATATATATATATGTATATATATGTATATATATATAATATATATATATATATATATATATATATATATATATATATATATAGATATAATATATAAATATATATCTATATATATTATATCTATATCTATATATATATATTATATATATATATATATATATATATAATATATATCTATATATATATTTTTCTCTACCTTCTCGCCCCGGTCTCGATCTTTGTCGCCGGCAAAGTTGACCCAAAGAGAACATTTTCTATTCGACTTGCGTTCATGCTTACTGTCACTCGTTTGTCGACTCGTTCTCCCTTGATTTCTTTTTCTTCTCTACGTCTTTCTCTACTACTGGATCATGCTTGCTTGGACGCAGCAGCGTTGGTGCTGATGGTGGTAACTTACGAACAGACACGTCCTCCGTTGTTCCTTGCCCTCATTTCCCCCCTGTTTGCCCTGTTTCTCTCTCGATTCCTCTCTTTTGATATCACTTTCGACTTGTTTCATTCACGTCTTTTCTATGCGCTAGCCTTTGTCTCATTCAGACGCCTTTCTCTTTCTCTCTTTTGGGATAGATAGATAGAGAAATAGAAATATATAGAGGGAGCTTGAGCGACACAGGGAGAAAGAAGGAGGGCCTTTTCTTGCCTATTACTGCCAGATGTCGTCTGGCTGGCGGCGGCGGCAGCGGCGAAACTCGACTCAACGGAAGTGGCAGTTAGCCACTAGGCGAGAGAAGAGATCCCTCTGTCTCGGGTGGGCCCGCCTTGCCCCCCCCCCCCCCCCCCCGCCTCGGACCGGCCTGCAGCTAACCAACACGCACAACGCTGTAGCTCCCACCGTGGCTTCGTCTGTATGTCTATCTATCCATCCATGCAATTACACGCACAGAGACACGCCTAGACCGCAGACAGATTTGTACGTACAGATCTTACTATCTACTACTAGGCATCTCTTTCTCTCGGTATCTGAGCACAGCACACATTTGGACCAGATTTGGCCACCAGGACTGGCGACCGCAGCGCACCGCACCGCTTCGGCCCGTCCCGGCCTGCTACGACTCCACGACGGCGAACTCCACCGCCGAAGGGACATGTCGAGGCAGCTATTCTTCGGTCGTGTCCGGCCAACAGATAGAACCAGATAGGCAAGCACACAGAAGGACCTGCAAGCAGGTCATACCGGTGAGTGTAGTCCGGGTCAGACTTTCTGCAAGCCCCATGTGCTACCCACAAGGGTCGCTTCAGTCAGTCAGTCGTCAACAACAACAGTCAAAGTCAATCCTGTTATCGTCTCTGTTGCGGCTGCTGGAAACCAATGCTGCTAGGCTAACGATACAAAGAAAGGGGACCGAACCACGAATTACATTACTGCGACTAAAGTAAAGTTTTCGGGCTGACCCTCAGCCAAAATTTAACGGAGTCCACGGAACTGTTTTTCACATTGCTTCATAGACGGACATGCCCCATAAATACAAACGTGCAACGGTGGGGCTCGAACCCGCGCACCTATCTAGTGTTTCCTACGGTCGCGAGGGGCAGACTTAAGCCACCACCATCACGCCACCGGGCTCGACAAATTACTGCGACTGTTCCTACTACTACTATAACTACGAGTAGTAGTAGTGCTGTTAATTAGAGCAACCTAGCAACGCGCCGCATTAGCGACTCCAACAGCCAGAATCGAGAAAAAGCAAGAAACTTCTGAAAACCTGCCGTTAGACACCGCCACAGAAAGCAGTGGAGATAGCCATACCAAGCATTAAAAAACGGTACGATAACCATAATAGCATTGACTGAATGACACCGGATGACTAGCATAAACAGAGCATAGCAATATCGAAATCACCATCGTCGTCATTGTCAGCTCAGTCTTACAAACCACAACCAAGCGAACGACAGCAGCAATTACATCTCGAAGGGGAAGACTGAATTTGACCTTTTGGAACAGGAAGCCAAATAAGTGCTATGCTATGGATAGGAGGGCCTAGGCTTCACAAGACTAGACTATGCGCTACCGCCAAGAGCATGGGCACTGATAAACGTCAGGCATTCAAGACAAGGGCGTTGGTGCATGCGGCCGATGCCCAGCGAGCCTATCGTCGGACAACGCTCAGACCTTGAATGTCAGTGCGGCATAACGCCAGCGGCATAACCGTCTACACATGAGTCGTTGACGACGACGACGACAACGACAACCCATTATGACACATGGTCGGGCGACGCGAGTCCTGTCCGGCTCGCGGGCGTGCGACGACATCAGCACGTGGCGAAATCGATGAGGCTCCCCGAGTTGAGTTGAGTTGAGAACGCAGGCCTGCCCCCGCTATCCTCTACACCAAGGCATCGCCTTGTCGCTTTGGCCTCTATGCTTCACTAATTTGTCAGCTGTCCTGGAATGTGGCAGCGCTTTGTTGGTGGCAACTAGACTGTTGTTGACTATTCTCCACCGGCAACCGACGAAAATAACAGCGAGACAAGAAAGAAATAGAGATAGGAGGAAACAGATATAGAGAGAGGGGGGGGGAGGAGGGTAAAAGAAAAAGTAAGCACAGAGAGGGGCAGTATTATTGTTATTATTATATTATTATATAATAATGGGCGGCGTGGTAGTGGTGCTGCATGATGCGGGCCATGGGGGTGTTGGGAGGGGGGGGTGTTGGGAGGGGGGGGGTGCTGGACGTCACTGCTGTCATGTCGTCTTGCCGTCTGTTGCTGTCTACTTTGCTTGATGTTGTTGTTATTATGATTATTAGGTGATTAGACTAATAGGCTGCGAGAGTTGGGCTGCCAGCCAGAAGCCTGACTTAGATATCAGCCCGAGTCCAGGCAGACGGATGCAGATAACTTTCACATACGCAGACACTCGTCACATATGTATGGATGTTCATAAATGTATCTGTGTGTATATATATATATATATATATATTACTAGCTTTTTGCTATTTATATATTTTCATGTTTAAGCAATATATAGCATGTAAGGTTGGTTACAACGTTTGGTTTATACGTTGGACATAGCTGTCCGCTGAAGCGGAGGCGACAAGGTCGTTGTACGGGAAATGCTCGCATCTTCTATTCGTTCCTTTTTCAGACCCGTTTGAAAGGATAAATTGAGGGAAAGCTATACCGACAAACGGAGGTCGTTTATAAGCATAATACAATAAAAAAAAAAAAAAAACATTAAAAAAAAAATATATATATATATTTTTTTTTATATACACACATTTTATTTATAGACAAATATTGGCGCATATATATATATATATATATATATATATATATACTGCCTTTTGTCTAGTTTCCTCGTCAACGACAAGGCGTCTCATTCCCGGCTGCCTGACGATTCCAGCGCAACGACCATAGCCATGAGAACAATGTGATTACGGGTAGTAACTGGAGATATGTCGTTTGTGCATCTCTTGGTAGTGGGTGTCATGGTCGACTGCACATTGAAATGGCCATTCGCAGTCACCCTATGCATGTTACGTCTCACGCAAGCGTTCTATTGACTGACATCGGTTTCGACATGTCCGTCTATTTGGGCCGCACTGTCGATCGTCCTTGTTTAGGCTGCTAAGCTTTAAGTGCTCTGTAACCGGCCTTCCGAAAAGCACGACGGAGGCCGGCAACGTTGATGGCATCAATCCTGCACCAGGACTTTTGTGTCAGTCCCGCTAATCTGGTATAGCTTAGCTGCTATATGCGCCACCTAACCACAGCCTCACCACATGAACACACTCTATGTTTAATGAAGGCACTGGTTAGCTTCAGTTCACTAGCTATGCAAAAATTACCCTTCACCAGTTGAGTAAACATTATTGTTTTTTAAATTATATTGTTCAGTTATTACAATTGCTCTGCTTGCCACATAATATCCGTATTATAGCCAGATTATCGAGAAGTCGGACGGGGACAAATGACCCACAGCGTTCCTAAGGCAGTTCATCGCCTCAGATGTTTAGCGCGGCCACGCGAGAATGATTCCTGAGGAAAGGAGGCCTGGAGGAATTGCTATATTTATGGGGAGTTCAATCGGTACATTTACCGAGTGACTTTGAAAGCAAAATAAATAACCAGTATAATTAAACAAATGTTTATTATTAGTTACTCAGTTCGCGAGCGGCCATATTCGCATAGCTATTGAGCTGAGGCTAGGCATTTGATGTACAACGTTTCGGCTTGAGACTCGAGCGCACCTTTTAATTTATACTTCTACTTAGCTGGAGCTCTTGGGAAGATTGTAAAATCTTAACACAGAGTCGCTGTCACCTCGATTTCTGTCGAGAGTCCATCGAATAGCAGTCTAGTGCGCCTCTGGTCACCTGTCGCTCGAACCAGCAGAAGCCGAGGGTAATCAACCTGAGCATTTTCCCTAAGTCCCAGCGTTATGCCTAGCAAAGGCGCTGTGCGCTCCCTTCTTCCATTCACTGTAGATCTGAAAACTTATAAAGTGGGCACCAAAACGTCTTGCACTTCGTCTCACTAAGCCTGCTCATTTCCACACGGCTCTCGAGTGCAGGCTTGTTAGCTGAGATTAATGATCATGTTCGATGCTCTCCCTCCCGCCC
Organism: Dermanyssus gallinae; assembly: GCA_003439945.1. Lineage (NCBI taxonomy): Eukaryota > Metazoa > Arthropoda > Arachnida > Mesostigmata > Dermanyssidae > Dermanyssus > Dermanyssus gallinae. Next base: position 38,868 of record QVRM01002160.1, on the reverse strand, counting down.
CCGGGTATGAATTGCCAAAGAGGATGAGGACGAGATGGACGTTCCAACAGCGAAACCCGGCTAGAGTCTAATGCTTAAATCTGATACGAGCTGTGGAATGTTCCTTGAAATTGCAGCAACAAAAACGAAACGATACGTTTTTTGGAATTTATTGCAAACTCGCCGTAATTTAGGCGAATCTTCGTGCGTCGACTGATCGGCCATCTCGTTGCCTCCGTATACCTAACCCCGTCTTCCTTCCCGCTTCTCATATGATTTTTGTGCAAATCTGAACTACATCAGGAAGAGTTCGATTCGGGAGCTGCTCAAACCTCTTTACTCGAGTACAAACTTTAGGTCTCTTTGCGCACGCCGAGCTTTGAGGTCTGTGGGCTAACAACACAGACCGCCAGTTTCCAGCTATGATTGCATCACCGGACTCTTTCGTAAAGTGCCGGAAGCCAACGTCCACCTCTGCCTCTTCTGCAAGTGACATCGACGTAGACTGCTAGTCTGACAGAAGCACGTCTATACCATTGGGCATGTTCTTCACACCACTCCATCATGTGTACGATAACGGACTCGAATCCACAGTTCACGATCACACAGTCGCAAGCTGTACCATCTCGTATTTTCGTATACATATAACCAAGTGATTAGTATTTTGTCATATATAAATATAAGCTTTACGTGTACTTTTCGTATACTACTCATTGTCAATCTTAAAAGTGTACGAAACAAATTCACAAGCAATCAAGAACAGATTACCGAAACAACTATTCTTGTGTAATGTAAACCTACAATGGTTTTCTAATAATTACGATTTAAAATATATATATATATATATATATATATAATATATAAACTAAGTAGACATATACGTGTGTTTTTGCCTGTTAAGTCCGTACATGAATATATCATTAAACAAATACGTTTAGCTAGATATACTATATATATTTTTATTTTGTCGGCAATGAGCCAGCCTACTATTTCGTTACATATAGAATCTACATTACTTGCAAAACAATTTAAATCAAATATTACTTTAATGTCTAAATATAGTACATATATAACAATGATATTATTTTTATTGATTTTATGTGTTATGCGCAACATCGTATGTGAATGACCAACTAAGGGGTCCGGTTTATGACATAAAAGCAATACAAATTGTAAAGAAGCACGGTTTATACGTATAAATAAATATCAATGTGTGTATAACCCGATCGTACTGGTAGGCGTTCTAGCTGACATTTTGAGACACCTCAAAATCGCCACGTCGTTGTTTACGACTTAGCCGGCCAGTGTTTTTGCTTGCGATTCTGTGCTCAATTCCATCGTTCGAAATTGCCTTCGTTGGGAGAATTGGGAGCTAACCAATTCTCCATTGCAGAGGAGGGTTCTTTCGTTCACCGGGCGCCGCATGCTACCGCCGCATGCCCGACAACAGCGGCAGCAGTGGCTCTTCTAACCGTTCCCCTTTGCCTGCAGGCGGCCTTATCCTCCCCCCCCCCCGAACCCCTGAACCCCCAAACAGTCCTTGGTGTCTGTCCTCTCTTCTTCCTTCTATTCGAACGCGCGTAGCCGCCAACAGCCAGTTCCTCTCCGACCATTTCAGAGCCCATGGCCGTCGCCGTCGCCGGCGACGTCTCGCCGGCTTTTGTTCCTGCCTCCGTTGTCTTGCCGGTCTAGGGGTCGGGGGTGGAGATGAGGAGGTGCGGGATAGGGTCCCCCCTTCCCGCCGCTCCTAACGTCCCTCACAAACCCAACCAACTAACACTCTCGCCCGTTTCCAGTTTCTTCCACTTGGAGCGGACGCATCTTTGCCGACGCTGCTGCTACAACTACTGCTGCTGCTAGTCGGCGGCAAGAGGGAAGCAGCCTGAGTATAAATCCGTTTGTGAAATCCATTTATAAGTGCATTTGCTGTGGTAGTTGAGGTAGTAAGAGCGCACAAAGCGCTGGGAGGTGCCTTGCTGAACGTTACCCCACGTTCTCCTCCACCTCCACCTCCTCCTCTTCCCCGTCGTTCTTTAGTGTGGGCACTTCGGCAGCAGTAGCCGTGTGCTGCGGCTGCTGCTGCTGCTTACTGGTGCGGCGTCTGGGGGTGTTGTAGGTAGGTAGTGCTGTTTACCCCCGCAGCCCTTCCTGCTGCTTGGCCTCGCGCTGCTCCGATCGCGCTCACAGATCCCAGTTGAGCTCTGCACCCAGCTTCTCTGAGAAGAACATCTCTGTGCGCCGAAACACTCCCTGCCCTGAAAGGTGGCTCTTCCACCTTCTCGGAGGCGCACCTCCTTCGACGTCCCGGCGTCACACACAGCAAACTGACACCTCTGCACATTCACACAACATCAGCACTTCTACGCAGTTGACTGGCCGAGGCGCGCTCGCGCGCCTCCGAGTGTAAATCTCCGTTGTCGTTGCCGAAGCTTTTACCAGCGATCTCGACGACGACGACGACAACAACAACAACAACAAGCACGTATGTAGGAAATACGGAAAAGGTGGAATCGGCAATTGTTGTTTTATTTACATGTTTGTTAAGGGAATTGTATTACCTAGATAAATACATAAGAATCATCACGCTTGCGACTCTTCGTGTCGTACACGTTATAAAGTCATTTCGGTACGCGCTCTAAGGGTATCAAATCCGTACACGATATTGCAACATTTATGTCTAATACCTATCTTCAGTTATATTGACCTGAAACAGGTTAAGCAAACAATTTGCTCATGACATTTTTATGAATTGCCTTGGACATAATACTGAGTCCAAATTGAGTTTTAGTTCTTCTACTTCACACACGTTCCAAGTCCCTTTTCTATCCTATAGCATCGGACTTTATCGTCCCGATTTCGTTCTACGACTTACTTAAGAAACGTTCTATGCATTTTAAATCAAGTCCATATTTTTGCGAAGAATTCTGTATGTAGCGTTTCCTGTTTTTTGACAAACAAGCACATAATGCAGTTGATTCTACAAGACGTGACCGCTCCAGTGTTGGGCATTTAGCAAAATATAGCTTTAAGTAGAGGGACTCGCAGCGTTCCAAGCAAGAAGTAAAATTATTTAATATTTTTAATTATCCATAGACCTTAGTATATATTTATACATCACATGGTCTGCATAGACCTCTAAGTATATATTGGGTGGAATTATAAATATCAGGGAAGATGAAACTGAGCAAAATTAATATTGTCTACTGAGATTAATCAGATGTTACTCAAGTACATGTTAAAAAGCAAACATTCAGTCCTCCATGAGAAACCCTATCTCGTAAAAATGATTCAATACACTTATTTGACTGACAAAACATTACCGGCCAGCGCTTGCAAATAGCTAGGCTACTATATATATATATATATATATATATATATATATATATAGTATAAAGCATATCATACGTTTGCATGTCATATTGTCCTAAAATGAAACTGCAGAAGGGAGCCTGGCGTTACGCTAAGCGCGAGTTTGGCACGAATCCGCCTGTTGGGCAAATTTAGAGCTAGAAAGACTTGCGCTCTTTTTCGTTCTGTGACAAACTACGAGGTACCCATCGAGCAGATTTTGTGGTGAAGCGATCGTATAGCATCTTATAGAGGATTTTGACATACAAGCCCAACATCTCTTTTTAACACACGCGGGGAATTTCAAAAATCTTTCCAGGTCCCGACTATATATATGTATATATATATATATATATATATATATATATATATATCACTTTTTATGGCAGTATCAACGACAAATCTTGCAAGTAATTGTGTATATCCTTCACTCAAAACTGGCCTATATACAGTATAAAGTCTCTTTTATTGAAAAAGGTGTGTTGAAATCACATTGTAGTCTTTACACACATGGACACGTCGCGAAACTCTCTATGAGAACGCGTTATTCACCACTTCGACATTATCAACTGCCGGTGGCAGTAATTGACACACCACTACAAAGATTATTTGGACGTACTATAAGAAAGGTACTAAAGTTATTACTACGAATTAGTTGTTAAAAAAATCTCACGCCAACTCGCATTTAACACTCGCTCACGTTTGAGACTACGCGGCTCCCACGTCTTACATTGCAACGCCATGCGATTCGTTTGACAAATTTATCCTGCACTCGCTGAAGCAGTTCTACATCTTTTCTATAAAATGTGCCTACACGTGTGAGCAGTATGTCCACTTCGGTACAACACGCGAATGTTCTAAGAATGAGATTGCACACGCGAGACGCCGATTTTACAACTTCATAGATATGCGTTGACAATCTTTGACAAAATATACATCTAGGTCCTTGTATGTTGACACTTCAGGTATGCTATGGCCGTTCAAAAAATATGCAGTGTCAATCTTTAATTGTTTTCATCACGGCACATTTTGAAGTAGATATTTGCATTCTGTTCAAGTGGGCCTACAGTAGCACGAAATCAATTGCCTTTTGCAGCTCGGCCTTGTTTTTGTCGTCTTTGACTTCAATATACATAAATATTGACACAAAAAGTTTAAACACATATATAAGTATAATATTTGTTACAGTGCAATATGAATAACAAGTTCTACATGTCATCGTGTATTCTGTAGCACAAGCTATCGTATATGCACTATTACGTAAAATTCGCACAAATTGATGGCGACAAATTGTCAAATGGGTGAAGCGTGGATACTCTTTTAAAATAAACGTAGCTAGGAAGAAATTATCTGCCACACTAGACGTGAATAGATTATTACCGTGACGTAAGCCACTAAAGCTGCGATGTTGGTGATTCTTTCTCACCTTAGCACCCAGCTGCTAAAGAGGCGTTTCCGGTCTCTAAGCTGAGATTGATTCTATTATCTGGCATTGTCTTCACAGCGCAGCCAGAGGCAGTAGCTTCGGTAATGTTTACTCTCCCACAAAATTAAACATGGTTGAGTCCCGCCCAACTTCTACGAGCACTGCCAAGAGCTGCTGACCCGGTTCAATGTTCGGTGACTAAATTAATCCATTTGGTGGATGTTGTTCTTTTATTACTCATCATCATCATTATCACCAGCTCCATTGCATACACAGACACAAAACAGAAGCAAGCAGTCTAATCAATATCAAGTCAAATATGGTCGACATACCTTTCGGGAACAGAGAAACAACCGCATTCAGCATTTGGCTCAACCTATGTATAGAGACAGCATAACACTCAGTTAGATACTGAAAAAAACAGCGTCCATTCGTTTACTTAATATGCTCTAAGCTTACCGCGGCATTAGTATTACGTTGGCTTATACTAATCTTGTTAACTTATATATATATATATATATATATATATATATATATATATATATATATGTCAGCAAAGCATGGCGGTTTATATTCGTGACGTATAGGACGTGAACACGTGGCGCCGCCGTTGCTCACAAGGACAATAACAATGACGATATTAAGACGGGCGATAATAACTGTGCGTCAATTCTATATCACCCCTGCGAGGATCCATAGGCTGGCAGCCGCCAGACAACCACACCACGGTGGACAACATCTCTAGGCTCACCGGGGCGGTGGCCAATGAAGAGGCTTACCTGGATTAACAGCAGAAGCAGCAGCGGCGGCAGCAACTACGCTAACCGGTCATGGAGCGTCGATAACAGGCGTTCTTTCTATCTTCCCTTCTACTTACTTGCTCTCTCTATCGTTCTCTCTGTCGTTGTGTTTGCATACAAAATGTTTGTACACGTAATGAGACCAGTACGCTGCTGCCCACGCTCCGTATGGTTCCGTTTGTCTATTCGACGTAATTCTAATAACCGCTTATCTATTAATAGCCAATGACAATCATGGTGGAGTGGCGACCGGCAACAACAACAGGAACAACAACGAGAATACGGTGTAACAGACTTTGTAATTTGTGCAGTTATAATACGATGTCTTACGTCGAAGAGTGGCGTGTCGGTTCAGTGATGCACCACAGGAGATTTCTCCGAGATACTTTTAATAGATTTGAATCTGGCTAATTAATCTGCAAGAAATCTGCTACCCACTATCTCCTCGGCTGCTAGGAGGTTTGGTACACACTCGATAACAAAGGCACATTAATTAACTGTCAACTAAACACAACCTCACTCGTGTATTTCATTCGGTGAATTTGCCCGCCAGCTATGTAAATGGAAATTTGCTTTCTTTACTCGCTGTTCCTTTCTCCGTTCATATAAAAAGTATACCATGCGTATACAAAATTTTTGTATTTAAAATCTACGTACACACAAACCGACGTTTTGAATGTCAAACGAGGTTCCTCATTGGGCACTGCCGACTAGTTCGAGGTATACGGGTATCTTCTCCCGATTGTTTCATGCTTTTGCAAGTAGGTCGAGACGCATGTTTTCCTTGTGCAGCACATCTAGCGTGTACCCCGCTACGATATGTCATATTCACTTGGCACGCAGGCAAACCTGAATAGTGCTATAAATTTGCAGGTGATGTAAGTTTCTTCTCGATTTCTCGTGTAACGTTTCAAAAAGTTGCTACAACAACGTTGCTGGATCAACCCCCGACTGTGCTACAACATCGAATGAGACCACGAAGGTGTTGGCGCAACGGCTACTTTTTAGCAGCAGCAGCCTTCTTTATTTGCAGTAGTGCGCTTATATCTTCACATGCGGCTGCTAAGCTCTCATCGTTCAACAGTTTTCACGCAGAGATCTGCCATCGCAGAGAACCGCCCCCCCCCTCAAATGTGTACCTGGATAGCAAGCAGATGTGCGTTTTACTTTGCTTCTATTCTAATTGAAGTACGCGTTGTTTCGTCAGCATTCTAATTAAATTTTTAGAGAGAGAGAGAGAGAGAGACATTTCAGCACAAGACTAGAACAACTATTCTCGTCATGACGACGCACTGAGATGATTACGTGAGATAACAAAAGAACACACTTCTTTGTGTGCTTCTCTGTGTGTGGGCGCGCGCCCGCGCATATGGAGGCGGTATATGTGCGCCCCCTTATATATGCGATATGCGTAATAGCGCATCTTCATTGAGAACTACTATTGTTCAGCTGTTAAAACAAAAAGCAAGCGAACGGACATCTTCTGGTTGAAACACGTACGTCCGACATGTGCGTATCTGCCGTATGCTGCTACACATACATGTAAAATGCCATACATGTGTGCGGTGAGGTCATACGAGGAGGAACACGTCCGCCTCGCGGTATGAAGAAAAAATGATGACAAACTAGTGACAGCAAGTCGCCCTCGAATGGCATTTTCGGCATCGGCAAAGAAAATATCGTTAGCAGACCACGTCGTCCACGTGGCGACAGCAACAACAGCAGCAGCGGCAGCAGCAGCAGCATAAAATACACGTATTTTGCTCCCGTCTAGCCTCCGTCGGCCGCTAAAGCCGACTGGCGGCACCGGTCGCACCGGCGCGTCTGCCATCTTGCCTCCGCTTTCTTACTTCATAGCGTAGCGAGCCGTACTTTCAGGTGTTTGGATGGCGCCGATACCCTGCGCTGCCAGTGGTGGTGGAGCGCAAGCGGCGTCCGCGTCTCGCCTGCGCAGCTTCATTCCTTCTCGTCTGTATAAAATTAGCATTTCAAAAAAGCCGCAAGAAGGACCAGCGACCGGCCTCGCCGACGACAGAGATGAGGGTGCAGGGGGTCAGGGGCGACAGAGTGGAAACGAAGGGGCAGAGAGGGTCGGTGGCAACGGGGTCGTAGCTGAGGAGTTGTGGGGCTTAGTTGAGCGGCTGTGGAGGCGTAGCTGAGGGGTTATGGGAGCGTAGCTGAGGGGTTGTAGAGGCCTAGCTGAGGAGCTGTAGGGGCGTAGTTGAGAGAGGGTGGGCCGTAGTTAAGGGGTTGTGGGGGCGTAGTGAGGGGTTGTGGGGGCGTAGTTGAGGGGTTGTGGGGGCGTAGTTGAGGGGTTGTGAGGGCGTAGTTAAGGGGTTGTGGGGCGTAGTTGAGGAATTATAGGGGCGTAGCTGAGGGGTCGTGGGGGCGTAGCTAAGGGGTCGTGGGGGCGTAGCTGAGGGGTTCGTGGAGCGTAGCTGAGGGGTCGTGGGGGACGTAGCTGAGGGTATCGTGGGGGCGTAGCTGAGGGGTCGTGGGGGCGTAGCTGAGGGGGCGTAGCTGAGGGGTCGTGGGGGCGTCGCTGAGGGGTCGTGGGGGCGTAGCTGAGGGGTCGTGGAGGACGTAGCTGAGGGCATGTGGGGCGCGGGCGGAAAGGTAGCGTGAACGTAGAGATGCTGTACGGGGCGGCAGCGGAGGCGGCAAAAAAACAAAAGCGACGAAGAGGATGGGGCGTTGTTATATGCTAGTAATAATGGCAGTAGGCCATTGGTAGCGTGGTGATGCAGCAAACAAGGTGCTACTAGCAGTAGCCAATGTAGGAGTACTTACTCATAGTGGCGGGTCGGGTCGTCGCACAAGTGTCTCCTGCAGCTGCAGCAGCAGGAAGAAAAAGAAAGAAGCATCGAGTGCTTTTTTCTTTGTTCAAAACATATTGTGCCGATGTTTGCTGCTGCCGCTGCTGCTCTGTCTGTCTAACAACGCGGCTTACGCGCTGCTGCTGCACTACTGGCGTCGCCGACGGGCCGCTATAAGCTCGGCTTCATCCTTCACTTTAACTTTGCCTAGGCGCTACTTTGCTGCTGACCCGGCTGCGGCCGTTGGGCTACTTGGACTCCGGCGTACACCGTGAGCAGGTAAAAGAAGGACACGTGGAGGACGAGTAGAGGACAAAGAAGCACGGAACAGCATAGCGTTCAACGTTGACCTAATAGCAGTCGGCGTCCCCGAGTAGAAGTCGCCGTAGTAGAGCAAGGAGTAGCCGTGGTAGACGAAGAAGCAGTAGCACAGCAGCACACCTGCAGTTCTGCTGCGACGACTGGCAGAGATGGGTCAAGCGAGCGGCGTGAGCGGCGCAACGTCATCGCGCAAAGAAAGGCGGCCACTCCGCTCCGACGCAAGCTAGCTTGCCGGTTTCTGCGCACTTTTGCTTACTGCCGGCGCTGACATCGACTGACGGGTATTTGCGCGACTTCACAGGAATGAAATGGGCAGGCAGCAGGTGGAGAGGCATCGATGGTTTGGACAACGAACAACGAGGCGACAACAACAACAACAGCGAAGAAGGCGGCGACGTCAATAAGCACTTGGGAGCGGCACTGGAGCTGGATAGAGATGAAAGCGGAAACGACTAGGGAAAAGTTACATGCACACAGAGAGAGAGAAAGAGGGGGGGGGGAAAGAGAGCACAAAACAGGCTAAGGAAAAGAAAAGCGCTGGCACAAAGAGAAAAGGATGTTAGTTCGCTCACCGTGCGGAAATCGTCGCAACTAAAAACGGAAGGCCGAACGCTGCATTGATTCGAGTGTGTCTGTGTGACGACAGCAATTCAACAACGACAAGCTGCAGCGTGTCGTTGACTAGCCACGCAATCGCTGATTTAGATCTGTCTGAGCGACCCATTCGTGCTTTCGAAACTGGACCTGCTCGTGACGCATGCGCCTGCGCGTACAAATGTGGAGACTAGCTTTCAGGCTCGCTCTGTGACAGGCAGCTGCAGCAGCAGTGTGCAGCCATCTCCTTACGATAGGCAATGACCGCCTGGCATCGCATTAGAGGCACCCCCCACCCCCCCCCCCCCGCCGCCCTCAAGGGCGCGACACCACTTGCCCACTCCACCACACATAGGCCAAGGAGTGTAATCCTCACTGAGGGTTTTGTTAGCCGGATAGGTATGGCAGCATCTCTCTACCTGTCTATTTATGTTTCTGTGTTCCTTTTAGTCTATCCCTCTCTATCTCTCTCTCTCGTTCTTCCCCCTTTATCTCGCGCTTTTCTCACTATTCCTTCTTCATTCGTCGTCTAAATACGCCGCGTGCCCATCGTCGATTGCCCGTTGATGATACGCTATAGGCGCGGACGTGTACGCTGGACGTGCGCTCACTCAACGCTCCCTCGGCGCACTGTTGGAGAGACATACACTGACTGAACGACTGGAGAACGGGCGGTCGTAACGAACGAACGAGTAACGGATCAAAACAGACATGTCATGACAGCTAATATCGCTGCTATTCAGTCGAGAAAAAAAGAAGTATGATGGTGTTAGATGGGAGGATATAGCGATGCGAAAGCGAGCGAACTACACAGACAAAAAGAATGGAAGAAGGATAGGAAGACAGCAAGAGAGAGAGGAGAGAGAGAGAAGGAGACCAAGAGAGGAGAGAGATAGAGATCAATATAGATGGGTCGGAAGTAGCGGAGAAGACGACGAGAGACTTTGAGCTTTTGTCGTTTTGTTCGAAGGGCCGCCGACCCGCTTGGTCGTCAGTCGAGCCTATCTCTCTATCTATCGACAAAGAGTCGACGTAGAGGACGTAGAGGAGGCGAGGGAGGAGGAGGAGTTTCAGCCACAGGGGAACACGTTTCAAAAAATTCATTTAGACGATTCGAGCCTTGACGCCCCCGTGAAGCCAATTTCGCCTGCCAAAAAGAGAGACGCCCAATCTGGCCGCTCGCTGGCTGACTCGAATGGCGTATCGAAGCAGGCAGCAGCAGCAACAGCAGGCTAGGCAGGCGGAAAACCGCCACACCCCCCGCCACCCCACTGTCACCCCAACGACGGTGCGTTCGTGTGCCTTGTCCGTAAGTAACGAAAGGTAGTTCGGCCCAACAACGAACTCGATAGAAATACGATCGAGTAGCGTCGCAAGCTCCGCGAGCCTCCGCGAAGCCTTCATCCAGCCGGTGGGTACAGCTTTAACTAGCAGCCGTAGGCTGAGCCTAAGATTGAAACAAAACGTGTCTGTCGTCTACAGCGTCGGCGATTGCACTTTGATAGCGAACGCATTTGGTCGTCATTTACGTTGAAAACTTTAGAGCCGATTAGAACAGCGCGAAAAGACGCAAACGAATAAATATCGATTTGTGAGGAGGCCTTCCTTGGTGGACTCCGAGCTGCGGTTTAGGTCAAGGGGAGTCGCGTTTGCAACGAATGTACACACCAGACCCAGAACTAACTGGTGGGTACATTAGTACCAATAAAGGTCTCATTTTTGTGAAGTTATTTTAGTTGTATGGTCATTCTCCCAGGAGACACTAAGCCTGGCTAATCCTGTAGCTATATACGTATACACTTTCAAACTCATATAGATACATGCGTTTCGATATATATATATATATATATATATATATATATATATATATATATATATATATATTGTGATGATTTATTAATCATTTACAATACGTTTGCACACTCGGCAGTGCTCGCCTTAATAAAAAAAAGAAAAATATTTATATATACATTAATAAGTGTGCATATATGTGTACTCCATTATTTTTGTAATATATGTATATCCCATAAGTATGCATAAATATCTCCATTATTAGTAATCGAGATCCTCCATAAACATACGACGAATAGTTTTTTTGTGTGGGCTAAAAATAGCGACAAAAACGCTTTCCTTCGCTTGGAATAACGAAGTGAACTTCGTAATAATTTTTTTAGACAGAGTCAGCCGCGCAACATATTTCCGTCAATCGATGGATACTCTGCAAATGACAGTTCGTAAAAATCATGGCTCTCAATGTCTAACCGGGGCAGCTTACAGAGCCTTCTCTCTAAAAGAGACGGGCAATGCCGTTTCTTACAATATGTTCAGACTACACCTCTATACAACTATGTAGCCAACCGCTTATGCTTTGACGCCTCACATTTACAAACATCAAGCACAGAATGGAACCTTCCTACATTAATGTTTGCTAAGCATTTTGTTAAGACACCAGCAATTTTATATATACTTATATAAAAGAGGGAACTTCAGGAAGGGACGAATCGTCGTACTTGAGCCTACAATTAAATTGTAGGCTCTATGTAATATCACATAGCATATTATGTGAAGACTAATGTCGACACATAACTTGCTAGGTGGCACATCTTAATAGATGTTGACAGGTCTTATGCACCTCGGACACCTTACATGCACGGACAAATCTGCTGACCATTAATTCAGCTCCATAGCCTATAATATATATAGAGCTACAGAAAAGTCTATTGACCTAACTCCTGCTATTCGGTAGTTCGCATATATATATTTATATATAGTTTCGTACAAATACCCGAATAGGTTGACAAAGCAAGCTCCATCAGCTGCTGCTCTGTGTTCAAACAGTAAACGTTCAAGTTTAGCCGTCGGTCGTCCAACCTTTCGAATCGGCTGTTGTTGGCATGCCCGTGCCCATGCCCGTAGTGGTGATGATGTAGGACCGTATAATAAATAGCAGGAATAAATTCAAACCAACTGAAACTACTTTCTACCCTTCGGTCCGGGTCTTCCCTCTTACCCCTCGCATCTCCTCGCCCCACAGCCAGCCTACAGCCGGACTACTGAAGAGAGCTCGGACGGCGCAACCGACGTCTGCTACTGCCACTACTCTCGTAGGTTCCTCCGCCCTGGGTTCGGGCGGCTACATTATCCTCTCTCTCTCTCTCTCCTACTTGCACGCAAGCCGCGTCGTCTCCACATGCACCTCACAGGCTCACATTCTCCCAGCTCACATCCCCAACACGACTCTTCTCCGACTCTTTCCGCTGATCCTCTGAACGTATCCCTTCCCCGGCCGTTTCCCACCAGTCTGCCCTAACACGCCAGCCAGACCAGGAAGCACGACCAGGCAGAGGCACGCTCGTCCGACATCACTTCGAGAGGGTAAATATATTGGACGAACGTTGTCGTGCATAGAAAAGCATATTCCTTGGCAGGGCGTCGTCGTCGTCGTCGCCACCGCCATCGCGAGTGCCACACACATACACATGGCTGCCGTAGCGTGCCCCCCTCCCCTTCGCGAACCCCATTCTTCGGCTCGACCACGGTTCGGCCATACTACCACCCACCCACCACCACCACCACAACCCCTTTACTTCTGGTTGCGATGACTTCAATCCCGGTCCACCAGGATTCAAGGCCGTTGTCGTCGTGGTAATATATCGTCACGGGCCGTGCGGGCGACGCGACCGGTCGCTTCGATTTCGCGGGTAACGCGGCGGCGACGGCAACAGCAATAGCAGCAGTGCCTATCTGAGTCGGAACTGGACGCCTTGGTAGGGGGTTGCGTTGTCGCTGCGGCCCCCGACCGGCGCAAACGAACTCTACGATGTCCCCATCTGCGTCACCAAGACCAGCCGTCCAGCGTTTTAGTCAATGATCAACAGCAAGCGTCCGTTCTGCAACACGCACCGAAGCGATACGAGACGGTAGAAATCACAAACAGAGAAACAGCGGGCCTGCCCCCCGAGCGATTCGAATATTTGACTGGATCTGACCGGGTTACGCTACGGGCCTACACGGGCCTAGACGAAAACCAACCGGAAAAAGGCCTACACAATGGTCGAACGCAAAGTATCCGCCAAACCAATTTCTCTGTCTTGGCCTGTACATGCACTGCTAGCCAGCGTCGGGAAAAAAGCACCGACACCAGTAATAGAGCCAAATCAATGCGAGAGACCGCTGCCAGCAATTACTATAGCAAATTTTCTCTTCATCGTCATCTGGGTATTCTTGGCGTTCTTATTAATATTTCAGACAATATCTTCATATTGACCTAACGAATGAATAGAATGCTATTAGACATTTCTAAGGCCAAAATTCGTTGTTAACGTGACGCGTCCATTGACTTCCAGCCAGTTGACGTACTTGTTAGTGAGTGTTAGGCAAAATATGTCTCGTTTCGCATAAGTAGTTAAACATATGCATACGAGTACATACAGCATGTAGTGAGTGTATAGGCTTATAATTGTGTACACTTGGTATTAAGTGAGCCTATTTTTAAATATCAGGAATGACGTCCATTCGCACTTGAAATGAATGAGAACTCGTCGCTCTGCCTATCTTGCTTTCACCTTCTTTCCTACGGAACTTGCGACGACAACGACGCAAGCAAACCGAGTAGCGCAAAGTCCACCACTAATCAGAGAACTATAGTCGCAATTAGCTAGACGACGGGTAGGTGTCTGCAGTCAAATCGGGTGAACTTGCGACTCATGTTGCAAGGCAGACTAGTATTGGTTCCTGCAGTCTTTCTTAAAAAAACGTTATCGCATCTCATGGCAAACGCAAGGTGTGAACGTTCCGATTGGTCGAACAAATTTTGCCAAGGCCCGTGAAAAAAACTTTCTGTGCATCATAATTACGGGTACGTAAATAAACACGATTACTCCGGTCCGTCACGGCCGGGCGAAGCCGCTTCGGTAGAGATTCGGCCCATTACGCTGGTTACTTCTAGCAGCAGCTTGACTTAGTTGCCGCAATGCCGTAACTTTTTGTTTCGTAACTTGCTCACTTAACTAAAGCGTTTTGTTTTTCGTTTTTTTTTTTGCTTTAATTCGTGTTTGTCCGTCCAATTTTGTTTAGCGGCCAAAGACGCGGTCAGTCGTTCACTTGCCTGCGAATAGCACACTAAGAACGCCCATTAGAACGAAGGCGCCCTATCAGCTGCTTGCTTCTCGCAGTACCTCACCTGAATCCCGGCGTAGTACCTCAGAGTGGCACGTCATCGTTGCAAATCGGACTAACTAAGTAACAGCAGAGCTCTCGTTGTCGAGTCAGTTCCGACAGCACGACTGACCGAGCAGATTCGGGTAATTTGGGTTAATGTTTTAATTATTATTAGTGTTTCATTTACTACCTGGAGGAAAGACAGTCAAACAGAATCGGTTATCTGGGCGGATGGATGTCTGCGTATATTGAATATTAAAAATAGTTCCATAACAGTAATATCGTCTTGTCCGGTGCGTGTGCAAGCCATTACGTGAGATTTAATAATGTTTCTTTCTCAACCTGGTTTGGCGTTCAGTATTTATACGTTAGTGGTAACTGGAACGTGTGTGTGTTCAGTACAGGGCGTGACAGTGTATTTAGAACAGATGATAACACTGATCGAATGGTAATCTCTTAGATGACTGATAACTCTTTTTCTAGATAATTCATATATATATATATATATATCTTGTGTAAGTGAACGTGTTAACTTTCAGCCTAGAACAGCTCTGCTCTGCATCATTCGGCAAGCGATCCCAAATTTGAGATTGCATTGCCCCGCTGGCCGTCAATGGAAAGCCTCTGGCGTAAGAACTGTGCGGCTCTCTTATCCCCAGTAGATATTTTCAAACGTTCGCCCAATTTAGTTAGTAGACCCTCAGTCAGGAGGCCCGGTGGTCCCAAGGTCTCAAAGGCCACTGGGCTAAAACTATGGGCTCTTGTCAGTTCGGCGTATTTGTTCATCTTATTATTTTCTGCTATGTATATAGACGTTAGCTCACAGTATTATACGTTTTACGGTGTTTATATGATACATATATGATATAGAAAGCAGCCCTCTGACACCGAGAAATGTCCGGGACTACAACACTCATACATAATTGAATAAAAATGTACACATATATATCGAGGGTGTCTCCCAAACCAATAATCAACATCTAAGCGAATCGAAAGGATTGTGCAGGTAAGCGTCTTTCTAAAAAGTGGAAGAAGTAAAAGCGAAGGGCTTGTGAGGGGTGATGGTGAACGTCCAGCGACCGTTGTGGTAAAATCGTTCTCAAAATGTGTGGCTAAATGCAGCAATATTGCTACATGTACTCTTTCGAGAAGTCGGACAAATGAAATAGTTGTTTACTATGCCAGCCCAGACATTCACGGCGAAGAAGCGATTCCGGCTTTTATGCGTGAGATTTATATGCAAGTTCTCGTCTGCCTAATACCGATAAGAATTGTGTGCATTAAACACGTCCTTCGCCCATGAAGACTATGAATAAGTACAGGGAACTCCGCTTTTTCGTTTTGCAAAAGCTAACGACAGTACTAGTCAACGCGTTCTTGGAAGTAGTAAGGCGCAGAGCTTGAACTTGCTGAAACCGTACAGATGTAGTTCTTTTCCGATTAGTACATTATGCACAGTACGGGGCGACATTCACGGACCAACTCTTGTCGAGACCACCCTCGGAGTACTCGGAGAAGGACGGGTAGATGGTTATCTCTTGAATGATTGATGCGCTAGCGTTGTCACAGTCTGTGTGGTCGGACACTGTGTCGAACTGCAACTTGCCGTAGACCTCTCCAGTTTTCATAGTCGATCAGAAGATATGACGTATCAGTTGTCTGTGTGTCTTTTCTTCATTGCGAGAGGGTCTGCTCTCCACACGTTTAGACACGTTCTACCTAAGTGTTTGTTGTTTGCAACGGTGGAGATTCGCATTGGTAAACCAAAATCACTTAGAAATCACTCACAACAAAACGACACTTCTCTTGGAGTCTAACCAAAATATAGAGAAGTTGTTACAGGTCTTTGGAACCAATTGAATACCCATATAATTTAAACGCGCGCCTAAAAAGTGTTTTACGAGCGTAATCGCAAACGTTGAAGTTTTTGAACGCGAAGCTTCAAAGGCGATTATAACACATCGTCTTGATTGTTGCAAATTCTCCTGATTACAATGGCTTCCATTTCACGAGATACAGTTGGATGACTCTCGAGTTTGTTGACTTTTTCATTGAACAAATTTATTTTCTCTAGCAATTGCATACTTTGAAAAGCAGAGCCCGGCCAGCCACCTCGTAATTACGCAATTTCGCCGCCACTCCCAAACGATATATTTCCGCTCTTTCTTTGCCAGTTGGAAAACATTGTATCGCAAAAAGCTCATATCGACGAGCTCGATGATCCTTTCAAGTCACAAAGTACGCCAACTAATCTGCATACAAAAAAAATGCGTTCAATCGCTGCACTACAGGTGATATTTTTGTGCACTTCGCTTGAGTAGCTCGTCGTACTTTCGCTCAATGCTGTCTCACGTGTAATGGCACGTAGTTTGGCTGTGCTTTTTGCAGACATTAAACACACCTTTCAAAAAGCGAAGAAATAGCACATGTCTGTCTGGTGACCGTAGTTGGAATGTATTGTATGCTCAGTATCGTTTAGTTATCGTGTACACTTTGCGCGGAGCACTACTACTATCACGTACTGATTGGTTTCTGAATGTCGTTTTGCAGTCGTCAGCCGCGCCTAAAGAGCGTTCCACTACGTCGGAAAAAAACAACGCGAAGAAGCCTGCGTCTCGCCAGAAAAAAAAGTGTTACACGTTCATGTGTTCAAAGGAAGCATACGACGACCTCGAAGGTTGCTGCACAAACGAAAGCGAGAGATAGAGAAAGATAGCCGGAAAACATGGTATGCAACAATGGAACAAAGGAAGAATGGCCGACTATCGTTCGGTCTGCCCATGTGTTTCTACTCTGGCAAATCGGGGTCTAGGTGAGCGTCATTGTCGACCTCGTCATCACCATCATCATCAGCATCAAAGTTGTCATATTCATCATCAAAATCATTGTTGCTGTTGTTGTTGTCGTCGTCGTCATCATCGTCGTTGATTCTCGTCACATAGAGGAGTGCTGCTTGCCGTGCCTGAAGTGCAAGTGCCCAAAGTGGAATGCTGCTAGTCTTCTGCTGCTGCTGCTGCTGTTGTTGCCGCCAGGATAGGCACTGAGCGCGAATGCGCAAATGTCTGCGCAAGAAAAAAAGAAGAAGTCATCTCACCACGCACGCACGCACGCACGGCTCATTGGAGAGCTTTTTCGACAACGAGCGCAGCGACGACGGAGCTGATGGCCACCGCTGCTGGCGCCGCCTGGCCTGGCCCGGCCCGGCCCTCTTAAGTCGACTCCACTGTTCGAAAGCAAACCAGGCCCAACGCAACCAACGAGTGCCTGGCTGGCTGGCTGGCTGTCTGCCCCCCCGCCCGCGCTTCTCCTACTGCTGCGCGAATGTATCTTATGAACTTTCAGTCAGTCAGTCAGTCGACATCCACCGTCTCCTTCGTCCGAACTCTGCGCAGTCATTCACCACCCACAGCGCGCTCTGCGCTGGCCGCCCCGGCTATTTTCGACTCACTCGGGAGAACGGAGCGCCTCACCGTAAGCATGTCGTGAAAAATTTGCGTTGGCCTGTTTTTCGTCTCTCTCCCCTCCCTCTCTATCTCCCTCTCTCTATCTCCTCTCTCTCTCTCTTTCTACCTTCCTCCCTGTCTCCCTCTCTTGCTGCCCTGCTGTATCATATACAACACAAAAACATGTACGCCTATCGCGCACACACACACATATATATATATATATATATATACATCTATACGCCCGCACCCATATACCAACAGGGGCGCACCCATATATACTGTCGTACTTGACCCTCACCTTTTCATCCATCCATCCCTAGACGGGTCCTACCTACTACTCAGCTCTAGTTGTACAACTGCCTACCTGCTGGCCGGCCGGCCGGCAACCGCAGTAGCAGCAGCTGTAGGAGTAACACTCTGGCGTTGATAGCAGTAGGTCGCTGAGTAGGCGGTTGGGTAGAGAGGGCATAAGCTAACTTAACGGGTAGCGAGTGAGAAGTGCGCGCTGCTTGAAGGAGGCTGCCACAACTGTCTGTTGGCGGCGGTTGGTTGGCAGGGAGCAACCCCCACACCCCCCATCCCGCATCTCCAACAGAGCTCCAACAGCTTTCGCTTATAGTGCGTTTCAACGAGCTGCCACTATCATCACCACAACCACTACCGGAATCATGACCATCATGACTACAGTCGTGCTCACCTTTCCGCCACCCCCCACCCCCACGCCTCCGCCTACAGACAGACGCAGGGGGCGTACACACACATACGAAATAAGGAGAAGATACATTCACACAGACACCCACAAATTCATATACAATCACCCACCCACCCAGCGAGGGATACGTATGTACCATCTCAATGTCTTCTAGATCTTCCTTCTTGTGCTGTGGCGACTCGCCTGGCGGTTTGGATGAAGTCCCGTGCGTATAGAACGACACAAGGAAGCGGCAGTAAGAAAAATAGAGAGAGAGAGATGGGGGAGCGCAGAGAGAAAACGAGAGCAAATGAAAGAGATCCAGTATCGACCGTTCCAAGGCGTTCGTTCCCTCGATTCCTCCGCCACCCCCCACATCGCTACCTCCAGAGGCTGGCTAGCCCCTCCTAACAAATGCGGAATACCGCAATGCGGTTAGCGTTACAAGATGTACGTATGTACGTGTCATCGGCGTTGTCGTCCTATTTGCACGCACGAGGCACCCTCCAAGAGGAACGCTTTTGAGCACAGATCCCCACTTTCAGTCGTCTCCCGAATTCTCTCTCACTCGATCTATACACAAATCTATATATATA
This sequence comes from Dermanyssus gallinae, assembly GCA_003439945.1. Taxonomy (NCBI): domain Eukaryota; kingdom Metazoa; phylum Arthropoda; class Arachnida; order Mesostigmata; family Dermanyssidae; genus Dermanyssus; species Dermanyssus gallinae. The sequence continues at coordinate 19,691 of QVRM01002160.1, read as the reverse complement.
TATCCGTCTTATCCCTTCTCTCTCGCGCTGCCTTTCTGGTTTTCTCCTCCTTCTCGGGGTAAAGCCCCTTCTTGCTTCGTCGCTCGCGTTAAGTTTATCTCCATGATTCTGTGTAGCCTTCCCTTAACTCGCGCTCCTTGACTGCTTCTGTTTCGCGCTGTTCGGCGGCTTACTACTCTCAAACATACATCGGAAATCGGCCTCATGTAAGACGAAACGGAAACGACTCCCGGAGATGCACTACCGCTGTCACCACCGCTGACGCCGGCTATCTCAGATACAAATGGAGAGAGACCGCCAGAGAGACATCGGCGATAGCGGAGTACGGCGACAACCGCTCGGTTGTTAAACAATATATTAAACATAGTTAAGCATATATGTATATATATATATATATATATATATATATACCGAGATATAGATCGTAGGCCGACGACTTGCTGAGAATGCCGAGTAAATATCTCTGTAATATTCTAGACTTCTTAAATTTTAGAGTAGAGATTTGGCTAAAAACACAATGGCTCACCGCTGTGAACGTACGTGGTATACGGCAGCTTAAACATGCCTAAACAAGAATGACAAGCAGGAAATGGAAACACAACAGCCGACCATGAGCACAATCGTTTATTTGAAACTACTATTTTAAACAATGAACGATTCAAGGATATTTCCAAATTCTATGAAGCGTACTGGATATTTGATAATCTTAGAAGCTATGCAACTGCATTGAAAAAAGAATCTCTTAGAAGACGATACGACCTCACAGGTAGACCAGTAATACTAGTTAGGTCACAGGTTAGCTGAACTCTTTTATGCGATCGCGCCTGTAGGCGACTTTATTATCAGTGGTTTGTAGGTGTGTTGCCAGTCGATAATCGATAAAAGCTGACACTGAACCTCAGAAGCATCATATTTGTTCATGGCAGAGACACTAAGGGCAAAATGGGACTTAGCGTTCACTGGCCTCTGCTAAAACAGTATGCCGAATCGAAACAGAACGTCCTGAAAAGCGCATTTACAAAACTGCGACAAAAAACAACAGGAAGTGCATATCCCCGTGCTTAACGATGCGCTCAACAAGAGCCGGCTGCAATTTTATATGTATAAGACCAACACTCATTACTGTAGTCAGTGGCAGAACTCGCTCAATTTTGATTGATGAAATTTTTCCAATTTAATTCAGAGAGGAGTTTTCTTGTTTAGCAGTGACAGTTAGGTTACGATCACGTTTTGTACCGGTGCAGTTGGCCAGACATCGGCTTTTTTCAATGTGCTACTGCAAGGGAACGTTGTTTCACAGAAGACTGAACATACATCAACTTGACCCGGAAGAAAACTCCGTTTCGTCTAAGTCATGCGTTGTTAGCTAACGGAAGGACAACAGTCGTATTTAGAAGAACTGAGCTCTCAAAAATCCAGTTCACGGATGTCCCACTATTGAGCCTTCGCATTGAAAGTGAGTATTGAAAATTCGCCGTTGCGTTAAGATAACACGAGAGAGAATGCGCATTTAATGAGAGGCATTATTTAGACACAAATACGAAACGTATAGTAGTGCGGTTGATGGTTGCGACGCAATTACGTTTTAACGGAGGAAAGGTCGACTGTTATAAATACTCTATGCATTTTGGGGCTACGTAAATTCTCCCGCTTTTTTCGTACGATGAACGTGGATATTTTTCGTACGATGAACGTGGCTTATTTGTTCCGTAAGACGAGTGCTCGTGTACGGTTTTGCACTGACACGCCCAAGCATGATCAACATTGAAATAGTTTATTTTGTGTAAACACACGTCGTTAATACGCCTACCTTGATTTACCTAAGAAGACCAGGACTGTGATAAATGATTGTATATGAATTAATTGTAGCGGCGGTGGCTTAGGCGGCTAACGCACCGTTCGAAACGGGGCGTTGCCATGGCAACAACTGTTAGCAAAACATCGCTAGTTCAAGTCCTGGCCGTGCTGGTAGAATTTGTTGGACGTGGTTGTCATTGCCTTGCTGCTACATACCTCTGCTGGAGAAAGCCTATATAATTCCAATACGAGAACGCGATGACGATAGATGCGTTTAGACGCTATCGTGCCACAGGCAACTTAGCCCATTACGAGCGTCTAAAAATGTAGTTGTCAGAGCGTTAAAAATGTGTGTTGTATGTGAAACTGGATAATTTCATGTCATCGGTGCGACACGACCACGGAGGGCGACAATGTCAAACATAGCAATGCTCATCATCCACACAACCGTCCTTTTCGAGCATTACAGCTGTGTCGCTAAGTATTGGTATTATGAGTGACTCGGATAGCTGCATTTTCCGCAGTTTCCAAACTCTACGGTTTACGATTACTAACAGCGTGTTGACTACTGTCGTGCTGCCTTTCGCAGGAATAAAGAAAACGAGACGGAGTTGCCCCCGCTTATACTCTTCACAGATAACACTTCTTTTGGGGCAGGCGGGGTGGCATTAAACGGGCCCCTGTTTAATGCATACACATAATTGGTGGGCCCATATATATTCCGGGCGCAAACGCAGACGCTTCTAGCACAATGAACAAAAATAAAAAAATATAGGTTCTAATTATCTTTTTCCTTAACAATTAAAATAGCATATATATGGCTTTACCAAAACTGTTGCTGATGTCTAATTAAGAAAATATTCGCTAGAAAATGTGGTGTCAAAACGATGGACTGTCAGCACAAAACGACGCTTTGATACGAGCTACTTTGAAGATTGATGAACAGGACGAGGCATTTTGTGTTGAGGCTGTCCACAGTCATTCGACGGGATCAGCCGATCTACGATATCTAGAAGCCACATCCCCGCTGCTCCGCGATGGTAACTGTTTTTTTTTGTGGGTAAATGACGATGGTTTGACTGATACGTTTTTAGGGTCACATATAAAAAAATAAGAATTATTTCATATTTACCCACTAGCGCAGCACAATATTTGACAGACCGAATGCGGTAACAATGCGGTAATCAATTACGTAATCTTACTGATGCAGAATGGCTTATAATAATTACAAGCGACACATGAACTCCCTGATATCGAGTGGCATCGCCCAGATTTGCCGGCTATAGTAAGAGCAAAAAATGTATTCTCAATATAATGATCTCAGTTCCGAAGTGCGCGGTCATCAACTTCCGACAACTTTTCGTCTCAGCTAAAAGATTTTCTCTTACCAGAGGTAACATCCTGCAAGGGCCTAAGGGTTACGTTTGATAGGCATACGCAGTTTCGAGCTCAGATTGCCGATTCAGCGAAGGCTGCTTCTCGACTGAGCAATCCTATACTGAGAGAATTCTCATCTCAAGATGTCTCTAAGTACCTAGCCCTTTAAAAAGCCTTTGTTATGCCAAAATAGTCATACTAATAGTGGCGGTGGCTTAGGCGGCTAACGCACCGTTCGTAACGGGGCGTTGCCATGGTAATCACGATTAGCAAAACATCGCTAGTTCGAGCCCTGGCCGTGCTAGTTGAATTTGCCTTGCTGCTAAATACTTCTGCTGGAGAAAGCCTATATAATTCCAGTACGAGAACGCAATGACGATAGATGCATTTAGACAATATCGTGCCACAAGCAGTTTAGCTTATTTACGAGCGTTTAAAATGTGGTTGTCAGAACGTTAAAAAAAAAAAATTATATATATATATATATATATATATATATATATATACATACTGCGCCTACGTGTGTGTATAGTCCTACGACACGGATATATGTATACTGCAGCGTGCTCAGGACAAGTTTTTAAAGAGAGTCTCAAGAAGGCGCAACGTAACACGTGACAGAGTCGTACTTCGAAGTGTCGCGGAGTACCAGCGTCGTGTTGACTATCGTTGATTTTAAGAATTTTATACGCAATGGCTTGATTCATACGTATTATCACGCAAGATCAAACAGCCTACGGAGTCACGGTTCCACCCAACCGCCTTAGACTTCCAGAGTGGCTGTCGCTAACCATTTATTTGTTTGGCAAACAGCTCGCCTACCCCGCGATTGTGATTAATTCATTTTGCCTTGTTCGACCCCTTTTTAAATAGCGGATATATTATTTGTATTTGTAATAATGCATGTACAATACACAAAAGGTGTACGTAAACTTATCTTATATTCAGAGCGATCTACCGCTCTTGACCTTCGTTTAACTAATATTAACGCTTTAATTACGATTAATACTATGAGCTTTGTTCGCTAAGTCGGATCATCTAATGATTTGCTTCAAGGTTAAATCGTAGCGATGGACCAGTACTCTAGAGGACAGCCTAAATTATGAATTGAATGACTGCAATGCTAGTGAAAAAAAAGCGGCGACCAGTATTTTTAAGTAACAGTGTCGACGATACGATCAGTTTAGCCTTTTTGTGGGCCCCACTGTAATTTTGAAAAGCAGCTTACCCCTCCAACTAAGAGCACATTCTTGCAAAACAAATGTATCCGCTTTGCTTGTTTCCGGTACATTCCGGGTATGTCAATGCACGTTTGAATACAAAAGTCAAGGTTTCCCCGCTTTCTTCTAATGTTAGTAATGCAGTACAGCATGGCGACAAAGCATCGGTCTTAGCTCAAGTTTGCGCGAGTGTTACGCTATTTTTCCAACTAGCGTTGCGAAAGAAAGTGTACTGAAAAACTACTCAGTTTACTGACAGACATACGCCTGAAATCATCTGCACTGAGCTATGTGAAGTTTGATGTAAATGCAGTTGGACCCCTGATGGCTTACCATTCATCATGTTTGCCAAACTTGCTGACTGCAATATACATTTACTCGTATTTTTTTTAAACGTGCATGCCCAGCGCTTTTTCTTAAGACAACAGCTATATACTTAATTAGAAATAAATTGAGACACCGGCTTCGGAACTATCGTACGGTGGCGCAAGGAATTATTGCATGTCTAGTGGTGACATGTTGTAATGCACCCCAATCATGTGTTTTGAGACAGTAGTGATTTTATTTTAATGTCGTGACACTGTGTTACGCTTTCCTTACGGCCGCACCCCCTAATGTTAGATCGCCAACATATGTTGGCACTACTTCAACATCCTTCCTAGTACGGGTGCGGCATTGCCTACTCCGTTGGATGTTAATCGTGGAGAGCCACTTAAAAAGCAGCAATCTAGCTTGTTCTCCCCGACAGACGCTATTAGGCGTTTATGCATACACATGATGCAGTCATATAGTCACTGGACCGAATCCTTCTAATGTCCTGAACGCGAGAAAGCCTAAGGGGTGTACGCGATGGAGACTGGAGTAGTTTGCTCGTTCGGCAGACGTAGCCACGTTGTCCAAGACATCTGTCGGAAGCCGTTAAAAAGTTGTAAAAGTACACGCTTACCATTTGTTGCACGCTCTCAAGAGGTTGGTGATCCGTGAGGGAAGCCCCCTGTGAGTCGGAGCAGAGCAGGAAAAGGTCCCTGTGAGCACTATCAAGGGACAAACATTTGACCACAGGCTGCAGTTTTCCTTTTGGGATTTTTAGTGCACCTGCGACTCTCCACTGTGACAATGGAGAGCCGAGTGGTTCAAAGTCGCTTTCGTTATGCTGCGGCAACCTGGGAGTGAAAGCTCCGTAGATGTCGTTAACTTAAACATTGCTTGGGTAGAACGAGATCTAGAAATGAACACTTAGCATTTGCGTTGGGTTAGGTCTACGCGATAATCTAAGACGCGTTGTACGTCATTGGATATCACTTTTGTGTCCCCTGCAACAAAGCAGTCGTCTAGGTGTGACACATTATGAGGAAACCTGACTGAGTACACCAATTTCTTGACTACAAGGCCAAATTCAATAGGCTCTAAGAAGTAGTCAATTTGGCTCCTATCAATAAATAAAATATATATGCCATCACTAAGTAAGATTTGAGTGCTCTCAGGGTATGCTAGGTCTACGTGGTGAAAGCATGCGGTCTCTCCCAAAAGTTGGAATGCATTTCTGTTGTCCAGCTTAGGCGGAACCTTAGGTAAGGACTACCTGCTTCTCTTTCAATTAAAGATCTAAAAAGTAGTAAACAAAATCTTGTGGGACCGCTGCCTTCATGCGTCCAAGCTCTTGGCAAATTCTAACTGATGATGGCCAAGGTTACACGCTAGTAGTCTCTGGCTGTACTTACATGTTACTCTAGCTGCGATCACTCTAAAGGTGACAAAGCAGGCTGTAAGGCGTACTAGCGTATCTGTCTTTTCGAAAGCACAAATACGAACTCCGAAAACGAGAGACCTGAGCTTATGTAAGGTATACACCCGCCAAGACGTCGAGCGCATTCGAAAACCTCGCGGCAATCTAAATTTGGAAGCGGCGGCTACGTGAGCTCTTCTGGAATGGGGGCTGCCACGAAACTCCTAGGTTTTCTCTTAAAGACAATGTGTCCGCTCGACCTCTTCAGGCAGCTTGGATGTTTTCTAATCGCCTACAATACAAACATTGATCTTAGTCATTTATGGAGGTTCCTAGCGGTAATGACAGGCTGCAGTTCTTAAAATCTGTCAACTGCATGCCAGAGTGGTGCGCGAAAACCAGAATAGCCGTCTCCGGTCCTAATTGCGCACACCTAAAATCCAAAGTATGCGACACCCAGCACTATCTTGATTATCAAGCAATTACTTGTGTATCTCGCTAAAAGAGTCTAGGAGTCGTTTAGTACAGTACGTTGGGTACTATGTAAGACTATGTTATGCTTTCATCTTACTTAAATTGGCCTATTGTGCGCATATATAAATGCGCACACGCATAAATGTGTTAATCTCTTACAAGAAAATCTCTCTACTTTAACCAAATTGTTTCTTGGAGAGTTATCAAACGGTGCAGAATTGTTGGAAATCCAATAGCTCCTTCAACAGTCGCATACCCATAGTAGCAATTAGATTTTGGAGTTTCATGGCAGTAAATGGGGCGCAACTCGTTTTATTGTAGGATCTAATACTTAGCGAAACGGCAACTCCAATCGGCCAACCGAAACTACGAGATACGTATATATAGTGATCACATGGCAAGCTGTTTGGAACGTCTTCTTTTGCGTGCCAAACAGCCTGTCATGTGATGCTTTTTGCCGGCTTGTAGAAGCCCTTTTCCACTACATATATATATATATATATATATATATATATATATACATACATATATGTGCCTTTGTACAAGTGTGACAAAGAGAGCGTGCTTTTACGTGTATATGTGAAACAGTGGAACACGTCGTAGCTCGGTGCGAGTTCAGGCCGCCAGTGCAGAGATAGATACGCATTCCCCAAAACGTCCCACTGCTGATACGCCCGTTTCTCCAGTGCCCGTCGCAGTAGAGGAGCTGATGCAAACGTAGATTTAGACGAAGAATCGTTTCACGCACGCGAGGTGGGCTACCAGTTCTGCTACTGCGTCTACTGGCGGGAAGCCATAGGAGAGGAAGAAACAGCAAGAGGTATATACGGGGAGAGAGATAAAGAGAGAGAGAGAATGAGAGAGAGTGGGGGAGGAAGAGATATAAAACGGGAGAAATACTAGCTAGAAGATGACCCCTCCAGTTATGGATAATGTAAGGGTTGTAGCGTGCAAGTAAAGCGAAGAAGAAGAAGAACGGGGAAAATAGGGAGCTTCGTGTGTGCTAAATTGACCAATCCAGCTTGCCGTCCGGGGGCTCCCTTTTGCTCGGTAGGATGTTCGTTCACCTCATGTAGTGTAGCAGCAGCAGCAGCTAAAATGCTCTTCGAGCACTGGGGTCGAGGAACGGGAGAGCATTGTTGGGACTATGAACATGCGGCGGCAGCGATGGCGGCAGCGGTAGCCCAATCGACCTCATCTGTGGCCTATTTGAACCGACCACCAGCAAAAGAAGAGGAACTACGCGCGGACGCAAACTCTCGTAGACTTCATCTATCAATAGTGTTAGTACAGAGACCAAGTTCATGCAGGGATAAGTTCATGCAGGGATGCCCGCAATCCGTAGCAGACGCTGTAACAAACGAGAACAACAGCCGAGTAAGCTCAAATAAACAAACAATGAACCAACGACAAAAAACAGCTCTTTCGAAACAACGTTACAACGACGCTGAAATCGTCCAGTGCATGTAGAGTATATGTAGTAGTGCTAGCAAGAGGAGGGTGGGCGCGTGGTTAGCAAGGCAGGTGACGCGGGGAAGTAAGTGGTGGTGGTGATGGTGGTGTCCTGTTAACCGGAAAGTCGTATTGGATGTATTGACAGATATAAGTAGAGCAGTCGGTCGCGCAAGTCACTCAAGCGACCAGAATCGCTTTGCCCCCATAATGCCTCTCTGGCTGGCAGCCAGAGCAGCCAAAGTAGCTGCCCGCCAAATTCAGCTGTCGGCTCTGCACGTTCAAGGCTTTTTCCAACAGGACACAAACGGACAGGCAAGCAGACAGACGCGCAACCAAGGATCTTCAGAAGTGCGGGGTAACTTGCGCCTGCTTCAGAGAGAGAGAGAGAGAGAGAGAGGGGGTAGACGGCAAGCGAGCGGGGCAGAAACAGCGACCCGCAAGGAACCTGAAAAACCACCTCTGGGCCAGGCGCATAGACATGCATATCTTACGTCTCTGCCAGAAGTGCTTGCCCGGTAGCAATAGTGCCTGTAAAATGCACTGTAGCGCCTACCTTTCGGCAATAACAAAACCGAACCAGACAAATGGTGCTGTACTTACGCAGCGCGAACTGTCTGTAGCGCGCGGCATACCCATAGAGAAGGAAAAAGAAGAAAAAAGAGAAGACTGAAGCGAAGAAGCGGGCTGTCGTCAGAGGGCGTCTGAATTTGCCAACCCACAGCGAGCCAATCGTAAACAACATCCAGCTACCGTACCCCCAACCCCCCGGCCCCCGCCCCCTTCCTTCTTGTCTGCCCTTGGCAAATACGGCGAACGAATGGAGCACCTACTCTATTCTACACCATTTCCACGTATCCACAATCAGCAAACAGGCAGCGAAAGCAATGGCCTATATGACTATACGACCTACCTACATTGCGACAAGCCTCACGCATATCAGAAGCCTTCATGCACACCTGTGATTGTGTAAGTATTGCACAAGTGTATGCACATTAATTCTTTATATATATATATATATATATATATATATATATTCAAGTATATGTACATATGTATTTGAAAGAAAAATTTTAGAAATGCAAGGGTTTATACGCACGTTGTAGGCACATTCGTACTAGAGTCAATTGGCTGTTTAATATTTTTATAGAAAATTGCACATCATATTAAATAAAAGCAAGCACGTTAGAACACACCCATAATACCACAAGCAGTATTCATTGTTATGCAACATTAGCTCATTATCGACGACAATATCAGTGCATATGTCAGTATTTTACTTAGTCACCTAAGGTTGCCCGGCCGTGTAATCATTATTGGGTTTTATATATATATATATATATATATATATATATATATATATATATTTCTTTTCCACTAGTAAGAGCTTTTCTAAAATTATTTCTATAAACAAAGAACATCTAAATATATAAATATGACTTACATAAAATCTGCCAATTCCACAGACTTGGTGGAACTCTCTACGAGGATGTGTTGTTTATCGTCACCGAGTGCACGATCTCCAGTCGTCTTACATTTACTTTACCTCGTAGTCCATTATGTACATAGCTAAACATGGTATGGTCACTCCCGAGACAACACAGCTTCTGGTACAGCAATAAATAATCTTGTTCATGTAAACTTTGTATTGGCACAAGAGGTACGTTTTCAAGAGAAATATTACATTTTTTTACACTGATTAATTTGTACATTGTAGTTATGTACCTTCTCAATAAAATGCATATCATAGAAGGAGTCCAAACCTGGCTGCAGTAAGGGACTATAAGTAAGGCTAGACTTTTGCGCAAATTCACATAGAAATCCGGATTTTTAAAGTGAAACGTATTCGAGCTCAGCGGTTAGTAGCAATAGGGGGAGCCTACTTCGACGGCTAGCTCAGTTACAAGCTCCCTCTCAGATGTAATAAGCATGTGCAGAATGTTGTTAACCCTCTTGGGTTGCCTAACAGTCAACATTAATGATGCAAACATTGGTGAAAGTCTTCTCCGAGCTAATGATGCAAAGATTGGTGAAAGTCTTCTCCGTAACTTAATCGCCAACTTGACAAACAGTCAGTGTCAGGCAAGTTAAAGCCGCACAAACAGGACGATAGACATCAAGACCGTATCATATTCCTTGTATTAATAGCATACGATCCGGGAAATAATATGATCACAATGCAAGTTCACCGCTACGGTTTCCGAGCCTGTGGCAACTTGGTGGCAGTTTAGTCCACTGAGTGTCAAACTACACATACCCCTCATTCCTAAATGACCTATCCATTCAATGCACTGAGTATTGGTCACCGAGTGAAACTCCTCTGTGTGCATCTGGGAGGAATATCAAAGATGTGGTTAATCTATGGCCGTGATCAAATTTTCACCTTCTCTGCGTTTTTTAAAATGTTATTCTCAGGTATTGGGAATCCACAAAGAATGGTGCACTGTCTGATCATAAGTGTGTTTCTATGCAACTTTACTATTTTATTCAATAGAAATCGTAACACGCAGAGCAATTCGGGCTTTTACATTCGGACGCTATCTTTTGGATACGTACAAATGTCGTCCTCTTTGAGCCTCCATTGAGTTTCTGGCCGATCATTAACATGAAGCGCGTTTGGAGTAAAACAGTGTGACCAATAAATTGGTTTCTTTTTTTTTTAGTTAAAAAGTATCCAGGCGGTGGAAACAAATAATTGTCTGAAGGTTCAAGGATTGGAGAAAATGTCGAATGCTCAACGAGTTCCTAATCGCTCTCATTAATAATTTCAAGGGTAGGATAGCTCAGGTAAGGACGCGCCTGATTGCTCTGGTGAAAGACGATTCTTTTTGCTTTGATGCGAATTTCAGATACGTCTAAGTTTATTTATTTAAAGCTTATAGAAGCTTTTGCAGAAAAGGGCCGTATGGATCATATTCGCTGGTGTCAGATGAACGATGCTCCTAAATGCCGCACGTAACTCAGCATGCTTTCTTTGACTGCATGGAGACGCTAGGCGTTATTGAACAGAGGATTTTTTATTACGGTTTTGTAGAGCAGCATTTGTTTTTAATAGACAACCATAGGGTCCACAAATGTAAGGTCTACTAGTAGTTGATAAGCAAAGAAATGCATGTTTATAGTAGTTAAATTTTATAATATCACACTCTGTGTGAAGGACTCCTACAACGTACGTTAAATTAAGTAAAGTAGTCCTGCATCGCCATCTACCTTCCTAAACCAACGTCCGCGAATGCCTCTGCTTGCAGAGCCTTCTCCGAAAACAGCGGAGGTGCGTCAATACATTTTTGAGACAATACGCCTGCCCACCTTTCTGGAACTCATACAGCGAAACAGTTCTAATTTGATGGCTCACAAAATATTTCCCGGCTTTTTGCGGAGTATGGCATGGTATAGTGTGCGTCTACCTTGTTTTTTTACGTCATGAAAGGGCTTATTCTGTCGGATTGACGTCAATCGATTTAGCGAGGCCAGTAATCTTAGGGGAGTAGCAAGGCTTTAGGCGCTAAAGAAGGCCAATGTTTCTTTGAATAATAGTAAAACCCTTGCTATGCAGCTCAAATTATCTTGGCGTTGAAACGACTTAACGTTAGAATGGCTAAACGATTAAAAAATACGCTACAGATATACTTTTAGAAAAGTGTTTCGAAGTTAAGTACGTATATATATAGAATCAAATGACGTTTTATCAAATATAATTGGGATGTTTGTAAGTTTATAAAATTGTAAAATATTGTTAGAATAAGAAAGTAACATGTATACCCGTCTTACAAAGCAAGGTCGTGCGTTTCTCCGATGATAGTACTAACGGCATGAGTCTAGTCCGTAAGTCAAAACATTTTACTGGCAACATTATTTTCTGTTTATACTATAATGACACATTGATAACTCGTATTAGTTGAAGCGGCTTTTTTGTTAATTACAGGAATCCAAATTGCATTTGCAATAATCCATATTTTCTACGTGACTAGGACTCCTTTAAGGCGGAACAGCGAAGCCGTCTGTGGGAAGACCCTTCACTCAAGAAGGAAGAAAAGCGGCAACGGAGCATCGCCTTATGTTAGAAGGGTGGGACAGCCTGGAGGAAGGTGGTCCAGGCGCAAGTCTCCGGAAACTCATACCAAACATCAAAGACTGGTTAAATCGGCCCAGGGAGAACTAACCTTCCACACAACCCAGGTCCTGACGGGACACGGGGACTTTCAGTCCTACCTGTTCAGGCTCGCGAGAGCTCTCAGACCCACATGCGTCCACTGATGGTCTTGGGGCACCCCAGAACACACGATTCTGAGGCGTCCAGCATTATACGATATTATTAGACGATACGATATTATTAGAATACGCCGGGGACGGGCCTGCCCAGCATTTGCAAGCTAATGCAGAAGTCTTTGGCCCCAGTGGCTAGAAGCGACGAAACTTTTTAGGAACATACTCATGGCAAATTTTACAGCAAATAACCGCCGCACGACACGCACCCCTCAGGCTTCCAGGGAAGAAGCTGGGGACGAGTAGACTTACACCTCCCCCGATTGTTTGAAGTACTTGCACATACATCACTAGATCCGAGCTCAAAATATACTATACTAAGGTGCGCACAAGTCCCCATTGTTCGGCACGTTGCCGAACCAATGCTTCCGGATAGTTCCCACACTGTCTGCCTCAGCGGCTACATTTTCAGCCGAGCATTCGCTTCGTGGTCTTCCACGGTTTGGCGAACTGAACCTGTTATGTAAAACTTTTGTACAACTTCACGAATGGTGTTCTCACAGGGTCATTATGCCATTATGCCACTGGCGAGCCATTGCGTGAATGGCTCGCCAGTCCGTATAGTCCGTAGAGAGTTCCTATTTCCACTTAGTGATACATTTTCACACTCTCGACGCGTTCCTCCGCTGAGTAACGCCCCGTATTGGATATGGCAGCCCTACTCTGTTCTGACGAAGCAGGGCGCTCGCAGAGCTGAGAGCAGGTTCTTTGTAAAGAAGCCACTTGGTTATTTGAAGATATATATATATATATATATATATATATATATGTACAAGCTGCGGCTTCGTGGTTTTGCCATAGAAAGAACACAGGGCACTTCAATACTTGACAAGCTCTCAAAGAGGAACGCTAAGGAAGTACTTGAAACAGTTAATAACTCTTGCTATCTTGCATGCGACTAGAAAGGGGATGCTATTTCGATTGTCGACGCAATCGGATGGAATGCCGCCTATAGGAAACTCTCGCTGTGGAAAATACGCGTTTACCTCGCGAGTAGACATGAGTTTCGATTGATTCATACGCATGTAGACATATATTGCCTATATACGCAGATGCACTGCTTTGCGTGTATACGTGTTTGTACTATATATGTGAATCTTGTGTGTGTCTGTGTGGGTTTTTGTTGATGGGTGGGTGCATCGCTTGCAACGTCGTAACGTAGCCCTCAATAGAAGAGTACCTTGAGGGTAGAGTTTGAGCTATTCCTGCGGCGTAGTTCTCAGGAGATGGGCAAGATAACTCATCCGCGACATGCACACACATAAGAGCAATTATGACGCAACTATCGAGCTGACGGCATCCGACCCGCACCATTGTACGCTCCGTGATACGTTGCCGCCACAATCTTCAAGAGGGCTATTTTACTAAACAACACTCTCATACGTTGTATTCTTCAAAGCGCATTTATTCTATATATCTTCAGCATAACGTGCCTCTATCTTATTTGATGCAATTGAGGGCGTGGGCGTAAGTCAGCGTGCCAGCATAAAACTAAATAACTCTATTTTATGTTATTACATCGTACTGATACAGTTTTTCAACATGGGATAAGAGGACATGAGACAAACTGTTATAGCTCGTTTGCTTTTGGTGTGAGTCCCTGTTCTCTATAATTACATGAGAGAATTAGTGCGTTTCTGGCATACCTACTAAACGAATAAATGTTTTGTTTTCTGCTGAAAGTCCTTTGTCCCACTATATACTTTGTTCTTCTATTTCCGCAACAATAAAGGCGAAACTTTCATTGGTGTTCGGCAAAGATAAGCCCTTAATCTTTGCAAATCTCGTCGGAGAAAGCAATGAATAAACACTTACATTTGACTAAATCTCACATGCTTAGAAGAAAAACATTTAGCAGTGACAAATCAGAATTTTTGTTATGAAATAACTGTCACACCTACTTACTACTGAACTCAGAAAATAGATACCTACACTTGATGATAAATCACACAGCCAAAACAAGCATTTGTCTTTAATATAGGGTCTCAAATACATGTATGGTACAAGGACTCGCCACCTGCGGGCTGAAACAAGGTATTATACCACTCCGTCAGTTGGTGGACATTCGACCGTTATATAGCCTGCATATATGGACATATTGTTGAGCTCCGAGACTTCAAATTTACTTTCAAGCTTACACATAGTACGAACTCGCATCCCTGTTGGTGCTGCAGGATGATGCGATTGAAACCCCCAGTGTAAGAAACTGCTGCAAGCCGAGGTGGCGTCGTATATAGCCTGTCTCCTTGCTTTGAACATGGGCTGCGAGCAGATCATGGTTTGTTTTACATGTGAGGTAGGCGCTGAACCGAGAAAATAACTTGTCATCCGTTGTTATAGAGGACAGAAAAAGCGGAGAATGTTCTGCTGAATGTGGCACTAGTATGCTTCGTTTGGCGTTCTCTCACACTGTTGAGTCTACCTGGAGAGATCGACAAAGTTGTCAGTACGAAGACGTCCACCCTAATCACAAACAAGCCACCCTTCGGCTCTGTTCTAGAACTGAACTTAACCAGCCCAAGGCGAACTATCAAATGTAACAAGTCGTAACAGTAGTAGTAGTAGTAGCAGGATGGAAATCCGGCGGCGTTCGTTGATTAAAGATGACAGACACGCCGTGGAGCCTACATGGTCAATCCTCGAGGCCGTTCCACAGAACGTTTACTGGAAGCAAACACTTCTATAAGTCTAATTAAGTAAAGATTGCGTAGCGCCGGCTAATGTCATACTTTCTTCTTCTGCCTCTGGTATTAAGCGAGCCAAGGATAATTGGGCTGCTTTGCTATTCGCCGCATATCCCGCGTCTACGACCGAGAAATTAGGGTCGACCTCGCAACCCAAAATAGGCTTACCGACTTTCCGCCCCGCAGTTGGTCGAGTCACCGGGACACGACGCAAAATGGAGCCTGCAGCTCCGTACGCCCGTCGCGTGTGGCACATAGATAGTATAGCTGCTGGGCAGCGAACTCTTTCTTCCTCGTTAAGAACAATAAAAAATTACGATGGCATAGATTCTTGATGTTAACGATGCTGCTTGTTTGGTGCCGCCAGACATTCTTTCTTATAAGCGCACTGTGGTCCTTGAGCTGTACTGTATAGGTGATTGTCATTCTACCTTTCAAGGAATTTTGTTTGTATACGTTTTCCCTAAACTTTAGTTAATACATTTGTAACTGAAGTAACTAAATTTTGTCTACTGCGTAGCGGGTTGATGAGGCTTTTGGGAACAACAGCAGTATTGATTTCTGCCATACCTATTTTACGCTCTTCTTAATACGATGTGCCTTATAATTTCACATCAGTGAGAAGCTATACAACCCGACCGATAGAAATTATCATCCGAGACACACCGGAACACACGGTGTTCCACTGGCCGGCAGATAGATAGTGCCAAGGGGTGGGATGCTCGGAGATACTTTAGATCTAAAAGATGTTGTCGCACGTATGTTAGAGTCTCGAGAACAGTGGAATAAACTTACGTACATAATAACAGGGATTATGATGGCCAAGGAGGTCGCTGTTGTACTCCTGCACTGTAATTGATCCGCTCCTGCCGCTGTTGTACACTACATTGTAATTGATGCGGTTGGCGAAGTTATCGACGTGATGGTGGAAGTGGTCTCGGCGGCGGTCGATCTAACGGCCGACGCCCATATATGAGCTTTGTGAGGGCCTGAAGCTTGCAAGGAAATTTAATTTACAGAGCTTTAAACAAGAACCGGTGATGATAGTTACACTATAGGTTGTGATTGTATTAGAGACCCCCCCTTAACTGTGAGCAATATTAGTTTCACCTATAAGACCCGTTTACGGGGGATGACAGGGTGTATGAGAATTCTAGCAGGTATTACAAAGGCTTTGGTAGGCATCGAGCAACCAGCCGGCGTGTAGTCCTGTACAGCGTGCCTAAAAGCATTTCCCGCTCCTGTGAGAAAAAAAAGATAGAAATTATTACTACGAGCACATTGCTTCGTTGTTGGATACACAAAAACGCGCTAAAGGTAGCGCGATGAGACAAACTCAACCGACGCGACACGCGTCTATGTGCCCCGCAAGCAGTTTCGGTCAGTAATCACTATGCACCCGCTGAACGTTGAACTCTGCTGATTGTTGAACTGAACGTTGAACGCAAGCTGACAAAAGGTCTCTTCACAAGCAAAAGAGAGTTGTTGGTTTGGTACACGGGCCATGCCGATTTGTGCCCGCCGCGAACTTTTTCACGCGCTACCCGATTAGCGATTTCAGCGAACTTCGGGCGGGCGTTCGGTTGTGACTCGCTAGGCGTTCGATATATTTTTAGATCGGTGGCCACCGATGAACGGCACCGTTTTGCTTGTAGACAATGAGTGTATGGAACACGACGAGTAGCCAAACTAGGCACAAATCATCGTTCGGAATCAAATGTGCCATAAATGTATATCCAAATAATGTACGACTGATGAACGTTTCAAGACGGTGTAGCATCTTAGAGGCTCCCTACAAATGCATGATCCCCGTGGCTTCATATTATGCTTTAATCAGTATACGGATACCGCAGAGTCACCGTAGTACTACATACTACGGCTACCACGTGTTGTTTATGCATATGTATATATATGAAATTTGTAGATGTTAATCTAATTTGAGCATATGTTCTTACCCCATACCCCTAATTTCTATTTTTGCAAGTAGACATTGTTTTTTTTCCAATTAGAGATAATTCCAATTAATTACTTAGAGAGTGTATCTGTTGACTGTCATTACGCACCTGCAACATGGTGCATTTTAACGCTAAACAACATATAAACAAAGTTAAATACCGTATTGCGTTTTTTTTTTTGGAGAGTTTATTGTAACAGTAATTACAATTGAGGGTTTCATCTCAGAAACCCAGAGCACGTCACATTTGACTGCCTGTCAGCCCTACTCAGGGCAGCTATATATCATTCATTTAGACAATTAATTCAGCATTTCTAACAAATTGTAAGAGTTCCTCTATATATTGGTCTTTCATACGAATAGTAAGTTGGCTTGCATCGACTTGATCAGCAGCTACAGCGTTCTCCCATGCTTTCCGTTCAGTATCGTATTTTTTACATTTATCTAGGACATGCAATATATGCGTTTTTTAAGACGCAGTTATCTAACCTATTTGTATTAGCTTCCAACTAATCGTTTGTATCCGAACGATGCCCGAAATTGCACTCGACATATTGCTGTTTCATGGTAGATATCCAATCACGTTCTAAATATCCGCGCCACCTCAGAGTCTATCTGCAACTTTAGTTGTAAATATAGTGTTTTACCCGACACCCCCTTTTTATTTGGAAGGTTTCGAAAATGCTAATACACATGCGTCACGAGCAACTAACATGACTAGTGTGGGACTCACAAACCTACTAAAACCGTATTCCTCCCCACCCTCCCAGGCTCGGTATTGCTTTGACATTACTTCGAAAGTACTTATTACGAAATTACCCGTCACCCCTATAAAATACTAATTTACTGCGCCGAATAGAAGTGCACTTAATTTTGAATAGCTAGTATGGGCTGATAAATACGCAGCCCACACCTTATGCTGAAAACGATTTCACGAATAATCCGGTTTAACAAATGAATGTGAATTGCCAAGGGACAAACGTAAAAGCATGCAAGAATCGTCAAAGAAAATCAAATTTCTATTTAGGACTGAAGAATCAAATAAAACGTTAGAAAAAACGATATATATATATATATATATATATATATATATAGCGCATTCTTTGCATTATAGGAATGGCTGACCCAAGACTACAAATTTTGTAAAACGGAAAATAAGAAAACAAAAAAAAAGATAGAAGAAGCCCCAATACAATGTCATTCTTTAAAAATTACGGCATACCGGGCATTCGTTTTTAGATCACGGGTATGGATGAAGATGTTTACATGACCATTCATACTTATGATTTTGCTGGGGTCAAACACACGGCCTTGGTGCCGGCCTGATTGGCGGTTTCTCCCGCCTTAGCCCGTCGGTCGATATAACAAATATAAATGTGTACCAATAATTCGACGTATAAACTTGCGGAGTCTATTAACAATAATCATCTATATATATATATATATATATATATATATATCCGTTCGTTCCGTTCCCAGCGCATGATCCTATCTTCATGTCGCGGTGATCTCCTGCAACGTTTAGTCTAACAATTGCTTCAGCATTTATGATGCTGGCCATAATATAATAATCGCCACAACAATAATCGCTACCGAAACTGCGCGATCAGGCGACCGGAAACAAACTGCTTCTCACTGCTAGCGGGCGGTTCAATGCTAAATTTATGACAGCAAGCAGAGAGAGAGAGAGAGAGACATCTGGCGGCAACAATATGCGTCGTATGACCGGTCCAACTACGTCGGTGCTGTTGGTGTAGTTGGACACGTGCGCCATGACGACTTGGCTGTGACAACGGCCTGACACTATGGATGATGAATCTGGTCGAAAAAATAGGAACCTCACTTGATGGGTGGCTCGAGTTCAGCCTTCTTAAGTGAATCCGCGCTTTTTGTGTTTTACTGGTCTCCACACGTTTAGCGTCTGACCGATGCTACAAATAGAAAAACAACTTATTTGTCGATTTGCTCGAATTCGTCAGTGTTTGTTTGAGGTAGACAAGTGATACTAAATCAGGTCGCTTGTTATTTTAATTATGCCGCATTTTGTTATGGTGATTGAGACTTCTCAACGGGCCAAATAGATAATGGAATATGTAGATCTGCACAGTCAGAGGGGTTTATCTGTTTAACAATTTGATCTGTTCCAACTGCTTCATCTACCGAACCCCCGTCCAACAACAGCCGTTGGAGCAGCAGCTGTAGAACAGCTGATTGCGGCTTTGTCAAAAGCCTTCTAGTTTGAAGTGAACGTTCTTTCAGTCCTGAGTATCTTGATACAGAATTATAATTATTGCTTTCGCACTGTCGGAGGCACGCACTCGATGCAAGGCAAGCCCATGTAAACATAACCGAGGCCTTTCCGAACGCAACTAAGCTGTAAACAGCCTAGTTGCGTAAACAGTAATATCTTAAATGGTTAACTTTAACTATTGTAATATAAATGACTGTATATGAATAATAATTTACCTTATCATTGCAATTATAATATTCATTTACTGCAGAATTTTACCTTATTGTTGCTAAGCGACTCCAAACGCAAACCTTTTTCGAGCAAGCTGCATAAAAGTCATTTGTAATTCAAAAGTTGCTCTAAAACTTTTTGAACAAGTCTGCGTCAGATGCGGTGGCTCACTGTGTTTGATTTAATCACTCTCAAGAACTTTTATAATCACATTGCAGTCTGTTAGATGCCATGTCTGCTTCTGGATAAGATGGTGGCATTTGCAACTGCGCTGCGGGCT
>QVRM01002159.1:47500-134837 GCA_003439945.1 Dermanyssus gallinae | reverse complement strand
ATTGCTCAAAGTCCGCTGTTTGATTTATGCCAGGCGCATCATACATGTAAGCAGAATATGACACCTTTTTGGATTGCAGTGCATATTTCCGTTACTTAAAATTATACTTCTGTTGTGATCATTCGTCAGGCGATTTGGGCGGCTTCGCGCAAGACCTTGGTGGTGAGCATCGCAAGATCCGTTTTAGAATTCGGGAGCTTTTTGCCTCGGTGAGCGGCGACCTAATGTGAAAGTCGTCCGACTACCAAAACCTGCATCAAGCGATTCGTTTCTTGACGAGACAGTCAACAAGAGAAACATTAACTTTTGAGTAGACAATACACATTGGGATGAAGGAAGTGCATTATAAAACGTACGATAGTTGGATTGTTGTAACAATTGGTTTATTTTTAAAGATACCGCGGCCTCTAGAAACTTTGTAAAGATCTTAGTTGCTACGTATTGGCTACTGGTTTTACCAGCTTTAGATATCGTAAATTCACTGCTTATTTACCACATAAAACAAATGTTGAGCAACCTGTAATTTTAGCTAAAATCAGGAAGAACTGCAATATGAATATTTTAGCTAAAAATAAGCCAATATTAATACAGCGTCGTACACAACATTTCGAGGCTCAAACATCTCGGCAAACTAGAAGATGCTTTGTAAAAAAGATTTGAAGCGCTTACTTAGAAAAAACTGCGCCGAGAAAGAACACCTCAGCAGAGGACCTGTCGAAAAAACCGCAATATGAATTTCTTTTCACAAAGGCTTAAGGCTCCTTTTCAAAAAGATAAAGTTGAACAAAAGAAAGAGAGGGCTATACACGGAGCTTAATACAACGTTGGTCATCACTGCAACGCGGGACGCAATCCCAAAATCAAATACGTAGTATTACGACATATACAACGGTGATTAACAATGATGATGACGATGATTGCTTAAATTTTATTTCGTTTTATGAGTTTAGATTTCTAAACTAGTAATGAGCAAAATATTTGACTAGTCTCCCATTTAGAGAGTAATTCCTTGCAATTTTGCATCGGTTTTGATGTTAGCAATTTAGCAGCCCGTTTTATTAAGTGTATGCATCAGCATAACACTTTTAAGTGTACTTGCATAAAGGATTTCCTACACTACTGTATTGAATACGCGCTACTAGGGGGCGGGGCTGATATTGTTTGAAAGGTTAATTCTTTAAGGTAATCTCGCGAGATCTTTAGGATAGGACACGCTTGGATCTGATCAGTGAATGAATCAGTTAGCACCATCTGGCACAACAAAATGGCTGGCTCCAATAGTTATTACTCAAGAAGTATAATCTTGTTCGCCACTTTCCGGCTAACAATAAATTACGAAAAACAGAACGGCTTTAGGTACGAGTTGATAAGCTGCCAAGGCCGGCACAGACGCAATAGGACACTAATCGTAATCAACTACGTCAAACCTGAGAAGCAGTTTTTTGAAGATAAAACGCCAAAGCTGCCACCACGACTAAACGATTGACCGCAAATAGTTCCCTAAAATTTCCTTTAAGTCTCTAGTCTATTTGCGTGAGTGGGAGCCTGTTTCATGTATTATTAGTATGATCATGTATAACATTGCAGACGAATGTGTATACGTGACGCTCGGGCCGCGTATTCCCCCAGCCCAACGACAGGACAAGTGTCTTCAGCGGCCTCATTTTAATTTAATAATTTAAAGAATTTCAGTTTTTCGCTATATATATATATATATATATATATATATATATATATATATATATATATATATACAGGGTCATTTATATAATTATGTACTTATTGCAAGATTTGATGGAACTCGGCAAAAAAATATTTTTTTCCAATGGAGGGAGGACGTGGAAACTTCTTGTTTACGAGAGAGAGAGTGAAGGTTATAAAAGTAGTTATTCTGCCTTTTTCTCTTACATAGTTGTGCGAAATCTGCATTTACAAGGAACCAATCAACGTATGAAGGCACCGATTATACCGGCGTGTTCGGAGGAAAGTTCTGTACAACGTAAGACACTTCACTAGCTTGCGTGGGGAAAAGCGATTATTCAGATTTAGAAAAGTCATAAAAAGTCGATATGTTACGTTAACGCTTTTCCATAAAAAATCGAAAAATGTTTCCATTACGACCAAAAATGTACGTCTAAAAGTCTACTCTTACGAAATAGCAAATTTAATGCCCAACATTTTCGTATCAAGATGATAGTGCTGCGTTACGTAGTTGTCAAGTAACTAAGCTTTTTTAACAGTCATAGTTGTTATGTTTTACGTGCAAGTTTTCACGTTCTGAACCACAAAATATTGCCAAGACGTTTCCGCCCCTCCTTCCACTAGGAAGAATTACTCTCTTGCCGAGTTCTTTCAAACCTCAAAATATGTACCTAACTTTCTCATACACCCTATGCAAGCATGCATGCCTTCGCTTTTGATATGGCTATCGAAAAAGCTTAGTTACTTGACAACTATGTAACAGTAACGCAGCACCATCACTTTGAAACGAAAATGGTGGGCATTAAATTTGCTATTGCGCTAGACTGGTCTTTTGGACATACATTTTTATTCGTAATGAAAACATTTGACGATTTTTCACGAGAATGCGTTAACGTAAGGTATAACAACATACCGACTTTCCTCAACCTAGCTATTCGCTTTTCGCTACGCAAGCTAGTGAAGTGTCTTCCTTCATGCGTTGACTGGTTCCCCCGCAAAAACGATTTTCTTGCCGAGTTCTACCAAACCTCGTAATAAGTACATAACGATATGACATAACGATATAATATATATATACACATATATATATATATATATATATATATATATATACACACATATATATATATATATATATATATATATTTATATATATATATATTTCTTTTTTTAACTCCGCTTCTTTACATTGTCTAGCGTATGATGTGATTGATGAGACGAGACTAGAGAGAGAGAGAGAGAGAGAGGTTAGCAGCGCGTCGAAATACGATCTGCAACCTTCCGGGGCAACATTACGCATCATCGTTCTATTATGCCGGAAGTCTGCAGCTGTCAGTGACAGAATACGTCTGCGAACAAACACCTAAACTGGAAATAACTAGGTTTCGTAGTACAGCTAGCAAACAGTTGAACAGCTGTCTGTATGCATCACACACGTATGTATGCGTACACAGGGGCGAGCCGCCATGCCTAGCGTAGCGCTGAGGACGTCTTAGCATGCGCTTCGGGTCGAACCCGGTGGCGTGGTGCATTCCGCCTGCGCCTCGCGACCGGCAGAACCCACATAGGTGCGCGGGTTCGAGTCCCACCGTTGCACATTTGTATTTATGGGGGTCCGCCTATGAGGCAAAGCAGCGAAAAGCAGTCCCGTGGACGTTAAATCTTGGCTGAGATTCAGCCCGAAAAGCATAGCATGCGCTTCGATGCGCGTGCGACACGGAGAGACTCTTAGAGAGTGGGAGAGAGAGAGAGGGGGGGAGAGCAAGAGACAAAACAACGGAGGAAACGGAGCGAAAAAAGGCCGGATCAACCTCTAGCATCGATATCGGTCAGATGAAAGATGCGGTCTCAAATGCGACGTTTGCTGCTGCTGCCATTGCTGATTCAGTGGTCGCATCGTGTGGCACCGTCAATGATGACCATAACGCACATGTGCTAGCGTTAATGGACCCATTTGGGTAACGGACACCTAGGCGCCGCCGGACGAATGCAGCAACAACTTTCCCCCGCTTCAGTCGACGTTCGACAGTTACTCGACCTCTAACGTCACTTCCTCTTCTCTCTGTATATATATATATATATATATTTATATACATATATTTTTTTTCACTAACCTACTATCAATGTAATCAATCATTAACAGTGGGAACATCATAAATATAGATGTATGTATACATATATATATATATATATATATATTTGTTTCGACATCCAGGAAAATATATATATATAAAGAAAAAATAAGTAATGCAAATAGAGTCAAACAAATGTTAGATAGGAGCAACACATTTTAATTCTCAAATTTAGAGGATTAACTAATATCGGAAAGGCTACAGACAAATGGTAAGGCTGTCGCACTCGGCCTAGTGACAGAATAATCACTACGCACACAGCGGGAAACCAACGGCATAGTATTTTGTGTAGCGTTTTTGCAGCTACGTTGGTTAGTATTAATGGCGGAACTCTATAAGCGTATTTTCCCCATATCTCAATATATATATATATATATATATATATATATATATATTTTTTTTTTACGTTTATCTAATTTGTCGTAAACTCTATTAAGTGTTGTCATCATCTATGGGCATAGATTTAAAAACTTTTCAACACTTAAATATACCAGCTGGTGCGACAATAAACAACAGAAAGAGTGAAAAAGTGCAGAAGGAGAACGGGTCGTCCCTGCACGTGTGTCATCCTTAAGGCAGGTGAGACTGTCCTGCAGGTAGCAGCAGCAGGCAGCTCCGCTGACAACGAGCGATATGCTAGCAGGTTTACGCCGGTAGCAGACCCATTGTGACCCTTTACTCGTGTGGATTGGCCTGAGCATCGAAGATCCTACAAATTATGGCACCGCTCGTGAGCTTGGCATTCGTGGCGTTCGTAGCACTCGCCGGTAAGGAAGGCTGTGGTCTTTCGTTTTTTTTTCTTTTTCTCTCGCGCTCTCTTTGTATTTGTCACGTTTCACAGATTGCATATGAGTCCGTATATCAATCTATCAATGAGTGTGCGTATCCTTTCTGGCGGCGCAGGGGTCGACTCTATGCGAGAAATATACATCTTCCCTTTTTTGACGTGTGTTGGCCATTATCTAGCTCTAACAGTTTCTGGTGAGCGTTCATTCGAGCCTCCAGTAGTCTCGTGCAAACGCCCGCAAGACGGTCAGGAATAACTAACTCGTGACCAATCGTGAGCGTGCCATGCGTGCCACATCGCTCGCCCCATGGTAAGAAATAACCAATACAGCCTCGACCACATACGATTGAGGTGGCGAACTTACCGGCAAATTCCGGAACAAAAGTGAAATCAACGCCCATTTTCTGTCATGTAAGAAGAGTGGCCCGTCTCCAAGTCGTGTATTCGTTCTGACTAGTAAGCAGTCACGAGTCAGCATATCAATGGCAGGGTGCAGTAGTGTGCAAGGAAGGGCGTCGTGCTAATGCGTTACATAGTGGTTGTGGACCGCAGACGCTAAGGCGGGTGGATATACCTGGTGCTTCTGATACTGCTCCAATCTGTGGATGATATTCGTCTACAGACAGTGACAGTTTAGGTCGACAGTTGGGTTATTTTTAAGGCGGACACTGTCAATAAGTGAACTGAGTGTCCCTATCTATCGATTCGTGCGTAGGTGCCCCGGGTGTAAGTGTGCGTAAACCGGCGAACCGTAAGGCTTCTGGAAAACTGTGAAGATCCTAGTCTGACCATAGGCCCGACGTTGTTCACGTTTTTGCGTCACTGTTCCGCCATTTTCCTTATTATTTCTAAGAATTAAGCATGCAGAAGTCTGGTAAAGTTAAGACCTATCTCTCTCTTTATATATATAAGCATCTAGAAAAAGCGCCGCTACAATATATAGAGAAGAATAACCGTGCATCATCTTTTTTACGAGGACTTTTCGTAATTCAGAGAGATTCGCAGAGTTTACTTCAAAGTCCGCTTCATTCGAACTAAAGGAAAAAGGATAGCCATGTTTTAACGTTAACCGAACAATGTTGGATCTGTCCCGATATTAAAGCTGGGATGCCATGGCTTTGTCTTTCTTACAAGAAAATGCAAAAACTCGACATACGCTTATATGCAGAGCAAGAGCTGCTCTGAGAAATTTAATTTTTTTTACGTACAGCAAACAAGAGCCGCTATTGTCTGCAAATAATCACCCATGTCTAACGTGGCGGTAGCAGCACCAATGATGATGAGGACGACGATTATAACAGGGCAACAACACTAACAACAATAAGAACAACAGAGACAACACTAACAACAACAATAGCAATATTGATATATATATATATATATATATATATATATATATATCGTATATGAGAATAATAAAACCTACCTATATATCTATTAAGGACAAGCCCAACAAAACAACAAGAACAACAACAACAACAACAATAGCAACAATATGAACAACTCCAATAAAAACAACAACAACACTAGCGACAATAAACAACAACAACACTAATAACAGCATGAACGGCTAAAATCAGAACAATAACAGCACTACCAACAACAACAACAATAACACTAACAACAATAAAAACGACATCAAATCGCAACTCCTACTAAACAGATATACTATGGCTGCCAGCCGGTCTTTTTCATCCTCGCCGGAACTTAGGCGCTCGCTTGATTCATCATCATGCGACATTGAGACAGGCGACTGTCAACTACTATACTGTGTCGACGTCATCAGCGCAACTGTCGATCGCACCATCGCTCCCACACTATGATTTGATTTCCGTAATCCTCCGTGATTGTCACCCGTTGAGGCGGTCCGAACTAAGCGTCGACCACAACGACAACCATCACCACCGGACGCGCAATACGCTGGATGGACCACGGCGATGACCCAAACTCAGAAATAGAAATTAACCTGATCTACAATACAAAACACACGGACACACCTGAAAAGAACGAATAACGTCACAACTACGTATTTTTATTCATCAATTCATACTACAATTTTGTCTGGGTGAACTTGTTCATTTTCAGCCTAGGTCAACGTTGCTTGGTCTGCATGATTGGGAAAGTCATCCCAGAATTGAGATCGCTACATATAACGCTGCGTACTTTTTGTTTACTGTCCGGTAAAACGGCACACAAACGGATCGTTATATATATATATATATATATATATATATATATATCAATATTTAGATTCGCGGCATTTCACGTTTAAAATTGCGGAGACCACCATTTTACACAGAAAACATCTTGGTTTATTATATATTATTATATATATAATGATTGGTGTTGTTTTTCTTATTATTGTTCTGTATACATATCATTTATTCAATAATTCAATAATCGCTCTCTCCCTCTCTATATATATGTATACATGTAGGGGCAAATAAGCGGGTTTCCAGAGTTCCAACTTCGTCTGGCCGCCTGAATTGAGCCGGAGGTGTGCGTTGTGTGCAAATTCTTTTTGAAGGTTTTCCGGCGGGCGTTTATGGCCTAGACCTCGATCCGAGCCGACTCGTCAAATGTATGCCCAACCTCATGATGGATGCCGAGTCGGGCTTGGACGAACTCTACAAAGAGTGGTGGACGAACGAAGAGTACGTGCTTCCCGGGGTCATCCGAGAATCGATGGGAGATGCACTAACGTGAGTACGCACTGCCAATCCGCATACACTCACACTCACATGAGACAGCACAATAGGAATGGTTTGCAAATGACGATACACGTCGATAACAGCGGCTCTGGACCACCACTGGATCGACAGCGACAGCGAGTCGCACTCGTCGTAGTGTAGACTCCGGTCCGCGACCGTCATATCTCATATCCCGCCAATCGGCCATCTCGTCATCATGCTCGATTCTACACGCACTAAACACGAGTACGTCCAAGCGACAGCTTGTCCGAAATGGCCGTCGTCACTATTAATATTACTATTATTATTATTATTATTATTAGCATCTCACAACCGCTGCCTTTGCGCGCTAGTAGAACCCTCTCCTCACCCCGTCAGCCAGTCGCCAGCAAATGGAGGGCCGTTACTTAGCCGCCCTCTTCTCCCCCCCCCTCTTCGTCACCGGTTATTCGCCAACGCCAAGATGACATGCAAGGTGCTGCGCAGGATTCTAAGGGGAGCGAGAATCCCTTTGCGCAGGCTCTCCCACCGTCTGCTCAAAGATGTCGTGAAAAATAATGACGACGCGAGCTGGACCGCGCTTTCGCTTCTGCCCCCAAAGTCCTCCGCGTAGACAAAGGAACTTAAAGAGTTCAGAGCCTGGCCAGCGTGGTCAGGGAAAAGGTGGCCCTTTTCGGAGGTGCTGCTCTCACACGCATGGAAGCCGAGGGTCGAGGCAAACGTGTACTGACGGATAAAGCCCGCACTCAGATTGCATGCGCGTCGCAAGCTCGTAATGGAAGAGCCGATTAGTGAGATGATGGCAAAGCACCCTCCTGCTTCTGCAGAGGACGTGATGCCACCGTCCACTATAGGCTTGCCATCGGTCGGGTCGTGCTCGGGCGAGGATATCGCCAACGCACTTTGCACATTTCTATCTGGTGCGGCGGGAGGCCTCGACGGCCTCACGCCCGACCATTTAAAATGCTTTTTCCTACTAAGAGAGACTACAACAATGTGCTAGAAACACTCGCTAAGGTATGCGATATCAACCGTAACGGGCAAGTTCCGGAGGCTGTGAGAAGCTTCACATATGGCGGGGGGCTCATCGCCCTAAAAAAGAGAACCGGGCGATACCGACGCATAGCCGTTAGCTGCACTCTGCGTAGATTGGCCGCAAAAACCCTGCTTCCACAGATCAATGTGAGAAACTACCTGCAGGCAGGGTATATGGGGTACGCCACTGCAAATGGGGCAGAAATAATTGTTCATACAGCTCGCACCTTTCTCGAAAACAACAAGAAATATTGCCTCTTAAAATTCGATTTTAAATATGCTTTTAAACCTAAACTAACAGGGACACCTCTTGATGGAGGTTATCCATCAAGAGGAAGAAGAAGATATAGAAAGCGTATAGAAGGCCGCCTCCCCTGATATTCGGTGAAACTGAAATCACGTCATCAGCCGGTTGTCAGCAGGGAGACGTAGCGGCCCCCCTTGCGTTCAATTGCCCTATATTGCTCCTCTTGCTATCCCTTGCTTCTGCACCAGTACGTCGAGCAGATGACATCCAGGGTCCCTCTGTTCTACCTCGACGATGGGACCTTTTTGACAACGATTCTTCGGTGTTACTCAGAGACATCACGAACCTTGCTTTGTCCGTCTTTCTTGCTTCATATAGCTGCGACTCCGCAGTAGCCAGTACTGCCTGCGGACTCATCAACCACCAACAAGACGGCATTCGGATCTGGGACACGCGTCAATCTGGTCGTCTTTCTGAGGATCAGGTCACTAGGCTGAAGAGGTGGAACCAAATCGTGACTCAGGCGATCCACTTAATTCTTTTGTCGGCCTGCGAGTTAGATGTAGACGATAGTATAGTGAAAGTGGTCTCATACGACCACTTTCACCGACGACCAGTTCCGAACCGCCCGTGGCCTCAGACTTGCCATGTTTGAGAGAGAGGAAGCTGGCGGGGCTTACCTAGGGCCGCCACGATGCCATCAATGACACCTCCGGGTGCGCTTTTAGACAAGCTGGCTACTGCGTCACACTGGAGCCTGGTGGACTGCTGAGGGGCGACCGGATGGTCTTACGTCTGAGTAGAGGAGATTCGTTGGTGTCTTTCCGTCACGATAAATCTGACTCGCCTCAACAAATCCGTCAGTCCAAAGTCTGGCCCATGGTCCTCTCAACATAGTCAACATTTATCATGCCCGGGCTCGTGCAGAGCAAACCTGCACAACAACAGATATTGGTCGTGTGGGTAGAATCCATATGGTTGGCCATGGCAATCCTCCCAGCGAGCATCACTACAAAAGGTAAAGCCCAGAAGCCGAAACTCCACATGCTCCAAGTTCTCTCGAGGCACGTATCAAATCAGTATAGCTCATTGCCCTGTGCTTCAATGAATTCTGCTGGAACACCTCCAAATTTAGCGAGTCGTCGAAGCCTACCGGCTGCATCGATACACATGGACCAAAACCAGGTTTTTATTTTTATTGTGGTTTCAACTGCAGAAAAGGTGTTTAAATACCTCATAACAACACAGTATTAAGTCCAAGTGGGTGAAACTAGTCAAGCCGATCTACGATTTCTACTCATCATTCTCATCTTGCTGTCACTGAGCTTTCTTTCGACCAAATATTTAACGAACGTGCAACTTTGACTCTATGGGAAGACAAGCCAGTTATTAATGAGTTGTGTGAGTGTCACAAAAGCAACCCAATCTTATTAATACATTTCCGACGGCGAGATGACTACATCTTTCTTGTTGTCGCCTCCACCGGTCGGTCCTCTTAACGCCATATGCTGGGATCCTCGCTCGTCTTACAAAGAATGACCTACTAACCGTTTATATGGAGTGCAACAGTATCGATGTGAGTCTGTTCTGAGAAACCAGTCTCAATGAAGGTGTTAGCGACGCCGAATCAAGTCGTCTCGGGCCAGTACTGTGTCTACTGTCGAGACAGAACTTCATTGACGAGACGAAGAATGGCTATTCTTGTGCGCTCATTCTTACCGTTTTCACTGTTTCGATGTTCACGTGCTAAGTGATAACCTTCGCTTATGTACCTCCTACTGGCTCATTTATATATATATATATATATATATATATATATTTAAATATATATATATTTTTTTTACTAACGACACTCCTGGTGTTAAGATATAACTAAGGTATTGGGTTTACATATATATATATATATTTATATATATATACCTTAGTTAAATCTTAACGCCAAGGGTGTCGTCAAAAATATGCCAATTACGATAGGCTAAATACGACTATAAATGACATCATGCATAATAGAGATAATCGTATGTTCAACTGTGTCCGTAGCGGCACAAGACATGGACTAGATGTTTTGCCTGAGTCGCAGCAAAGAAGGCAACTGTGAGACATCTATTTGCTTGGCGGAGAACTGCAAAACTTCATGGAAACATGTGAATATGAATGTATAATTATAACATTTGTAAAGCGAACTGTTCTATATTCATTGCAGTTAGTTCTGTCCTTTATGTAGCAGTGGTGGCTTGGGCTGTTATCACACCGCTACATAAAAAAGATACAAAACGAAGGTTTCCATGCGTAGGATCAAACTATTCTTATATGCAATTATTTTTTCTTCATTTGTGTCGCTGTCTACTATTCTACTATTGAACACTGTCCTGCTGTGCCTGGCATACCTCATATTTACCATAATAAACGCACGATATTGCCTGGCTAAAGCATTTAAACTAATGGCAAGGTAAAGTAATAGCATTGAATTTTCGCGGGTTACGTATATTCGAATTTCGATTTTTTGTGGCGTTATGTTGGTACTCATGTCTCTCACTTATGCCGACAAGCTCGGCCATTTTGAATGTTCACTTAATTGTTGACAGCTGCTTTGCTTGCACGTGTTTTGGATCGTCTTCGATTTTTACCTATTCAAAAAAATGGATCAAAGAACCTGTATCAAATTTTGTGTGAAAAACGAAATTAAGTGCGCGGATGCATTCCGAATGTTGACTGTGGCATACGGAGAAGCTACCTTGGACCGAAGCAACGTTTATCGGTGGTACAAAATGTTCTCAGAAGGCCGAGAAGATGTGAACGACGAAGAGCGTGCCGGACGCCCGAGCACTTCAACAACAGACGAAAAAATTAATGAAGTGGAGAAAATGGTATTGGCCAATCGTCGAATCACCGTTAGAGAAGTTGCTGAGGACCTAAACATATCGATTGGCTCGTGCCATTCGATTTTTATCAATGATTTGGGCATGAGACGGGTCGCCGCGAAATTCGTACCAAAATTGCTTAATGGCGACCAAAAACAGCATCGCATGAACATTGCTAATGAGATGTTGGACTCTGTCCGCGACGACCCAAATTTGCTCCAGAGGGTCATAACTGGTGACGAATCGTGAGTTTATGGTTATGACGTGGAAACCAAAGCTCAATCATCTCAATGGAAGCTGCCGCATACCGGGTAGAACGGTCAATAAGGAATATTACCTGCAAGTTATGCGCAATTTGCGCGAAGCAATCCGCCAGAAACGCCCGGATTTGTGGAAGAACAAAAATTGGCTTTTGCACCACGATAACGCCCCTGCTCACACATCATTGCTTGTGCGCGAGTTTTTGGCCAAAAACAACACACTAATGATGCCGCAGCCACCGTATTCCCCAGATCTGGCCCCCTGTGACTTTTTCTTGTTCCCTAAACTGAAGAGGCCCATGAAAGGACGACGTTACGCTACGCTTGACGAGATAAGGACGGCATCGAAGGAGGAGCTGAACAAGATAAAAAAATGGTTTTTTGAAGTGCTTCGAAGATTGAAAAAACCGTTGGCACAAGTGTATAATATATCATGGGGATTACTTTGAAGGGGACAAAATAGATATTCATGACTAAATGAATAATTTTTGAAAAAACACAAAAGGCGATACTTTTTGAACACACCTCGTATATGCTATATTACACAGTAGTCTTCTACAGCCCAACATTAGGAAGAACTGGGTTCAATTATGCTATACCTTTTCGACCATTACCTTCTTTCTTAGAGGCGAGAGCCAAATCTTTGCCTTTGTTGTGTTCATTCTGCAGGCTCTTTCTGAATACCCAAGTTCCGGTTGCGGGCTCAGCAATTGCCAAGTTTCTTATTCAAGCTAGCGACAACGCCCCACCGAAACGAAGACCTATTTACGATCTCGTACTTCATGTCGGAGAGGTAAGGTTTACGGCATCGAATAAATTGATTTCGCTCTTAGTGCAAGCTTCATAAGACGACAATTTTAGACAAGTCCAATGAAATATAGATAATTTTTGTTCACCTGTAGCCTATCATCTCTCGCCCTCTCTCTGTATATATATATATATATATATATATATATATATATATATTATGGCACAGCAGTATCGTATCTGCCATTGTTGGCAACATATTTACCACACGCACAAATCAAGCTAACATGACCCTTTGAGCATGAACATTTTTAATGAAGGGATAAATAATGACTAAGAATATAATAATACGAGCGCACTAAAGATTCTAAACGGGAACTGTATTTGTACCCGCACAGCTCCCGAAAGAAGTCAGAGCAGTTTTGCAAATGCTTTATTCAGCCGCGAATGGAGTGGTCAGATCGAAGTGCGTCCTAGGAAGCGACGAGCCTATGAACCTCGATGACCAACGTAAAGCGCTGGAGGAGCTACGAGAGAAGTACACCTCGCGTGCTGGGGTAAAGTTTGTTTTCCGCCCAACAAACTGTAGCATTGATTATTATGTGTCTGTATATATATACACCAGCTACGATGTTTTGTACTCACCGTTGATTAAACTGCATAAAGCGACGCTCGATCGGAATGCGTACAGAACAATATACAATACATAAACGATTGGAACATAACTTCATTAGAATTATCGGTACAGAAATAATGACTAACCAGTAAAAGGTTATGTATTTGTATGCGCATATTGTTGCGATATATATATATATATATATATATATATATATATATATATATATACAGGGTGTTGCAGGAATATTTGAAGCGCGATATGTGGAATTGTAGAGCTCGTTAAAACAGATGTTTTTTCCAATGGAACGTGGTCTCTGAGAAGTCTTGTTTCGGAGTGAGAGTGAAATTACTACAATTTGTGACACTGGTGTTTTTGCCCGACATAGGAGCATAATATGTGCTGTTGCGAGACAACCAGTCTTCCTAGACAGAAACTGAGCACAATGTCGTGTTCGTGATAAAATTCCATCTGAAGAATATACAAGGCCGGTCCGAAGACGCGACATGGTCGCTTAGAAAAGAATTCGCCAATTTATGATCTGCGTTCACGCCAAATACTTCAGAATCATAACCCTACAACCACTCACAGCAATGCACAATTCATGGCGATCATTTTGGTACCAAACATATGTCAATGCGAGCTGTGGTTGCGGAGTAATTACGATTTTTCGGAGGGCATGTCCAGATTAAGTGCATGTAAGATGACTGTGTGGCGACGTTCACTACCGCCGACGCGTCATTTCTCATGCACTTAATCTGGACATGCCCTCCGAAAAATCGTCATTACTTCGCAACCACAGCTCGCATTGACATATGTTTGGTACCACAATGATCGCCATGAATTGCGCATTGGCTGAATATGTCCGTTCTGAGCGCTGTGGGTGGTTGTAGGGTTATGATTTTGAAGTATTTGGCGTGAACGCTAATAAAGAACTTCATTTTTGGCTAATTCTCTTCTAAGCGACCATGTCGCGTCTTCGAACCGGCCTTGTATATTCTTCATGGATTGATGGAGCAGAATTTTATCACGAATACGACGATGTGCTTAGTCTGTCTAGAAAGACTGGTTGTCTCGCAACAGCACATTTTATGCTCCTATGTCGGGCAAAAACACCAGTGTCACAAATTGTAGTAATTTCACTCTCACTCCGAAACAAGACTTCTCAGAGACCATGTTCCATTGAAAAAAAAACATCTGCTTTAACGAGCTCTACAATTCCATATATCGTGCTTCAAATATTCCTGAAACACCCTGTATATTAAATAATAGCTACCACGTAGTACGTAGCAAACGCGAAGTAGATTTTCGGCAATAACCAAACCCTCGGCATTCTTTTTGTTTAAAGTACGCCTAAGCTTATTCGAAAAATATTCGCTTATTGACAATTTTGCGTATTGCTTTACACAGCAGTCTCGGATATAGACTCTAATCTGACAAATGTCCAAGGTGTAGAAAACATCTTACTAAAAACAATTGCTTGAACAGGAAAGAACAGGCAAAAAACCCTACACACTTTTCCAAATGTTAAGCATCAACACTGGGGTGCCGTTTATCAATTGTGCGCTAACCGTTTACCTAACCGCCGAAATGCATATCTTGTCTGCACATGCGATACAGCTGTACGTCGAAGGAGCCATGGAAGAACTAAAGTCGCCGAAAAAACTGGTGAGTTTGCTTCTGCCGAATTTTCCCGGCCTCTAGAAGCAGCCGTGGTGCTAACCAGCCGTTCGTCTGTCTGCTACAGAGGAGAAGTCGCCGATTGCAGCCCTACTACAGAAAATTGTCATCATAGCAAATCTTTCTATATATTTTTTTTTGGCACGTAGCAACAGCCAACTGATAAACGCAATCCGATTCATGCATATACAGCAACAGAGTACATATATATATATATATATATATATATATATATATATATATATATATATTACTGGTAACCAAAGACGACCTAAATAAACCCAACTCATAGGTAATTTCTTTTGTATTACTCATTTTATTGTAATGTTCGCGCCAGCTCGTTTCCCGAGCTGCTGAAACTACAGCAAGCTGACCAAAAGTACGCTATATGTCAGACTTTGCCGGTTACGTATATATACACATATATGCTGCACAAGTTATTGCAGTATAGGATGATCGCTTCGGAGGTGAATATCGGCTTAGATACTCGGTGGTCCACTACATGCAAGCGCGTGCGTGTTAAGCGATATCAGTTTATCACTGCATAATATATATGCATTCGCAGCAACGTTACGTTTCGCTGCACTGCAGCGGCGTATATATACAACGCACAATCACAACAGCTTTAGAACAATAAGACAAACATGTACAAATAAATATGCCACACGGTTGGACAACCACTCGCGTGGCCTAAATCATGGCCGTCTAACAAAACATTGCAATAAAATATAGATTTGCACTTACGGTCAACATATTAGGTTAACACACTACAGTTGACAACGTTTAGATAGCCTTCCGTTCGAAATGAGCAGCTCACCGCCGCAATGTTTGATCATCTTAAGGGTATTGCATCTAACGTTGAGCACTTTTATGCAATACCACCTGTCCTCTATACATACTATATCCCATTCCATCAACAGCTCCTGTCAACGTGCAGCAAACATTCGTATAATCTAGCCAACTAGACAAGAATGGTTATGTTCTGGTCCTTGTTTGATGTATATATATATATATATATATATATATATATATATATATATATATATAAATATATATAGGCTAGCTGGTACAATGTAAAATCACCTGCGTTAAATCGATAGCAACTGCCCACTTCAGTGGAAGCGCACTAAAAGCAAGAAAGGTATGGGGTATATGAAACACTCTATGAACAAGACAGTACAGGTATGGTGAACCAGAGTAAGCAAAATAGCGTAGAGAGGAGGCCCTATTGAGCGAGCCATTAGTAGCAAACTGGCAACCAGAGACCATGTTCGTCCTTGCGAAAGAAGTGCGGCCGATTGTCGGGGAACACGGTGACACCGGGAAACGGATGCTGCTGGATGTACTTGAACGTCGCGCGGATGTTCATGACAAAATGAGGGGGCTCCACCTCGGGGGACGTGGACAAGTTCTGCAGAATGAAGTCGTCGCTCTGCTGCAACCACAGGTCCACACCTGGCCGACAGGACAACAGATGGTTGGAGCAATCGTAGCGTAAGAGAAGGCACAACTTCAGAACAGAATGTTCACGAAAAACAGCACCTTACGTATGATTATATATATATATATATATATATATATATATATATATATATATATATATATTGGGGACAATTGAACTCACCTTACTAACGTGTAAATCATTTATTGGGTCAGTCAGAAAGTTCAATAGGATTCCTGTTGCAAAAGAAACTTATTTCACACATAGCATGCTAATTAAATCAGTAATATACAAAACATTTGGCATTATTTTTGCTAACGTTCGTCCTTTGCCTCTCATTGAGAAAATGTATTTTTTAATACAATTTGGAAACATGTATTATGCCAAATGGCCAAAGCAACAGGTCACCGATGCACACCTGCATCCGGGGCCTTGTTTTGGCCACGACACTCTGCTAGTTAGGCCGTTGCAAATGATCCATTTCTTCTATTAGTCGCTGGTAATCAGATGTCCCAAAAATATCCTGCTTGTCTCTTCAAAAAAACAAAAAAGAGCATGTTTCATGACGTTTCATGTTTTTGGTGGTGTACCTATGCGCGCCGCCCATAGATAGGACCGGTTTACATAGCCACGGCTTTTAGTTAGGCGGGGGGTGAACTTACCCCTCATGGGTTCATAGTTGAACGGCCCAATCCTGAAAACGCCCACTGAGCAGTCGTATACGTCGTACATGACGTGCTTGGTGTCCTGCGAACCGGTATAGAAGACGGCGCTCCTTAACGCGAGCTCGGGTCCCTTATCGTGGAACGCCGCGGGGAAGATCTCGCCAGTCTTGATCAGCACGCCGACGCCGGTTATTAGCGGCCAGTTCTGTGCGCTACGATGGACTGTGTTCAGCTCGCCGATGCACGCCTGCACGAGGTGCAGCCGCGTCGCCTGTTTCTGCAGCGCGTACAGGATCTGCATTATCACGTGCTCGGACAGCTGGCGTTGGTCGAGAAAGCCGCCGACGATCGTCACCTCAAATCGATTCTGTTTGCTCTCCGGCTGGCCATACTATGATGCAGCGCCGCCAGCGGAGTACAAACAGTACGAAAGCAAAAATCGAGTACGACGACGCTCGGTTAGCATTCAGCATCCAAGCCAACTCGTATAGCTCAGCCCAATGTTGATTCAAGGGCTGAATTTATCGCCACTGCTTCGTTCACTGACGCCGTTACTATTAGTAGTAATATAAATAATCGTATTATTGAATGTTAAACAATGTTACAGTTGTAAGATCTCAACGTATTACCGCAATTATTATTATTATTATTATTATCTGGTTAGGTGTCGGCTCTCCTCCTCACCCACCTGATACTGTTCGTGCGATAAATCGTGAAGTTTTCGAACAAGTGTGTTAATGCCATGTTCAACGCCGACTCCGTCGAAATGGCCTAACCCGACGGCACCGTTCGCTGTGTGGCGAATTATCACGCAGTGGCATGTTGTCATATCGTCCGTACCTGCACGTGGATAGACACAAAACAATCAATAGGGACGGACATAGAGCAACGTGTTATATCTACCCCTTTTGATTGATAGTAGGATCGCTCCGAGTATAATAAGTGTGTGTGTGCGTGTGCATATCGTTGCTGATAGGCATGCTCACAGCCGATCGCACGGAGTGAGGAAGATGGTCAAAAATCATTCTCCTTTGATTTCAAATTGCGGCTTTGATCTAGGGCATATATATATATATATATATATATATATATATATATATATATATATATATATATATATATATATATATAGTCGACTTAAAAATATCGATAGTATATATATATATATATATATAAACGTGTGGAAGCCGTCGTCACGCGACGTCATTATACCCTTACCAATGATCGATACGTGCTTGTCGGATGCCACCGTGACGGCAAGCTCGCGCTGGTGCACGTAGAGAAGACCATGTGGGCCGACGCCTTTTGGCACTTGCGAGACGAGCAGTGAGCTCATGTCCTTGACGTGCGGGAACCGCTCAAACAAGCTGTGACTGTCGACCGGGACATGGTCCAGGACCTGGTTGTTGATGACCAGCGGCATCCTGCTTGGCTGCCTGCTTTATCTTCTTCTTCGTTTTAAGCTGTCTCTGCTTCTGCTTTCCTGCTCTCTCTCACGTGCGCGTGGTAGATCCCCAGCGCAGCCACAAGAACTCACTCAGTTAGCCCGAAGAAGCGAAGACGGGCCCGCATTGCCACTCCGCACATCTGATAAAGGAGTAAAAGTACAACCAACCGATTGAATTGCACATATAAGCAGACACATACGAACATTAGTAGTAGTTTTATTAACCAATGATTGGTTTACGGATATACATTAGAGACATCGCATTTCCAGAGTTGAGACAGCGGAATTGCTCTTTTAACAACGCTGAAGGTGATATAGATAGATCACACGGGCAGCCACAAAGTTGAATATACACTAAACCACATTCAACGTTCTACCTAAGACGTCACAGAAACAACTTCATTAATCGCGACTCTCCACCTGTTGGGTCATCAGTATAATATTAACGTCAAAATAGTCAAATAGTCGGCCGTACGTATAGCATACATGCATCTATCTACCTTGTGGTAACACTCTTGAAGAGATACGAAGCACATACGAATGTGCGAGTGCTACCATATACCTCTTGTCCTCTCTCTCTTTCCATATATATATATATATATATATATATATATATATATATATATGTATATAAATATATATATATATATATATATATATATATATATATATATATATATATATACACTAAGAATCATGTACGCTGACTTGACACATACATATTATATATAAATGACACAGGCCAGTAAATGTAACAACTAATCAGCGCTAAATGTACAGTTTCTATGATATTTTTTTCGATGTTTTCTTGCTCCACCTCGGTGGCTTTCAACACTGATTCGCGTGAATTACAACTTCTGCTCCATTATTTTGGAGAAAAGATGAACTCCAGTTGCGGTATGAAAATGTTGTCTGAGTGTTTTCAGTTCGGTGGTCTGGCGGCTGTGTCATGCCCGAGGAATCATTCTCGCCTAAGAGACGCTCTTCTCGAGCTCTTGGTGATGAGCGCAGTAAAACTTCTTGTTAGGTAGCATTCCGCAGTATTCCAATTCACTCGCCACTGTATCATCTTCTTACAGATCCATTATTGGCAGAATGTCAATCCTAGAGAAAAACGGGTGACGGAGAAGGTATGACGTTGCCAGTGCAAGGCATTGGTCGCCATTTAACGCCATTTGTTTGGGGTAGAAGTCATAAAAATGTGCACACAGCCTCGAGTTACCCGAATACCCGAGAAGACTAGCCCTCGTCTGTCTCTGTTTTGTTCTGCAACACCAACTATCATCAGCTTACCACCAGCAACCTATTGGGATGATTTTAGTGAGTCCAAGCATCAATGGTAGTGCAGGATCTTATGGAACATTGTTCCACACTTATATTCAATCGCATTCAAGCCCAAAGTCTCCTCTATGCATACGATGCATCACGCACTACATGTTGTTTGAGTTGTTGTTGTTTTTGTTGTTGTTGTCGCAATTGCAGCTCCCACACAAGCCACGTGCCCGTCATCATCGTTGTTGTTTTTGTGTGGACAAAATTGATAACACTTGCTTCTCTTGATTGATAGAATTTTAGATAAATAATACAACAACATGTAACTACAATACAAATGTGTACAATTGCAACAATTCACACAATACTTCACGACGTCTGTCGCCTAATTTGGACTGACCAGTTCAAATTTTTTTATTTGAATTTGAATGGCGCTATTCGCCGGGTGGATTCGATTCTTCACGCACTGCCTGCGCAAAAAGATGTATAAACATTCCCAGACTCCTAGATGCGAGTCAGAACATTTCTTAATACACGGATTTACCAAGATAACGACTCACTCAAGGTTTTGCTTAGCTCTACCAAGATGTAGTGGTGCTGCTTTTGACTTCTTGAGAACCCTTGGCGCAATCACGCGGACACTGGCCAACAAGGTATTTTGCATGTACACTTTAAATTCGTTTGAAAAACAAACAATATTTGTACATGTGGTCGGCAACACTGCGAGCAGCTAATACCTCTTTTTGTAATAGAAGTAACAATAATAACTAACGTTTGACCAGCACAAACCTCACAAACGCCAACCAAGCATATACGAAGTTCCTTTTCGTCTGTGATCACTAAAATTGGCTTGCACGAGACATGATGAAATCATATATATATATATATATATATATATATATATATATATATATATGCGATACCTACTAGTACTGTGTGCGTGTTACTACGACGACTTGGCTGGCGGCAGTGATTTTCGAGTTAAGGTGTTCGAAATGATGAAGCACCTGCCGCTGATGCGGCTAGTTCTCCGACGAGCAGAGAGAACGGCAATAACACAACAGCGAACTCAGGCACTAGTCAACAATAGCAAAGTCACAACAACAACAATAACAACAACAACAACAACAGCAAGAAAAATAATAACAATAATAAAACAACAACAACAACAATAACAAAACAACAACAACAACAACAACAACAATAACAAACAACAACAACAACTACCAGATTACTAGAGCCACAAACAGCTGTCCTGGTTCTGTTTACACAGCAGGTGGTAGTATCGAACCCAGTGGTGGCACACACGGTGCATTCATTCGCCTTGTGCACCTTGCGACCGAAGGAGACACACAGACATGCACAGAGGTGCATGGGTTCGATCCCCGCTGTCGCACATTTATTTATGTATTTATGTCTCTGCGGGGACCGTTTTACGAAGCCATGCGAAAGTCAGCTCGAGAAAAGAAGTGTACGTTATGCGTATCAATCAATCCGTACACTCTTAGGCATTGCTTAGAATAGCGCGGTCTATTGCATCGGCTGCATACGAGTATGCAGCCGATGCAATAGAAGGAAACAATAGGTTTCATTTGACCATCTTTGTATGACGGGTTTCGTGACGGCAGTTACGGTGTCTACTCAACCGCGGTCGCGGTGGTAGTGGATTGTGACAACGGCTGCGAGATTCCAAACAACATCAAGTAATCGCTTCCAGCGCCGCGCCTTCTCGCGCTGTAAAGGCTTTGGCGGCGGGTGTTTATCTATGTGATGTGATTGTGTGTGTGCCAGCACGGCCACAAACCGTTACGACTTTTTCTTTCATTTATTGACGCAGTTTGATTCGAAATTGCTAACTGCGCTAATTACAGCTGCAGTTCAGTAGTGGCGATGGTGGTGGTGATAGTAGTAGCAGTAGTAGTAGAAGACGCGAAGTAAAGTACAAAACATTTTCCTTGGTTTTCTAATAAATTCGCCGTATCACAAGTGTGGTCGGTCCAATTAAAAAAAACGTAGTAGTAGTTGTCGATTTGTATCAGCAGCACGAAGGCGCTGTGATGTTTATCAGATATCTAATTATATATATATATAGAAGATGGCAATCTGCCTCAATCTCTCACACTGCTTCCAGGTGCACGGGAAAATCAAGCAACAACAACAACAACAACAATAACAGAAATGAATGACAACAACATGCACCTAAGTACCGCACCGAAATCAGTTTGTCCGAGCCACCAATCCTGGTTCCGTTGCTCGTGCGTTTAGGTTACGTGTCTCGTCTGGACGCGTTGATTCGCCACTAGCGAGTGTGACAGTTCATCGGCCTCATAATGATTAGAACTCGCATCAACAACAACAACAACAAGGCAACAACAAGCAAAGCATATTCATGTACCAATATCCAAGTACCGCTCTCGCAGTTACACTTGCTTGCATTTCCTTTGTTTTGCGGTTTTTTTCTAACCATTTGCACACCCAACTATTTCTTTCCGTCTCCGCAGACAGACTGCATGCATCTGAAGCTCGCACAAACTCACCTGTTGCTCAAGCCGCAGCACAATACAGCTTACAGCACAACGGGGGCACAATAGAGTCGAACGGTTGAGAAATAAATCGTACGAAGGCCTTCCTGCCAGTCTCTCTCTACCTGTCGTCGAGCGTTTCGTCCAAATACAACCGAACGACGCACGGAATACGAGTGTCGCTAATCTCTGCAGCGCTAACGCTAGAACACGGTTGGTTCTCGTTGAGCGATCTATAATAGTTCTAGTTCTAGTAGAACGATGCGACTGCTGGGAACGACGATGACGACGACGAATCGGTCACACGAATCCGGCCCAGTTCAGTGTTAACTGAATCGAACTAGTTGGCTAAAACGTTATGCTAGTAACCGTCCGTCGTTGTAGTGACAGATGAACTAGTTTGAAAGCAGGTTGACGTTGACACAGTCCTGCTGCTAATGTCGTCCTTGTCCGCGACGTCGTAGCAGGAGTAATAACAGTAGTAGTAGTAGTAGTAGTAGTAGAAGAAGAAAACAGTCACAACAGAATGACAAACAGACTAACTAGATGAAGTTTCACTCCTACGGCGGCCCGTAACTAGTTGCAACTAGGCACCTGTAGAACTAGTTAGGCAGGTGGAAGTCGAAACACTAAACAGGCATGCTAATGTGGTTTTCGTCGTCGTCGTCGTAGAAGTTGTAGCAGTAGTAGCAGTAGAAAACAGTCACATCAGAACTGCGAGACTAACTGGCGAAGATCCAAATGCACTCTGACGACAGCGGCCCGTAGAAGGTTGTGCAGATGATGGAAGGGCGGGAAGTCCATGGAAGTCACCAAACAATTCAATGGCGGGGTTGACTAAACGGCCATCAACCGAGCAACATACAGTTAGCTGTATGTCGAAATATGTTCAGGAGTTCTGCGCCTCGGCGCCAAGAATCAGTGAGTTCGTCGACTCGAGTCGAGTCGCGGGACGACTATTACCTGCTGTAGTTCTCAAGCGAAGGAGGCCAAACGTAGCAGGGGAATCGGCAGGGACAGGGCGGCGGGCGAGAGCGAAGATGTGGAACTTTTTGTCTTTCGTGGAAGTAACTCCTCACGAGTCTCGTTCGATCTCGATCTCTCGCTCTCTCGCAAGACTGAGACAGACACCGGATGAGGCCGGATCAGCACAAAAGCACTTCACAGCATTGGTTTCGGTGGTGATGGTGCTGCTGCTGCTGCTGCTGCCGGAGCTGCGTTTGCTATTGCTGTGAAGCTGGCTGCTGCTGCTGTTGTTGTGATGGTGCCATCATAGCTAGGATACCTACGTTCGGCTTGTTGCTGCTGCTACTGCGGTCTTCATTCGCAATTGAGGTCGCTTCCCGGTTGCTGAACGAGACGAAAACGCAGACGAAGACGACGACGACAACGACTTCGTCTATGGCAGCAGCAGCAACGGTAGAAGCCGTAAAGAACACGGCGCCAGCCACAACGCAGCAACGGCGTCGGGTCATAGGTCAGACACCGCTGACGCCGATGATGCCGACGAAGTTGATGGTGTTGATGATGATGAAGACAACGAGCGACCCCAAGAAGACGACGACGACGCGAAGATGAGGTTCGGAATGAAGACCGAACACCACAGCAAACAAGAACAACCGTTCAGCATCGCAGCAACCAAAACAGTTCGGTGACTTGTTGCTTGCCGGCGGTGGCTTGTGACGGCCGCGACGGCCAAT
This sequence comes from Dermanyssus gallinae, assembly GCA_003439945.1. Classification (NCBI taxonomy): domain Eukaryota; kingdom Metazoa; phylum Arthropoda; class Arachnida; order Mesostigmata; family Dermanyssidae; genus Dermanyssus; species Dermanyssus gallinae. The sequence continues at coordinate 111,034 of QVRM01002159.1, read as the reverse complement.
GACGTACGAACCCCCCTGGATGAGTGAGTCGTCCCTCCCTCCCTCCCTCCCTGTACGTCGGGGGACGCCAGCAACGGATCGAGCGACAGACAGCAAAGATGGTCGTCGCTACGGTGGAGACTGACCAACCCACCAACAACAACCAACGAACCAACCAACTGAACGGCGACGCGATGTTGAAGAAACAAAAGTACGATTGTGGCGCCGGCGTCCGAGGACGGCACCGGCGCAACACGGCGTTCACACGGCGATGTTGACGACGATGATGATGATCGCCCCCTATGTGAAGACCCCGACGTCCCAGGCTGATGGCAAAGTCAAAAACCACAACAACAACAAGAACAACAGCAACAACGACAATGCTGCTTGCTGATGATGCTGAAAATGATCAGTTTGGTGATGATGGTAGTGGTGGCGGCAGCGGTGGTGATTGTGGGAATTAATGTATATATATATATATATTTACATATATATATGTTTTAAAAATTTATTTTAAAAAAAGCTATTCCGAAAAGTTAAACCGTCATTATTTCTATCATAATGGATTGGCGTCGTCGTAGTCATCGTCATCTTTTGTTCTTCTTCTTCATCTTCTTCTCGTACTACCAGTTTCACCCAGCCCAATCCGCAGTCTTCTTTCTCTCTCATAGTGTCTTCATTTGACAGCTCGATATAATAGTGGTCACCAACCAGTTAGCTTCTTCGATGCAATGCCAAAGTAATACCGAGCCTGGGGGGGGGGGGGAGGAGGAATCCGGGTTTAGTGGGTTTGCGAGTCTCACACTAGTCACGCAGGCTGCTAGTGGCGCATGTGCATCATGCATTCCCGAAACCTCCCAGAACAAAAAAAATATAAAAAAAATAATACCAGTTAGCTAGTTAGGGAGGTCGGCAGGGAAACTGGCAGGCGGCAGGGTACCAGCTATCATCAGCCGACAATCAACTCGTGCTTATCTGTACTCGTCCCTCTCTCTGGCGATAACATCAGCCGAATAACTAAATAGACAAAAATAAAATAACAAAACAAAGAAACATACAGAAAAACGGACGGTCGGACGCTCCGTAGAAAAAGGAGAATCGTCAACTGCCAAAAAAGCAGTGGATGTAAACTGGAAATTTAATCTGTTTTTTTGCTGAATCATTTAATTTAGAAGAATACCAACTTAATCACAAAAATGTAAACATTCAATTCTGTCTATCATACTAACTGGCTTAGTTACCACCGAGTTTAGGCCTCTGGAGCCGGATGTTCTTTCGTAATCTTCTTAAAACCTCCTAGTAGAATTCCTTATTGGCCGTATAATCACTCTCTGGGGGCAAAATACATCTTGCGCGTTACAACGGATCCATTCATCCTGTAACAAGAGATCTCCAACTCCACAAAATACATAGCTCTCTGCAAAAAAAAAATATATATATATATATGCTGCTCTTGCTGCTTATTAGTCGACGCTAGTGTATCGACGGGTCAAGGCAGAAGCTAATACGAACCCCGCCAATATCTTTACGTGTTTTTAGTTCCACGCGCCTTTCCTACAGAATTACAATCTCCCCCTCCCTAAAACTAAACTCTTGAAGTCTTGGAAAAGTCTGCAAAACTAAGCTCTTAAAGTCTTCAATTAAATCAGTTTCCGGTATCTCCTGCTAGCTGGCGCCAACGACACGAAAAGGAAAGCAACTCCTTGCCGGTCCCCCGCCAAGAGCAATGTCCTGACGCCAGATCCTGCATCCCAACATGACCGGTATGTCGATAGACGGCACTTCTTTCCTTCCATCCCCCCGTGTCGATCTTCGTTTAAAGGCGCAAATAGTCCAGTGGTCCACACGTGCGTTTGCAGAGAGAGCACATGGCACTCCTAACCAGACCGATACGTGCCGGCAAAGAACCGAAATCGCCACGCTATTGACAATACGATAGCAGGCGTCCCCGAACCCACCAGAGCCTTACCAGAAACAACAGGATGATGGGACAGGATCACGCCTCTACTCTTCGAAAAGGAGCAAGACCTGATAGTCGCTGTGCAGCGGCATGGCGACTCATCGAGCCCTTCGGCCAGAGTACGCAGACACGCTTGCGATGCAGATAAACTGCGCAAGCATTCCGCCACTGGTAACATTAACACGCACGCCCTGTCTCGGTTGGCAGTCATAAAACTCGGCGGTCGCAGCGTCCTTAAGGGGGACTATGGACTATACTTCATGGTTATGAGGTATTGATGACGAATGTCTGTTTCTCAATAGATCTGCATTTCAAGATAGCATATGTCAGGGCCTCACTGGGTTGCTGGGAGGAAAACACGAATATTGACCACCACGGCTAAAGTGTTACTCCATCCGACTCCTCTGATACGTCGATACAGCACCGCCTCGCCGGCCTGTCTCACCACACTGCGATCCTTCCTCGACCGCGTCTTAACAACGTCTCTATTCACTCCTCCTCCACGATGTCCTGTGTTCTAACGGCCCCAAATTCAAACTCGCTGCTATCGCCGTAGCGCTTTCTCCGCTGTGCGCCGCTACCAGCAACTGTCGCTAAGCTGTCTCTCTCAACCCACACAGTCGCTTAAAACAATTGTGCCACTCTGCCGTCTTATACCCAAATAGTATGCATTATTATCGTCATTCTATACATTGCGAGTACTCCAGCGACCGTCCCATCCGACGAAAAAGAGCAAGAACCGCCGATGCGTCTGGCAGCTCGCTGCGTGATATTACCGCACGTCTGCAAGCAGGCCCGGCAACGGCATTGATCGCCAACCTGATGAATTCTTTAGGTCTAGCTATTAGCTTCAGGCAGGCGGAGAGACTGAGTTGAAGTTGAGTAGTGGACGTCCTGTACGGGCTGTATATGCAGCAAGCTGGTCAGAGGTGCTCCCATAGTACCCGCCATACAGGAAAGTCCAGGATGTTGTGAATTAATTAATGCGTGCATAAAAATGTATGAATGAGATGAGCGCACTTTATTAAGCTCTTGCAAATACAGTCGAACACATAAAGTCGTATATTACAAATACAATATCTACAGTCGGTAACGCGTAGTGGCATTAGCCTGCGGCTCTGCCGATCTAGTTGATCCTAACACGACGCATATTAGGTAGATTCCGAGAAGGTATTCTCTGTGCAGCCTATATAATCCAAAAGAGTGTATATTGTTCACATAAATAGTCCAACGAACGATAGGTCCAGTAACATTCGCTTCCCAGTATTGCACAGTTAGCGTACAATCGTGTGTTCTCTCTCCCTTTCATATATTCCTAGCTTTCCTGCGTTGCAGCCACTGTCGCACGGCGAATTCCTAAGTCCCCCTCACGCTTACAGGAAGTGATGCCTTGGACCACGATGCAGATCCTAGGTAAAAGTTGAGTAGCCATTGTAGTCCCGTGCGCAAAACACCGTCGAAATTGTCGAGAGGGTCTACCCTTTTAAAATAGGGTGAACAGCGCAGAAGATACGTCAGGCGAGAGGTGGAGAAACTTTGTCGCAAAAGGTATAACGCGCCAAGCAACTCCACGACATGTTGTTCTGCATTCTATTTGAAGATTGCCTTAGAGCGCTGTAAACTGCGTTTCCACTTGTCTGGACAAATCTTCTACCAAAGTTTGTTCCCTCCATAGTTACATAAGTAACGTCGCTGAAGCGATCTTTGGGATACTATCACTCTTTTAATATAAACTAATTTTAGGTTAACTAAGGAAATGTCCAACCAGTTTCAGCAGACCGACGCAATCAGCAAAATACTTTTTTGCAGTCAAGTAATTAATATGTTTGGGCCACCCTGCGGTGTTGACTAAAACTAATATATATATAATAATATATATATATATATATATATATATATATATATATATATATATATAAATTATTATATAAAGATTTAAAACTATGCCACAAACTTTAAAAAATGTCCAAAACGTGTTTCTAAGACGCCTGCGAATCAGGTGCCCTCACAGCGTGTTAGATGACGTTGTTCCAAGTATCGACTCACTTTTCATGCAGTGCAACTTATCTGATCTACATCAATTACGAAAACGTGACTTGTTAGGACACTTTTTTATGTACGCTTCAATAAACTAAGGAGTCAACGATCAATCACCTCAAAAGCCGTGGCCCGCTGTGAATTCGTGAACGGACTGTTTGCTTGGCGTATGACCAAATGAGCCCATGCTAATCCAAATAGCGCTCGCCTATTTGGTGATTAGTCAAGATTGTCTTACAGATGTATATTATGTATATTGATACCAACTCTTTTATGTGAAATAAAAGTGATGTTATGTTAAAATGTACCTTAATTGTTGTTTGGGTAACTATCACGAACATAGGGTTAGAAACGAAGTCGATGTGCGCTTTATTAAAGTTGGAAGGGCAAAAAGACGGAATGCTTTTCTAGAAGTGCCCGAGAGAGTGACGTTAGTTCCGTTCTATTTTCTCGGGCAGCATTCGGCGGATGATGGAAGGTGCGGAGTATGCTCTAGAGTAATCAATCGAACAGGTTGCTCTCCCATCGCAACTTGTAACCTGCCTGTGTGCCTGTTCGAATTCGAACTAACTTTCGAACTCGAATTCAAATATACTCACTGTCAAATTAAGCGAGTCAACGAATATGAATTGATTGTTACGTTGGTAACTAACTTTGGATTTGTTGCGTTTGAATAAGTTTCTGTCAGTGACAGAAAAACGTTTCGTTGTAACGTTTTTCTCTGTCACTGACAAGAAAAGTATATTGCGTTTCCAGCCCCACATACAGTGATGTCCTCGGAAAGGCTAATCGGAGTCGAGAGTTCGGCCGTTTCTGTGCTCAAACGAGCGGTCGAGCATGACACCCAGTGTCGACTCACTTCGGCGCTGGTCTGCTACCAGGAAGGCATTCAGCTGTTAATGGACGTCCTCAAGGGTAGGAGAGGCCTGAATTTAAATCCCGTCTCGACCAAAAAAATACCAACCAATAATAGTGAGACCGCAGTGAGAAAGAATGACAGAAAAAGTGATGACACAAATCTTCCGACGAACACTAGAAGCTCGTGATGTAATATCTTCGAAAATTCAAACTCTTTCGTTTGCGCTTAAAGTTTTGCGCTGATATACAGAATGTGTACGTCTTGCCTTGCCGTTTAAATGATATTTCTTTAATTTAAAGAAATACTAATATACTAATGTACGTACGACCAAATATGTTGATGCGATTACATTCAATTGATATATACATATATATACATAAATTCACCAAGGTATATGCACATTGCTCGGTCGCGGGCTCGATTCCGGGCGTGTTAACCTATTTCTTCTGTTTTAAAATGCGCATTAACGCACTTCGGTGGCTCACTTGGATTCTGTACTTAATCATGCCACGCTATCACAAGGATTTACCCACACAAAATGCATTATTTTCGAATAAGTTGTAAAACGGGGAAACAATGGGTGATATCTGTTGCATTCTGGAACGGATAGCGTTAACTATCCTATATATGCAAAATCCGGAAAACGTATTTCCTGGTCATCTGAAGCAGCTAGCTAAGATGTAATGCCGGGGAGGCACACGTATACCGAGCAGCCTCCGTGTCCGTGGTCGGTTGGAAGGACGTTTCCTAAGCTATCTACTTATTTTCTATGAACTTAATTGAATAAAGCTTTTCTATTTAATATTTTAACAGTATATGTGATGAACATAGTGTTTATTTACATGCATTACCCTCGTCTTAAATTTGGCTAGATCTGTCTAGGTGTATGCATGCATATGCGATTTTTATGGCTTCCGTTTGTTGAGTAACGGGTTGCTCGGCTGGTGTTTTGTGGGTTTTGTTGATTCGTTTTCAGGAACTTCCGATGAAGTCAAACGAAATCACATCAGGACGCGCGTGAAGTCTTACATGGACCGCGCCGAGGAGATCAAACGCCTTGTCCAGAAGGAGAAAGACGGTACGGCTACTTTTGAATGGGGTGCTTTGTATACATTTGTAGCGGACGCTACTGCTTCTATCTAGTAGTGGAAGCACCCACAGCAATGTTTGCCGTGGTCAGCGCTGTAGTAGCAATGTTACACTCCTCCTTTCGAAATAATAGAGTATAATAATCTCATCTATATGCCAATTATATGATTTAATTCGCAATTGATTTGCGTTTACAAGATGTCTCCCATATATATTTACAGATTCGTTACGACAATCTATTTTTCAATACGTTAATAATATGCTCAAGGTTTTTGGATTTGTTACATTTGGAAAAGTGTTTGACCGAGTATAACAATAGTGCAAGATCAGCAGTAACCACAAATACATTATGATTTTGATGATTTGACATTATGATTATGATGATATTATGAATAAAACAATGTGCATTTGTGTGATCTTAGACTAATAGTTCTACTCATATTTAGGAGGGGTAGCTGCCATTCTGGCCACTAACGTTAGTGTAGTAGTTGTTACTTTTATAGATGGTTTCAATTTGTTATTGTTCCACTCATATTAACGACAACCTATAGTTAGCCACGGCTCCGAATGCTGTATGTTTTACGGGTTCTCAAGCACTGTATTTACTATAAGTGTTATTTTTGACTTGACACATTTTTATTTACTGCGTCACCGTTGTTGCTAAAGTGGGTAACTTCCGAAAACGAAGTCATAAAGCTCGTTGCTTTCTAGCCACGTTTAAAAGTACAAAGCAGAGCCAATTTGCCACAAAACGGGTATTAATAAGCTTATACCGCTAGACAAACTTCGGACCCATGGGAGCAGTTGACAGCTACAGTTGGCTAGCTTCTCATATAACAGTGATGAACAGTGGTGTCTCGAATGGCATTAGCAACTCGACGCCTGATTTTCATGTTAAAGTTTGCGAGTTAAAAATCGAAGGCTTTGGCTAAAACTCTTGTTGATATGTGATGCTGTTTTGTAGCGGGGACGTACAACGAGAAAATTCACGTTCCCGAAGGAGGTCGGGGTTTTGGCTATGACACGTTGTTAGGCCAGCTGCTTGATTCGGCGGTCCGTTGCGTTGAAGTCGAGGACCCTTACATCATAGCGGTGCATCAGATACAGAACTTCGTACGTCTATGCGAGCTCCTGCTTAGCAAATGCAGCAACCTCAACAGGTGAGTCGGTACTCAGTTCTCGCTTGGTTTGCAACGGCGTCGCCTCACAGTCTGTCAAACGCCCGGCCATCAGTTACCTTACGTACTCATACGCTAAGTCTGCGAACAAAGGACCGAATGATGACCTTGTTTAGGTTTGAACAATATCGCGACTTTAAACGACAGAGCTGTATGACTACCCCTTTGGTCGGGCGTTTTCTTGTTTGTAAGTGTGAGCTATGTTTTATCCAGAGCTACATGACATGAAATAAGTACGCCCGGTTTCCGGCTATGTATAATCAGTGACAGTGTGTATAACTATTACTTTGAATTCAGAAACAAGTACTAAGTTTAGTGCTCTGTTTTACACAGGATAGATCTGCTAACCAAAGCAGACGAACGTGGCTCTCCAGTAGAGCAGCAGGAACGCTTCAACCAGCTCAGTGAAAGCTTGCGGAAGCACGGGGTTAGTCTGAACGTGACGTATTCGGTGACGCTACACGACAGAGAAATAAGGTAAGAGCTATTAGTTTTGTTGGCTATAGTTGCCGATTATTATCATAATTTCCGCATATAACCCCAGACCCTGACCAGGGCTCGAAATGCCAGCGGGATCTCGTTACTCCGAGAAAGTGACTTGTGGGCTGGAACAGAACGCATTGTATCGACTTGAAATATTTGCAAAAAGATATAAATTGCACTCAGCTGCCCTTCACAGTAACCCCTTTGAATAAATTGTTTGATGTGTGAATGCTACTGCGTTCTCCTGGACACAGGTGCGCGTCCGTATTTTCCCAAAGGGTTCTCAGTTGTCACAGTCGAGAGTTAAACACTATTATTGCATGCAGTTATTTCTATTTATATATTATACACTATCTATTTTTAATGCATAATCAGATCAACCCCGTTAATTCACTGTCTAAGGGCAGCGAGCCTAGCACCGCGGCCGCATCTTCACGTTGCACTTCGATCGATATTTACTGCAGCAAAAATGCCCCCGCTTTCTTCTCGTCATTCTCACTTGCCGTTTTTTTCCCAATTTCCCTCAGAAATATTACTGTAGATTTGCCTATGACCCGTGGTACTTTAGACTTTTTTGCTGATCCGCTAGATTGGCAACAGCGCTTGTTGATCTCGAAGCTCCACTCTTGTAAGATGGCGTGTCCCACACAAAGGCTTTCCCGGGGAACCACGGAACTAACGTCATCCCTTAGGGCTGAGTCCGCTGCCAGTCCGACTGGCTCCTGTCTGCAGAACACGTTAGCCGGTTGCCCAATACCTTTGAAATCACTTTGTTGAGTTCGCGTGGCGCGAGTGTCTCCCGCAGCTCCTAGAACAGATGAGGTCATGCTTTCCCGTCGACGACACACCGAAATGTGCATTCAAATGTGTAGCTTTTCAAAAGGTTATGAAACAAAAATATGTAAGGGCGGCAATTTACACTTGTTTGCTGATGAGTTGCCGATATTGTGCATGTTCACGTCTCATAGGTTTTTGTTGTTCATCTCAACCTATTGTTTAGCAATTCCACTAGAGAAAAATGTTAGTTCGTTGGACCACTAAAGACGCACGTGCATGCAGGCAACAATGCATGACCGCTGTAGTAGCAATGTTGTCATAGCAATGACGCCTAGTAGCCCGTTTGCTGCAAATCATGTTATTCAGTACTTGTAATTAATAAGGCAAAAGAATAAAGTTTTAGTATCTTTTTCCCTGTTTTAATGTTTTGTCATCTGCATATTCTTGCGTATTCTTGCAGGTTTGATACAGGATGGGTGGTGAAAATTGGTCGTGGTTTAGACTACTTTAAACCCTCGCCATCTCGCTTTAGCGTTGGCACGTTCGATCTCAATTTACGCGAATGTCACGAAACCACTGTCAACATTTTTCATCGCAACTACCTTCGAGCAACGACAGCGAGCTGACATTTGTGCCAATTGACATTTGTGACATTTGACAACGGTGAGAAGACGGCGCTACGGCGAAGGTGGCGAGCACGGCGCTTTCCCGCCAGCGGAAGAAAATACGTCTTGCATTATTCTGTAATGTATAGCAGACCTCGTCTGTGTCTATTATGATATCGATGATGCAAGCACTAAAACTTGTTCCAGAGAGTAGTTGTTATATTTATAACTAGTGAAAACGACGTGGAGTAGATAGATGTTTAATTTTTGTTTTGTTTTGAGACTTATTCGAAGATATCAACAATGGGAACATCGCTAGAACGAGCGTGCAGAGCTTCAAGGAGGCTACGTTGAAAATAAAAACACGATTTGTTTCTTAGTGGCAGGGCGCTACTCTGTGTTAAATCATCCTGTCAGACTAAGTTGCACTGCTATTATGTATCTGAAGTAGCTTCCCATACTAGCTTGAAACCGTTCTAGGGCACTTGCATACCTGCAGACTTGTGAATAGTATGTGTATACAGGCGATTCCATGATCTAGCGTCTTAATTGCAAAATTTTGTAAAATTCAAATGGGTATGTAGTGGTCCTGTTGTTTGATGTCTCATTCTTGTGCCGGGCGCAAGATCCTTCTGCCAAAAAAAAACATTTGTAGCGTCGATGACTTAAACAACTAACGCACCGTTCGAAACGAGGCGTTGCCAATGCAACCATAATTAGCAAAACAATTGCAAGTTTGAGCCCGGGTTTTGCTGGCTGTATTTGTTGGACGTGGTTGTCATTGCCGCGCTGCTACATACCTCTCCTAGAGAAAGTTTATAGAAAGTCCTGTGACGAGAACACGATGACGATAGTGTATTTAGACGACATCGTGGCCACAGGCAATCCAGCATATTACAAACGTCTAAAATGTGATTGTCAGAGCGTAAAAAACAAAGACGAAAACAAGTTGACAGCTGTGATCTTACTAATAATAAGACTAATGACAAGGATATTTCAGAGAGAGGTTTAATGTAAAGCAAATACAAACATGTCAATAAATTGGTCAGGTTTTCGTGTATCCTGTTGCCTTAATATTGATTATAATATTGTTGTTATTCATAATTAACTCGTCACTAATTACAGAAAAGACGCGCGCTGGCATTACCAGTATAACGACTTTTTGATGAACGTTTTATCGACAGCTGATACCTTGCGAAAAAATGTTCTAGACATTTCAGTCATAGTAGTTTATAAGTGTACAGAAACCAGTCACTAGATCGCGTTGTTTGCTCAGACGATTGTTAACATCCTCCCTAATGCCAGGGTATGATACGTCGTTTTCTGTTTTAGGATTAACACACCGACTAAATCTGTAACCGTAAATTATAGTCTCAGCAGCACAAGAAAAACACAGATGGCGGCGGTAAAAAATATCGTTGTCAACATTCGCTGGACAAACATCATCATCGTATTTATTTCACTCATATTGAGTATGCATATAACATAATTATAGAGATTATACAATTATACATTCAGCTGCTCGCGGCATGTTATTCGAGAGAGGCAGTGCAGTAATCTCTCCGCAAGGGCCAGGCAGGCAGACGCATGAAACTTCGTACACACATGAGAGCACAGTCAACAGACGCACTCGGTGTACTCTTCGTGGAAGCTCGTATTCGAACAAACCAGGTGATGATAGCCATGAACTATGTATCTGGTAAGGGCGTGGCAATTGTCACATGCAAGACCAGACCAGAGGTAAGAGGCCCTGAAAATATCCAGGTCTCCGACCTCTCGTCGGACTTGTTCAACTTTAATTTCCCATTCCGAGATAAAGCTGTCGAATGGTACTGTACGCGGCGTCTTCAACCTCAATCGAATTATCTCAACAACTGGTGCACAGCCTGACATTAGGCACACAATGCGGCTCCTTGCCCGCATTGTCAGACAAAGTACTCGCTTCGTGTACATTGTAAAACACCTTTCAAGCAAACCAAAGTTTGCCCAAGTGAGGTGTTCCCTTACTCTGTCAAGACCATACATCAGCGCTGGAACAATCTTGAGGTAGAAAAGCGCCACTGCCGTCGGGACGGACAGTCGCCGGACATCGCCTACCTCTCCATAGAGAGAAATTAGGGCTGTGCGCGCTGTCTCGACGATGTGAGCAGTGAAGGTCGTCCCAGTATAATGAAGCCGAAGCTCCAGATACCGGAAAGAGTTAACGAATTCCAAGGATTGGCCGCCGCAACTTGACTTGAGCAAATTGACCTTCTCTTCTGAATTTCATAGCCTTGGTCTTCATGGCGTTTATTTCCAGCCCTCTTGAGACAAGAAACACCTCCGCCAGAGAAGTGATGCGCTTGATGGCACGCTTGATGGCAGGTCGTGATTATTATTGTCGTGTTATTCAAAGGCAAACGTGGCAGTGGCAATCTAAGATACGCTGTCTGGGCAAAGAAGTTGTCTATATGCTGTTTTTGTGGATTTAAAGGCAGCGTCTGATGTAGCACTAAGGAAGAAGATAGTTGAAGAGTTCACAGAACGGGAGTCTCGGGAGCAGTGCTGAGGTTACAAATCAACAAACTTAATACAAACGCGGTGCTAATTGATAATGGGGTCAGCGATGAGTGGAAACTTAAACTACAGATGTCGCGCGGGGCAATAGACTGAGCTCACTGCTGTTTACCGTAATTCTGGGTGGACTACCAGAGCGGATGAGAACGAGCTGGGCCCGAAAGTGGGTTAGACTCTTACTGTACGCAGATGATGTGGTCGTCTTTGGCTGCAGCCTTTTCAGGGTGAAACCAGCCATGGATCGACTAGTTACGTTCACGAAGGACTTGAATGTAAATTGTGAAAAAAGAGAAGCCATGCATTTCGAAGGTGCGGCCGCCTGGCCACAAATTACGTGCTATAAATCAGGCAAACAGAAATCAAATTTGTATACAAATTAACATATCTAGGGATAACCTTGGCAACAAACGGCAGTAGCTTTTGAGCACACATCTAGAAGAGGGCCAGGAAGGCCACCATTGTAACTGCGGTAATTAAATGCCCACATATGCTTTGGGTTCATGCAGCAATCGCTCTTTTTGGCATACATATAGCACCCATGGCCACAAAGGATATTTCATTAATATGGTTGAAAGTGAACGCATTGCGTTTAATTGACAAGGTAAGGTTTTTATTTTTAAAGAGGTTGCGCTGTCGAATACCTGCGCGGAATAAGGTTGTCCACGTTCCGGAGGGTGGCCAGCTGCTGATGAAAAATGTATAGAACAATCAAATCTAAAGAAAACGTGCGCCTTTGACGCACGTTTTTTTTTCAAATTTGATATGCGGAATTGGCGATCCAAAATACGTGAGGTGGACATAAGGATTTATGAAGCACAGCAATGAGGAGCACTGAGTGGCTGGCTAGCGGGGTTGTAGATCGACCTCTAACCACAGCCTTTGCAGCCCACAGATTTCATCACGTTCTGTGCAGCGTGAAGGGCTTTCACGAACCACAGGATGGCTAACAATGCAGACAATGCTGTTGCAAATGAGATAGATACCACGCGGCGATGTCTCGGCGGTTCGGTCAATAGCAGAACTAGAAAAGCGCTAGACTGATGGTTGTCAGGAAAACCTATGATCTAAAATAAACATATTTATCTAGCCAGGGTGTTAATAAAATATAGATATTTGTAATATCTACGTAGTGTACAGCAAAGACACTCATTGTCTCGAGTAACCGACACAACCAACGCCGACGCCAAAGAGGCTCTCTGGTTTATTTCAGACAATTTCATAGACATTCCTTGCGCCCCCTGGTAGCAGGTAAACCCCCCCCCCCCTCCCCGGGCGGTGCGCTTCCATACACTTAAGATTATCACAGATCATCATACTCATCATTCTATCTCATATACTAAACTCTCCTCTTTCCCTTCATTTTTGGAGCGTTGCTTACTACCCATGACCTCCTAGGCTTATATTACATAATTATCTAAATATTTCGGTGTTGCCCTTGTTCTTCTCGACCGTCTCAACTCCGGTTGCTCGTTGTCACTTTCTTCTGTTGAGATGTATTCTTCCGGTTCCAATTGTTTCGACAATTGCTCCCCCTGTTCCGATTGTTCCGACGGTTGCTCTTACTCCGATTCTTCTCTCCCCTCCTACAGGAACCGCCAGTCCACCTTGCATGCCAGTCAGTGGCTTTCGTCTGTGCTGGGTTGTTGCTTTAGCCTGCTGCTTGGTGGACACAAGTCTGTTTCGGTGCCATAATCTCCCGTCGGCCAACAAGTATGTATCAGCCACTTTTTGTGCCATTACTTGGATAGGTGAGCTGTACTTCTTTTCTCCTTTCCTTACTTTGGCCGTCTGATGCGCACCCATTGTCCTTGAGTCAGCACTTTATCCGTAGCTGCTCTACGCCGATCGGCGTATTCCTTCTGAGCTCGCGGGCGCCTTTCGGTGTGTTCGCGAACTGGTGTATCACTTCGAGCGGGTTCCATCGGGATTTTCACATTCAATCGAGTTCGCATCGGTCAACCATGGAGTAACGTGGCTAGGGAGAGACCCGTAGTTGCATGTGGGGTGGCGTTATACGCTTCTGCCATTTCTATTATGCGTTTCTTGAAGTCTCCCCCCAACTGTCTCGAAGAATCCCCCCAGAAATATCGTCTAAGTAGACCAGCACCCCTTCTAGCAGAACGGGCGTTTGAGTGTACGGCGTAATGAGTGCCGTCAGATCTCTCGATTCCTCCGCTAGCTCAACCTGATGATACGCTGACATCGTATCTAGTTTAGAAAACCACTTCGCTTCCTTTAACTCTGCTAATAAATCCTCTAAATGCGGTAACGGAAACATCTGTGGCATTCATGTGCCTTTCTTTGCCACTACCACCATAGCTGAGATCCTCCGACGCCTCTATCGGTTCAATCACTTCCAATTCCGCCTGTCGATCAATTTCTTTCTTAATTGCATCCACTGCTGCTAACAGAAGTCGTCTCCATTTTTATTGAGTTGGCCTAACCCCTTGTTTCACTTTCACCCGATGTCTATACCTCCTTACTCATCTCAGTTGACCTGAAAGCAACTCTCTATACTCCTCCACTGCCCCCGATTTGTCCACTGAAACTGTCATCCTTCCAGTCACTGCACACTTCTGCCCCTTACAATCCACACACACTCCCAACTTAGCTAAGGCGTCACGTCCTAATACTGATTTCCCCCACTGTACCACAAATACCACTATTGTCACAGACTTCTCTCCTAGTTCAATTGTACATACCACTACGCCTAATACATCGATCACTTCTCCACTATACGTTTAAAGTACCAATCCCGTTTCATTTACCTTCCGCACTTTTCCACTCAACACTCCACTTACATCTTTCCATTTACTATTGTCACCGCACTCACCGTATCCACCAACAATTTGACCGTCAGCTTATCTACTCGTGCAATAATACTAATTTCCGAGCTGGCACACAGGGTATAGATTTGTACAATTTGATTCTGCTGACACGCCTGGTCGTCTTCCGGCGATGCACCGACCCTACGTGCTTCGTCATTCTCTCTCTCCACCGCCCGTACTGTCCGCGTGCCTCCCGCCACTACACATGTCCTCTCGAAGTGGCCGGTCCGATGGCACTTAAAACACGTCGCTCCTCTAGCCGGGCACGTGGGGTACCCAGCCAGGTGCGTATCACTATCACAGGCCGTGCTCGGCTTCCATCCTGTTCCGCTGCCACGGTCAGCTCTGGTCGGCTGCGCAGCAGTTGCCGGCTGCCGGCGTCGAGCCACCACGTACTCTCGCTCAAACTGCCTCGCCTCCGTCATATTACGCTCGAGGCTTCAGGCCGTCGTCCTCCATCAGCAACCGCTCTCGCAGCCTCAGGATTGACGTCCCTGTTGTCAGTCGAGTTTTTATGGCCTCTTTCTGCGAAAACTGCTCGAATTTACACTTTGCTGCCATTCTCGTTAATTCGGCCACGTATTCTTCGACGGTCTCCCTCCCCTGGCCTCTGTGACCGCCGTCTGTGAAACTCGTCCCGAACCGTCGCCAGACCCTTCCGTTGTGCCAACGGCTCCACCAGCCGGCTCTCTTCATACTCGTCCCCTTGCACGTCAGCCGCCACTAAAATAAGGTTTTCGGCCTGACCCTCAGCCAAGATTTAACGTCCACGGAACTGTTTTTCACATTGCTTCATAGACGGACCCCACAAATACAAATGTGCAACGATGGGGCTCGAACCCTCGCACCTGCTATGTGTCTCCTCCGGTTGCGAGGCGCAGACACATGCCACCACGCCACCGGGCTCGACAGGACAGCCAGGCCTAGTCACAGTCAACTGCGCCAATGTAATGTCTACGTAGTAGACAGTAAAGACACTCACCGTCTCGGGTAACCGGCACAACCAACGCCGACGCCAAAGAGGTTCTCTGGTTTATTTGAGACCATTTTATAGACATTCCTTGCGCCCCCTGGTGGCAGGTAATCCCCCACCCCGGGCGATGCGCTTCCATACACTCGAGATCATCACAGATCATCATACTCATCACTCTATCGCATATACTACAATATTCTATAGCCTGTAACAATACGGATTTGGACACCTGCGGCCCATTCTATGTTCGGGTTTTGAAAGGCCCAACTAAATGGATATTGCCTTAACCAGGGCGCCAGTGTACGCGCCATTCGTCTTGAACTCGTCCCGGCTGCGTCTACCCCGCAAGTCTATCTCGTCCTCGAACATCTTTCTACCGCTCGTCCAGGCCGTCATAAAGCGGTTTGCCATGATGGCGCGCGCTCCCTCATCAAGGCTGCTAGCAATATCAAACAGTCACTGTTGGCGGTACAATCACCTTTGGGTCCCCGGTGGTAAATTCCGAACCGTTCTGGGGTTGCTCACCCTTAGGAGCTCTTGATGGTTGCTGTTGTGTCTGGCCATGTTCAAGTAGACACACGACTGTCGGGGCTAGGCGCTACGTGCTGGCGAACGTGCGGTGGAAAGGGTAGATCCGACTAGGTACGTGAAACGTCCCGAAGATTCAATTGAAATGTCTCTTCACCGTGCCGAGCTCGGGTGACTGTACTAGCCTTTCGAGTATCTATACGACACGGGATACACACCACTTGTTTCTTTTTCGGTAGCCTCGAACTGCCACAAACTCCCCCACGCTGAATCGAGAAACCATTTTTGCCGGCTTCGCTGGTACCTGTCGCTTCTCTTTTAGCTGAGATACGCGAATCTGGTCGCCGAGGAATATGGATGCGGGGCATCTTCTGTAGCTACCGAAGGCCGGATTTCCGAGACGTTGAAAAAACAAACTGAACTTCGGAGGTTTCTTCTCTGGCAATCCAAATTTCGTAAGGCATTTCTTTTCCATTGCCTGTAACTTCTTCTCACCGTTCTCGGCGAGGGCGCAAGGTATTTTCCGAGGTCTGAGATACACTGGTTTTGGCTGGTTCTCGAACTGGTCTGTGAGTGCATGTACTGCCGGCAGCTTCCCAATCCCTGGCGCAGTGGGCTTAACTCGGTGAACTTTGAGCTGCCCCCATCTCAGCGCCTTCATCCAATCGCGACTGAATAACATCGGAAATTGGGGGTCGTTGACTAGGTAGAGCCGCAACAACTTTGTAATACTGCGGTACTTAACGTGAATTTCCACGAACGAGTGTGGTTTCACCTCGTCACCATTCGCCACTTTTACAGTAATGTCTGGCTCATGGTGTACGAATTTTGGCAAAACCGCCGAGAAACGAGAGAGTGGCTCCACAGCCGCTGTCCACTTCCATTGTAGCATCAGCACCCTCGATCTCGACTGTCACGAGTAACGGGTCGACGTCGGGTCTCACTGCTCGAATTGTACGTACTGCCTTTATGAAGTTCATACCTGAAGTTTTCTTTAATGCTGGTTGAACGTGTACCGCAAACGCTCCGTTCTTCTTATTTTTGAAACTGTTGGACTACCACCGGGTTGTCTTTGCTGGCAGGCGGCCTTTAGATCTCCGGTCTTCCCGCATGAATTGCACGTCAACCGTTCTTTTCGCACGAACACTGACTCTGCTTCCTTGACTGCACCGTCCAGCGTCCTGAAAGTGTCTGCCTTGTGCAAGACCTGGTCCATTACGTGGTCGCCTTTGGCACTGTTGATGAACTGTACTAGCAGTACTATAGTTAGGAATTCCATTGGCCATTCGCATTCTTCCGCGTTTCTTCGTAACGTGCTCGCGAAGTTTCGAATTTTTCCACCTTCCTCTTGTTTTAGATTTTGGCACTCCACTTTCTTTACCCACTTGGATGTACCTCTGGTAAAGATGAAGTCCAGGGCAGCCAGAAGTTCTTCGTACTTATTTGATGGCTCATCTGGAAATAACTGGTCCTGCGGCTTCTGGTACACTGTGGATGAAAGGTGGTTCAGCAGTTGTATAGCAAGTTTGCTCTCGGTGTACTCGTTAAGTTCGATATAGTCAAGAAAGCAACACCGATATGTAGACCACGGCATCTCTTCTTCCATGGATCTCTCGAAGTGTGGCAATGCTCGGCCGTTTTCCATGATGCTTCCGTCTCGTTCCATCGTGGAATTTTTCTGAGCGACGTAGTTGCCAAAGAAGTAGTAGTAGCAAATGTAGCGGTGTAGTTGCCGAATGAAGTAGTCGTAGTACAAGTTGTAGAAGTAGCAGGGCACGTTCTTCTGACGTAGCAGGTAAACTTGTTGCCGCTTAAACTATGGCACCCTGCCGATCTCGAAAGTACAAGTAACTGCACAAGCATTTGGGTGGCACGGTCGACCATGGCGACGAGCAGCCAAAACATTTAGAAATTGCCGTAACGAGGCCATCCTCTATCGCTACGCCGAATTCTTCTTCAGCAACAACATAACCTTTTCTTACATACCTTTCTTTGTAATTTCTGCCGAGCCAGCTACGCCAGCAGATCCGATTACGTCAACACCACTACAAAAGCCTACAGTTCTGCGACCAAGAACAAGAATAGATTATCGAGAGATGGCCGAACAAAGCCATCGTCGCACGTAACTTTAAGTATTACTACATACATACGTTATTACATCTTTCATAGTTAGCGTGGGGGACTGTTGTGACTGGCCATGTTCAGGTAGACACACGACTGTCGGGGCTAGGCGCCACGTGCTGGCGAACGTGCAGTGGAGAGGGTAGATACGAGTAGGTACGAGAAACATTCCAAAGATTCGATAGAGATGTCTACTGTACTACCGAGACAAATCTACCGCATTCGAGAACAATCTGTGAGGCAATAAATAGAGCTGACACAGAGTGCAGAAAAGGAACTACAGAGAAGTGCACAGACACTCTACAGGTGACCGCAGGCGATCGTATTTCATTCCCACGTACTCGGCTAATCTAAGTTCAATAGACTAAGTCATTAGGTCAGTGTGTACAATTCAAGTACATCTTAGTGGCGACGAAGATGGGATGGTCGTAACTAGTACATACGTACGTCTCAGTTCAACTACATATTAGTTGCTTTCTTGGCAACCTCAACGCTTGCTGGAGGGATTTCAGCATGCGATAGATGCATACCTTTGCTGCGAGCGTATTTTGCAGGGCTTGATGCGGCTCGCTTCTCGCGGCACGCCTTTGGATGACAAGCCGGACCGCCTGCACAACTTCTGAGCTCCTTATCAAACAGTACTTCAAATTCTGCTTCGTTGCTCTTTGTCTTCACGCTTGATCAGGAAGGATCCTCATGCGATACATAGAAATATTTCACTCGTACGTCTTCGACGGGACTCGATGCGACGCGCTTTTTCCGTCTTCCTAACATCGCGAACTGCGCGGCCGTCCATCTCCATTCAAGCACAATAGACTCCATGCGTTTACTTGCCCGGCTATCTGCTTATATTTATACCGACAAATCCGGCGCATGACTATGCACATATATAAATAACGCCGTATCTTCAGTACGAAACAGCCGATCTACTATTATTGCTAGGCCGCAAAGTTTCAAGTAATACTCCAGACATTTCAAGCTCGGCGAGCCATCCAGGCTAGTAATCGGCAACGTCGCCTCCCTCATCCTTCGTCGGACGGTCACTTCTCCAGTCATCGTAGGACAGGGGTAGGCAGGTTCACAAGGCAACGAATCTGTCTACTAAGAGTCTGTCAGTCTCTTAACTGAGAAGCCTATTCTTTTACAAATATTGTAACGAAGCCAACTACGTCGCAGTAACAGAACTGCCAGTCACTGAGACGCTCAAACTCAAATGTCTACGACCTACATACAGCACCGGCAGCCGATGACAGCGGGAAGCCGATTAGGCGGTTGGAGACCATCGTCACCAACCACGGCACCACCACCACCTCCACAATCTTCAGCAGCAGCAGCACGGAGAGACGACACCACAACCGTCCGAGCACAGGGTCGAACGTGCATCTCGCCTTCCCAGGAATCGGCAACAGCCACAAACAACATCGAGACCAGCATCGATACAACTCGCTTTACGACCGGCCAGCTGTGTGCATACGACCACATGGCATGTGCACTATCGTCCACGGACCGCGCCACATCCAGAGTATCGGCATCATCATCATCACCACCACCAAAGACAACGTGCACCGCCGAGAGAAGTGTGTAATCCGACCGATTAACGACGCCATAGATTCGAGTCAACCTTTCAACATAATTATTACTATACGAACGCTACTGGAGCGTCACTGGATTCAATAAATAGCCCGGGAGAAGGATGCGAACTACGAATTCTCCGTCCGGTAACTTTGCGAGTCAGTCCTTACGCTGTGTGGTTTCACTCATTGCCCCGAGTCTCTCGTGTTGTAGTAACCCTGCCCTGCTGAGCTTGCACCCCCAGCGAACTTAGCGTAGCGAGACAACGTTACAATATTTAACAAGTTTGAGCAAGCACTATTTGGTGATGTTATTCCATTGCCGTGTCATTGGGATGCTGCTTGAAAGAACGAAATGCGCTAAAAGATGGCCCGCCCCGTACAGCATCTTTTGGGCGGACATCAAGCATTCCGAGAAAACGCCTGGACTCTGCATCGCCTCGTGCGGGGCCGACCTAGCTTGGAAAAATTATGTAGCTAAGTCGTTAGACAACGGCGAACACCGTTCATAACATTACCTACGGAAGGATCACAATTCAAACAGTATGCGAAGTCACTCACCTAGTATTTTGGTTCAGATGTTAATACCGCTCTGGACACCGCTTCTGAACGCTTGCCTGCAACAGGGTCGTATTTTAGTCTCCTAGTAGGGTGAAGGCTGCGTGATTCTGATACCGAAAGGCTACCCTATGCAGCCGACGTCGCGAAGGATAATTAGTAAGAACACGTGTACATGTCTAATAGACGAGGTACTGGCAGAGTTCAGCAAGTCCTTGTCGTGTTTGTGTGCAGTGTTCGTAAACACTAGAACAGCCTTCGAATCCGGGTTGATATGCTTGGTTCAAAACTTTTTCGTTTTAAAGGAGGCTAGAGGAGAGATTTTTCAGATATTGCCGTATAATACAGAATATTTTTTTCAGATTCTAGCATTTCTAGCTGTTTCCGATGCCTTTCAGGATTTTCGCTGTGCCTGTGCTGATGGGGCCGAGTCTCTAATGTTATGGGTGCAAAGTGGTAGCTTCTAGATTATTATTATTAGTTTGAAATTGAAATTATTATTCGAGCCCCACCGTTGCACGTTTGTATTTATGGGAGTCCGTCTATGAAGCAATGTGAAAAGCAGTACCGTGGACGTTAAACCTTGGCTGAGAGTCCGCTCAGAAAGACCGTCAGAGTCAACAGGTTGGCCGCATGACAGACACGCGAAGGGCTGGCAGACGGGGGCGTCTATCCTGAGCTGACACCATGCGGAAGACGTTTGGGTCCAGCATGGTGCCAAGCTGACGGGAGGGCAGCGCTTGAAGCCAGTTCCACTGAAAGGATGTTGAGCCGCTAGAGAGACGACACGCTTTCTTGATGATGTTGGGCTCTTCAATATATCTCGTGCGGACTTCTTAGTTTTGTAAGCGCCAAAGTTTTTGACTCACGTGCTCTCTCAGAAGGCCGGGACCGAGTTGACTTCTGACTGTGGTACCTGCCACCACAGTTGTCTTTTTTAGTTCAATCTTGCTTCCTCACCAATGAGTGATTCCGCTAGGGAGCCAAATTGATCCTCGTCTTATTCCAAGACCTCCGTTACCGATGGAATGGCTAGCTCTTTCCCACATGTTTCCTTCTAAGTTAATATTTAGTATCTCGCTTAGAACGTATCTGGTAATTTTATCGTGGGCTGCAATACCTTCCATATATTTCAGAATCAGTCATGTTCTTAGCATGTAGACAAATCTTGGTGAACCAAGACTGTCTCCATAGGCAGAGAGCCACCTGCGAGTGCATATGTGTCAGTCGTGGGCGGATCTTTAACAGGATCTCTTTTAGTAGCATTAAAAGCGCGTGGAATTCCTTCGGGTATTACGGGAGAACCTACAACATCTAGGTTACCCGGAGTTACACGAGATATCCCAGGCAGTGCTTCCATGATTTCTTGTATAGCTTGCGCTTGCTCTTGAGGGGTACCTACGACAGCTAAAACTTTGCATTTGGCCGCGTTGAGGGTCAGTCCTCCCGGTTCCTCGAAATTCGATATAATTTGCAAATCTCTCGCCACGACATTTGCCGGATCTCTCAAGACAGCGCCGTCTAGGTACCAGACAATAAAATGACTTTGTAGGATTGATACCAGATCAGAAATTCTGAGGCAGAACAGAGCTGGTCTCCACGGGTCTCCCTGCTGAATGACAGACTCTATGGTCATACTTGCGTTCCAAGCGAGGATTGAGAAATCTTAATAACACCGTCATATCACCGGATAGAGTCGTGGAGTTTTTTTTTACTTCGTCAAATCTTGTCTCTTCTTATTGTATTAAACGCGCTTCGGAAGTCTAGTTTAACTAGCAATTTTGTCGGACCTTCTGTTTTCAGAAAGCGCGTGTAGCGTGTGCAGTAGTAGTAGCAGTAGTAAGTCAAGCTTGGTGGCGTGGTGGCTTAAATCTGCGCCTCGCAACCGGAGGAGACACATAGGTGCGCGAGTACGAGCCCCACCGTTGCACATTTGTATTTATGGGGATCCGTCTATGAAGCAATGTGAAAAACAGTTCCGTGGACTTTAAATCTTGGCTGAGGGTCAGCCCGAAAACTTTACTTAGTAGTAGTAGTAGTAAATATTAAAAGTAGTAGTTACTGTAAACCGCCGCAACAATGACCCGTTTGTTCATAGTCATCGCAATATTTACAGCCATTCTTCGTAGAGTTAGTCCACATGCTATGAACTTAATATAATTATCTTTCTTTGGAAGGGCAATTAAACTTGCACCGTAGAAAACAGGTTGGCAGAACGATGGCAAAGCCCCATTTAGCACTTTAGCCATAGAAATGAAATTTCAGGCTCTTAGAAGATCGTACACTTGACCACAGTAGTTGCAAAGATATGGTGCGTGAGGAGGGGTAAAAAGCATCATTTTATTCTACATTTTTACGATTGCGAGGACAATATTTGAAGAATCATTTCATCGTCTGTTCTTCTTCCCTGCATGCGACTTTATAAGTGTACTTTCTGAGCTCTGTTTTTTGTTGCAGCAGACGGTGTTTTGGGAGCAATGGGTGGTGGGAGATTGCAGAGTACAATCTTATTATGTCACCTTAAGTAACTCGCCAACCATGCGCACTTCAGCGATTGGCATTGCGTCAAAACGAAGACGCACTCTGCCCGAATTTTTCCATGCCTTCATTGTGTTTCTTTTATTATCTCGTGCGGCAATGGCGTATATTTCTCTTTTAACTTCTTCGACGCTTTAATCTCCAAGGTAATCTTAGATGTCTTCCTCGGTTGATTCTGCCCCAGAATGCTGATGTGTCTGGTCATTGTTGTATTTCCACACGACATATGCTATAGAGCTTTTTGCTGTTAATTCAATTCAATTCAAATGCACCTTTATTTTGTCAAAGGGGGGACAATATTTACATTTTAGAAACCGTTACCTAGATACATGCAATAGTCAGTTTGTTACCGTCTGCGCTAGACCTTTGAGGCAAATTGCCAATTTCTTTTGCGTTGTTATTCGCGCCTTAGCTCCCGGAAAAAGCTTGCTGAGCTCTACAGTGATATGAAAAACACTAAGCGGCTTTAGTGCTTCGGGGTTATCAGGAGAGGGGAAAAATTTATTCCGGCAGAGCCGTCGAAGCGATTATCTTTCGAATGCTTTGAGTGGCCGCGAAGGCGATCTCCTAGCCTGCTTTCTTAGCGGCAGCTTTCGTCGCTTTCTCTTGCCGAGTTGGGATGTGATTCCACACTTCTCTCTCATCGGCAGCGTGAGACAGGCTGTCTGTCACCTACGGACGGTTGGTTAATCGTCACTGTCCTCACTGTTTACAGCTATCGGGTCGTTCGTTGTCAGTCGCCCTCTCCACCATCTCAGCTAGCCTAGCTTCTCAGCGCTGGCGTTCTCTTGCCGTCACTGTTTCGGTTGATGGCGTTTTCGATCTGTTGTGACCTTGACACCGCACCTGTGGCTGCTCTCCTCTGCTGATCGTCTGCCGGCTTGCTTTGCTGCACAACAGAGGTGATAAAGAGCGAGATGAATGAATGTGGTGAATAGTCACAATAATCAATGTCGTTCAATCGGGTAACTGACGACCCTTGGTGAGGCGTATATGGTGACCCCGAACGAGAGCTGTTTGGCTGTAAGCAGATGTTCGGTGTCAATGCATGAACTAAACCTGGCTCATCTGTGGTACAGGTAGTCTGGTCAACAACAACATTCCCTTCAGTATGGCGCATCCGTTCAGCTTTCGGAGACGTATCCACTACGACTTCGATAGGGCCAGGTAAGACAAATTAAGCAACTTTTTTTCGCAGCACAGTATTTCCACAAAAAATAACCGTTTTATGCGAGAACTCGATGCAAGCGTGTCCACTCACGGCTAGCGCTTGCAGGCGACGGGTTATTATTATTAATATTATTATTATTATTATTATTATTATTATTATTATTATTATTATTATTATTATTATTATTATTATTATTATTATTATTATTATTATTATTATTATTATGTTTTAGGACAATACAATTGTGAGGTGTGAATGTGTATCATCGTTATTTCATGGTTACCATCTAGCTATTCTCAGCCCATCGCACCTAATATCGACGCGGCATTTCCTCTGCAAACTGCCAGTGAAAGCAGCTGCCTCAGAAATTCGTCTTCGCGTATATCCCCGGTGTTTGCTCGTATTCGATCACCTAAGTCTTTTATAAATGTCCTTGTACTTCTGCTGACCGGGCCCAATGTTTCCATTGCAATCGGCACGAAATTGTATCTAGGCTCTAACTCTGTGTATTTACGCCACTTTTCTTTTTCTGCATGTTCGGCAACCCATCCCGCCTTCGTCGCGCTGTGGCATAAATAAGACGGTGCGGCCGTGCAGGATACGGTTGCATCCCAAACCAGGCATTTGCCTTTTTCCCACGGCGGAATGGTCACACCGTCAGGCCTTTTATCGTCATGTAGTCTTTGTCTGGGTTCCAGCATGCTAGGTATTCCCGCTTTCCGGAGAGCTCTTTGAATTATTGCGTTTATTTCGGTGTGCCTAAGGGCCCGACCTTGGCTCTTGATGCAGCTCAATAAGTGGAGGCCATCCATCTCCACTGGTTTTCCACAGGCCTTACAAATAAGTGGTTCGCATATTTGCCCGCCGATTCTGAGAGCCGACACCATGCGGAATAAGATGTTGTCCAGCATGGTGCCGAGCTGCGGTGACGGAAGAGCCCTGAGAAATCCGCCGCTGAAGGTGTCTCGTGCGGCCAAGAAGACCGCTTTCTCTGTGGGAGACTCAAGGCTTTCGATGATCTTACGGGCTATGACTTTGCATCTGTAGTTGTCGAGCACTCTCTGCGTTGTATGTTTTTCCCAAGGGCCTGGATCCGATCTCAGTTTGACCAGTGACTCTGCCTTCTGCTTAGCTATGTACAACCGGTGGTGAGCACTCGGGTCAACTAGCGTCTCAGCCAGTTGGCCGAATTCTAATAATGACGCTGCGTAACATATGGGGGCCAATTCGGTTGCTGATCGAATACTTAGTCCACCTTCTCCTATGGGGAGACTTGCTCTTCGCCACGTACTGTCCGTGAAGTCAATGTTAAGAACTTCGCTCAATATGTCCCTCGTAGAGTCGTCATACGATTGCAGGGCGTCGGGACATTGGTTTGTCGGTGAAGTGCGTAGTGTGTAGTTGAATTTAGGGGAACCTAAACCATACCTCCAAAGGTGCCGCTTGTGAGTGCATAGCCAACAGACGAGGTCGCGTCTGTAGCAACGCGCGGCGTTTATCTCCTAAGGTCTTGACAATACTTTGCTGACTATGTGGAGCCCCAAGAACCTCTAACTCGACCGGGTTAACTCGCCTGCAGCCTGGTAAAACGGCAGCAATTGTTTTGTATGCCTCGTCTCGTTCTTTAGTGTCCGCCCCAACCGTTATTACTTCGCATTTGGAAAGATTGAGAACTGTCCCCCCTTTATTCGCAAACTGCAAAACCTTGAGTAAGTCAGCGGCCACCACTTCTGCCGGCCCTCCTAATGTACCATCATCCAGGTACCAGATGTTTAGCGGGCTTCTCATTTGTGCCACTAAGCTGGAGATTCCTAGGCTAAACAGGGCGGGGCCCAGTGGAGTCTCCTTGTTGCACTCCATTTGTTGATTTAAGTGGTTCTTTGTCACACCAGGATAGAAGTGATGGATCCCTGTAGCTTGCCATACTAGCGGCAGGAATTCTGGTACGTGAAGTCTTACGTCTTCTAATATTACGTCGCGTCGAATTGTGTTAAAAGCGTTGCTAAAATCTAGCTTGACTAGAACCCGCACAGGACCGTCTGTTTCGACATATGCTCGTATAGCGTGAACGGCTGCCTTTGCGCCTCCTTTTATAGAGACCCCTACTTGCCTCGGTCCTAAAGCTTTCCTTGTAGAAGTCTTACTGATGGCGATAGCCACCTTTGCCACAAGCCTTCGGATCCTGAGGCCACATGCTATGGGTCTGATTAAGCCGTCCTTCTCTCTCTTTTAGGGCCGTAAGGTTTGCCCCGTAAAATATTGTTTGGCATAGAGAAGGCAGGCTGCCGTTTAGTGCCGAGGCTACCAGGGAGCAGACTTCTTCTAGAAGTCTCTCGGATGAGGGTACTGAGTTGTCTAGCATGTCCCGGAGATGTGGGGGGCGCAGCCTATCTAATCCAGATTCAGATGCTACGGCAAACGATCGGAGGGCGTCAGAAACCAATTTATGATGTATAGTGTGTTCCTGTTGTTAATGGTGCCTGGAGGGATTTTAAGTGTTCGCTTGCATCTGATAATGGAAGGGGTGCTTTCTTCTTAATTCCTGCTCCGTGTGGTCGTTGAATGGTGCAAAAGAGTCGGTCGAAAGCAAGATCCGTGCGGCGGAACGCACATCGCCTTCAGCCAATTTGCGCTCTGCCATCTTTCCCCTATCGTAAGCTGTATCGAGTGGTGTATCGTACTGTATAATATTACGGTTACACTCATCTAGGAGACTTGCAAGTGTTTTCCATCGCGATTCAGTAACGTTATTTCTGATCTGCCCCGGAGTGACCTTAGGGACTTCCTGCACATTTCGCAGGTATATGACTGTTGTGATCGTAGTTGCGGTTGATTGGGGTTTATATGGGCTGGAGGTTGGGAGCTCATGGTAAATTCGTAGTGTTTTGATGTTCTTCTTCGCTCAGGTTTTCTATTAAAATAGTGGGCGTTGGTGTCTCTTTACTTTCCATGATATCTGAATCTGATATCAAAAGTGCCTTTCCAGGCTCGGATTCTAAAAAGTCGAGCACTTTCGCGACCACAGGATTTTCTTCTAGCCAGGCACTTAGTAGACCTTTCACAATTTTCCATATATTTAAGATATTGTCAACCATGATTGAAATCTGAGAAGGCAACGGCTGTTGTTGATTTTGCTCAGTGACAGGTGGAACAATGTTTTACCACTTTTGTCAAGTACCGGTTGTGGGCCGGCGGTTCTGTCTCTCCGCCTCCATATACACTATTTTTACTTCGCATCGGCCATCGGTAGCCAAGTGAGCGCCACCACAGTTGGCACATCGAGCTTTTTCTCGACATTCCCACATTTGGTGGCCGGGACGTGCACATCTCCTGCACGTAGGATCCTCTTTCAATGCAAGCGGATGCTTTATGTCCGAACTTCTGGCACGAGAGGCATTGTAGTGGTGAACCGGGACATAATGTAACTTTGAAAACCTCGCCTACTTTATCTACTTCAGCCATCAGGGTATTGCTGAACCTCAGTCGCACCCCATTTTATTACTTTTACTACGGTATTGTCCTTCCCTACGCCAGCCGCGGAAAACTTCTCTCTGCGAACTTCTTCAACGCCTTGTTCTTTGAGACATTCCAGAGGATCTTCTTTAGAAAACAGAGTATTCACTCCGGAAATTCTTCCCCAGAGGGCTGATGTATCAGAGAGCTCTTGAATGCCTACTCCGCAAACATTCTTTAGTGCCCTGACAGATGCTATTTGGTCTCGACTGGCTGCACGGATATCTAATCTGCCCTGCGACGTGATTCGTGCGTGTGCGCCAGGGATAGATTGCCTTATTTCGGTGTATATCTTTAGAACGCTCAGCTTTTTTAAAGCATCGGGATCATTCCGGGACTCAAAAATTATCTCTAGGCTGCTTTGGCGTGGACTATAGGCTGCACCTTAGTGTTCTTGGTCTGCCTGTCTGCCCATCATTATCGCTTCTTTCTTACGAGCTTCTCTGATGGCGCGATCTGCTCTGGTAGGTTTGTACTGCCAGCCAGCGTTGTTATCATCTAAGATCTCGTCATCGTCCATAATTTGTTCTCCAGAACTTTCCCTTTCATTAGTCTCTGCGCGTTTCTGATTTGATTCAATTAAGCTATCCAATGTTTTCTCTTTTCTCAGCGCCAGTTTGTCAGCCACAGCTGTTGTTGCGGATACTTTGTTTGACGGGCGACACTTTGCTGAGCAGCAATGTTCACGGTCACATTCGGCACGTTTGCACGTTGCTGCTGGAGACAGTGAACGTGCGCTTCTTTTAGATTGCACGTTCTCAACGTGCAGTGCACCGGATTCCATAGAACTGTTTGGCGGCTGCGAGCCGCCGGCGGTGAAATAGAACACTTTGCCTTCTTGAATTTTATCGGCCACGGCTAATTTTGGAAGTGCTAGTCGCGTCGCTCACAGAAGAACTGCAGGTAATGTGAATTAGAAATCCCAAGCTTTGGGTGATCACTCAGTCACTTTGCACTTATCACTGAATACGCTTGCACTTTGTTAGATAACAATTTTGCGGAGCTCAAACTCAATGGGACTACCTTCGTCCGAGCCTAGCGGACGTAATAATTAATATTATTATGTTTTATTATTATTGTACATGTCTATATTTTATACAATTCTTGTAACTGTATTTGTGAGCTCCTGACGCCGAGCCAAATCTGTGTACTTGGGTATGATCGAATTATTATTATTATTATTATTATTATTATTATTATTATTATTATTATTATTATTATTATTATTATTATTATTATTATTATTATTATTATTATTATGTTGTGAGGTCTGAACGTATTATTGCAAATCCTTTAAATAATTACTTCACTCCATGGCGCCCAAAATAGATGCCGCATTCCCTCGGCAAGAATTGACCCTCTCTTTGGTTGCTCGTGACCACCTGAATTCGCTTACTTAAAGCTTTGAGAAAAACTTCGGTTTTCTTGCTGATTGGTCCTAGTGGCTCCATGGCAATACGCACAAAAATATATCTTGTCCAGCGTATTTAATCAGTTTTCTGGCGTCCGCGTGCTTTGCTACACGCCCCGGCGCAGCTGAGCTGTGATGCAAATAGGAAGCCGCGGTTGTGCACGAAGCCGTTGCATCCCAAGCCAAGGGCTTCCCAGACCGGCTTTCCTAAGAGACCGTATATTCACACTGTTTAGTTCAGCATGTCTGGATGATCTACCGGTGCTCTTCAGGCAACTCAGCGGGTGTAGGCTACTGAAATATACTATTTCTTCACACAGTTTGCACTAAAACGACTTGCAGTCGGGAGTCGCCGATTCTAAGAGCTGACATCATGCGGAAAGAGTTGGGATCCAGTATGATGCCGAGCTGAGGCGAGGGTAAGGCTTTAAGCCAACCCGCGCTGAAGTTTTCTTGTGCCGCTAAAAATACGGCGCGGTCTCTCCGTGAAATAAGCCGTTTCAAGATCGCTCTGCTCTTTTTTTGCTTTTGAGCTCACCTAGGTTATATTTGCTGGGATATTCTTCTAAAGGACCCTGGTCCAGCATGGTTCCAATAACGTCCCGTGCTTTACTTTCTTTATTTCTTATTTGTAGTCGAATTGCCTCCTCCACTAACGAGGCTACCACCGGACCAAATCAGACCATTGAAGCAGCGTAGCAGACAAAAGCTAGGTCAATGACACTTCTTATTCCCAGACCACCTTCACGTATCGGAAGACTTGCCCCCTGCCAGGTGTTTTCTTCTAAATTGACGCTTATCAACTCACTAAGTATGTTTCTGCTGACGTCATCATACGCGATTAATTATCTAGGGCAAAACAAAGCAGAACATGCACGCAGTATGTAGTTAAATATTGAAGACCCCATGCTCTATCTCAAAATGCACAGCGCAGCCTAAAGATGCAAGCGTGTCAGTCGTGGACGAATTATGGTAAGGGCTTTTTTCTTCATATAGAATTTATGTGAAATTCCGTCTCGCTTGACGGGGGCTCCCAAAACTTCTAAGTTGTTTAGCTTTACACGCGTGATACCAGGAAGTATTTATGTGGTCTCCTGAATTGCTTCCTCTCGAAGCGAGCCCCCGACAGCGGTAATCTCACATTTTGAAACTGCAGCACTTTTCTTATATCTGTCGCGGTGATACTCGCAGGACCGGCAAGCGTGTCGTCATGTAGATACCACACGCTGAAAGGGATTATTATTATTATTAATTTATTATTAATATTATTATTATTTTACAGTTTTGATATTCGAAGGCATTCCATCGGCTTTAGCGGCAGTAGCTTTATGTCGCATCCCATGGGGTCAACTATTGCAGCAGCCCCTACACACGGTGAAACACAACGCTTTCCTTTGCAATTGTCCCCTGTCAAGTTTGTCATGTCCCGAAGAAACGTTTCTGTAGCTCTTGGCATAAAATGCCAGCTGTTTTTGAGACATGCTTATTTACTTTTATCTCCCGATTTCTCATAATACAGTTGCCGCACGGCGGTTGTTGTCGTTTTGTTGCCATTGCTGCTATGCTTGTTGTTGTTGCTGCTGCTGCTGTATTATCGTTGTAGGCAAGGTAAACAAGAGATTGCGTGTGCGCTTGTTTGCGAATGAATGCGTCCCCTGGTCGTCCATCCGCTCTAAGATCATCGATAGTCGGTCGACCTTTAATCTGTGGACACGTGCCTTCACAGATTCTAGGCTATCCGTTGTACTAGCACTTAGTATCGTTAATACCAACAGCAGGAGAAGGCTTCCCAGCCTAGAAATTGGCCTCCCAGGTAGAACTTCGCTTCTTTTTAAAAGTAAAACTCGTATTTTCAATACAGGAAACTTTTCGCAGGTTAGAGCTCAGAGGCGCTCCTAGGCCGCACATCATCGCACAAGTAGTAGCCACACAACATGCAGGACGCTCGGCCGTACGAATACTACTAGGACGGTAAGCCAGACCAAGACGATCAGGCCTCGAGCAAAGCAGACGATGTAGCATACATAGCACAATGGTGCACGTGAGCTGTAAAAAAAGGAACCGGAGAAAGGAGGGGAATCCGCTATTCTGGAAATTAGCCGAAATGATACGGTTGATCGAGCAGCTGTATAGGGTCACGTCGAACACAAAGAATATGCCGTGCGTGCATTACCCATTACCAAAGCTTAGTGACTTGACAACTACGTAACGCAGCATTATCACTTTGGTACGAAAGTGGTGGGCATTAAATTTGCCATTGCGTGAGAGTGGTCTTTTGGACATACAGTTTTGGTCGTAATGGAAAAATTTTACGATTTTTCACGAAAAGCGTTAACGTAAGACAAAACAACATATCGACTTTTTATGACTTTTCTCAACCTGTGTATTGGCTTTTTGCTACGCAAGCTAGTGAAGTGTCTTGTTGTGCAGAATTTTCCTCCGAACACGCCGGTGTAATCGGTACCTTCATGCGTTGACTGGTTCTCCCGCAAACGTAGATTTCGCACAACTATGTAGGAGAAAAAAGGCAGAATAACGACTTTTATAACTTTCATCCTCACTTCTAAACAAGACGTTTCCGCGTCCTCCCTCCATAGGGAAATTGTTTTTTTGCCGAGTTGTATCAAACATCGAAAGAAGTACAAAACTCCCTGAATATATACAGGGTGTTGCAGGAATATTTGAAGCGCGATATACAGAATTGTAGAGCTCGTTAAAGCAAATATTTTTTCCAATGGAACATGGTCTCTGAGAAGTCTTGTTTCGGAGTGAGAGTGAAATGACTACAATTTGTGACACTAGTGTTTTTTCCCGACATAGGAGCACAAAATTCTCCAAAAATAAAGTTCTTTATTAGCGTTCAGGCCAAATAGTTTAGAATCATAACCCTACAACCACTCACAGCGCTCAAATCAATGCGCTCAAACCAATGCGCCAGTCGCAGCGCTCAAACCAATGCGCAATTCATGGCGATCATTTTGGTACCAAACATATGTCCATGCGAGCTGTGGTTGCGGAGTAATTGCGATTTTTCGGAGAGCATGTCGAAGATTGAGTGCATGCATAAATTACTTACTCAGATAAACCACTCCTCATAGCTTTAGAGAAAACACACCACTATTTATTGTCTTACAGTAACTGCTCGAACGTGTCTCCGCCAGCCTCTATACACTTTCGGTAGCGCCTGCAGAGATTTTGTTGGACTTGTTAAAATATGCCAGGCGTTGCTCGAACAGCATCAGCAGCGAGGTTTATTCTGGTGACCAGCTTCTCACATGATTCGACGGGAGTCCTGTAGACTAGATTCTTTAGGTGGCCCCAAAGAAAAAAATCGAGACTTGTTAAATCAGGCGATCCCGGTGGCCAAGCGATCGGCCCGCCCCGGCCAATCCACCGATCCTCGAAGGTCTCGTTGAGGTAATCGCGCACGGGAGTGGTGGTGTGCGGTGGCGCTCCGTCGTGCTGGAACCACATACTCTCGCGAACACCTTCTGAAACGCCTTCCAACAGTCCTGGTAATGTTTCACTCAGAAATGTAAGGTATGCTTCTCCATCCAACCTGTTAGGAAGTATGTGTGGGCCTATGAGGTAGTTGTTCAGCATGCCAGCCCACACATTCACAGAGAATTGACTCTGGCGTCCACGCTGGCGAGTCACACGCGGGTTCACGCTTGTCCAATCATGGATGTTGTGCCTATTAAACACACCGCCTTGTGTAAAGCAAGCTTCATCGTTAAAAAGCACAGGGGCAGGGAAATCCGCATTGGCTTCTACTTTCTGCAGAAACCAGCTACAGAAGTCAAACCGTTGTTTGTAGTCTGGATTTTGCAAAGCTTGAACCTGCTGCCGTCGGTACGGGTGCGGTCCTTCAGCTCTTAGTACCCTGTGGATGGTACTGTAACTTGCACCAACGTTTCGGGCCACCTTCCTCGTGCTTGCTGAAGGGTGATCGGCTACTGTCTGAAGGATGCGCTCTTCCATAGCTGGTGTTCTGGCTGTCCTCGGTCCACCAGCGTCGTAGTGACGGCCATGGTATCATCCAGTTTCACGTACGTGACGATGTATGTTCACAAACGTGTTAGTACTTGGTAAGTGTCTATCCGGGTAACGCATCTGGTATAGCCGTCGCGCTTCGTATGCGTTACACCGTGCTTCAACATAAATGTGAGAGATGTAAACTTTCTCTCTAATTGTGTACCGGGCCATCATGATACAGTAAAAATAACGATTTCAACAAAAAGGACAGTATACAGGGATACGTCTTGCACGTAGTCGCAAAGAAGATGGCATTGGACCCGTCCTCTCTCGGTCTATTTATTCACTCCAGAGACTCGAATGTTCCACCTCTTTGCGGATTGGTCGATTGAGGCGCGCATGGTAGCGTAGGTGGTCTTCGATGTTTATGACAGCTGTGCGCCGCGTGTGGATGCCTGATAATGGTGATGATGATACAGATGTTGTGGTTAGAGCGCGATAGAGGCGGTGGCGAAGATACATCGATGCAGTTAACATGTGGCGCCACCGCACTCCACCACTGCGGTACGCGACTAGCTCACCTTCGAGACCTTCGAGAATCGGCGGATTGGCCGGGGCGGGCCGATCGATTTATCTGAGTAGGTAATTTATGCATGCACTCAATCTTCGACATGCCCTCCGAAAAATCGTAATTACTCCGCAACCACAGCTCGCATGGACATATGTTTGGTACCAAAAATATCGCCATGAATTGCGCATTGGCTGAATATGTTTTGAGCGCTGTGGTTGTAGGGTTATGATTCTAAAGTATTTGGCGTTAACGCTAATAAAGAACTTTATTTTTGGCGAATTCTCTTCTAAGCGACCATGTCGCGTCTTCTGACCGGCCTATTCTTCAGATGAATTGCATCTTCTTCAGATGGAGAATTTTATTTCTTTTTTAGTTTCTGTCTAGGAAGACTGGTTGTCTCGCAACAGCACATTTTGTGCTCCTATGTCGGGCAAAAACACTAGTGTCACAAGTTGTAGTAATTTCGCTCTCACTCCGAAACACGATTTCTCAGAGACCATGTTCCATTGAAAAAAATATTTGCTTTAACGAGCTCTACAATTCTGTATATCGCGCTTCAAATATTCCTGCAACACCCTGTATATATATACATATGGTGTTCAAAACGTATCGCGACTTTTGTGTTTTTTCAAAAATTATTCATTTATTCATGAATATCTATTTTGTCCCCTTCAAAGTAATCCCCATGAGATATTATACACTTGTGCCAACGGTTTTTCCAATCTTCGAAGCACTTCAAAAAACCATTTTTTTATCTTGTTCAGCTCCTTCTTCGATGCCGTCTTTATCTCGTCAAGCGTAGCGTAACGTCGTCCTTTCATGGGCCTCTTCAGTTTAGGGAACAAGAAAAAGTCACAGAGGGGCAGATCTGGGGAACACGGTGGCTGCGGCATCATTAGTGTGTTGTTTTTGGCCAAAAACTCGCGCACAAGCAACGATGTGTGAGCAGGGGCGTTATCGTGGTGCAAAAGCCAATTTTTGTTCTTCCACAAATCCGGGCGTTTTTGGCGGATTGCTTCGCGCAAATTGCGCATAACTTGCAGGTAATATTCCTTATTGACCGTTCTACCCAGTGGCAAGAACTCATGATGCACCACGCCCCTGCAATCGAAGAAAACTGTCAGCAAAACTTTCACATTCGACCGAACTTGGCGCGCTTTTTTCGGTCTTGGTTCGTGCGGCAGCTTCCATTGAGATGATTGAGCTTTGGTTTCCACGTCATAACCATAAACCCACGATTCGTCACCAGTTTTGACCCTCTGGAGCAAATTTGGGTCATCGCGGACAGAGTCCAACATCTCATTAGCAATGTTCATGCGATGCTGTTTTTGGTCGCAATTGAGCAATTTTGGTACGAATTTCGCGGCGACCCGTCTCATGCCCAAATCATTGATAAAAATCGAATGGCACGAGCCAATCGATATGTTTAGGTCCTCAGCAACTTCTCTAACGGTGATTCGACGATTGGCCAATACCATTTTCTCCACTTCATTAATTTTTTCGTCTGTTGTTGAAGTGCTCGGGCGTCCGGCACGCTCTTCGTCGTTCACATCTTCTCGGCCTTCTGAGAACATTTTGTACCACCGATAAACGTTGCTTCGGTCCAAGGTAGCTTCTCCGTATGCCACAGTCAACATTCGGAATGCATCCGCGCACTTAATTTCGTTTTTCACACAAAATTTGATACAGGTTCTTTGATCCATTTTTTTGAATAGGTAAACATCGAAGACGATCCAAAACACGTGCAAGCAAAGCAGCTGTCAACAATTAAGTGAACATTCAAAATGGCCGAGCTTGTCGGCATAAGTGAGAGACATGAGTACCAACATAACGCCACAAAAAAATCGAAATTCGAATATACGTAACCCGCGAAAATTCAAAAGTCGCGAACGATTGAACACACCTCGTATATATATATATATATACGTAGTGTGTTCAAAAAGTATCGCGACTTTTGAATTTTCGCGGGTTACGTATATTCGAATTTCGATTTTTTGTGGCGTTATGTTGGTACTCATGTCTCTCGCTTATGCCGACAAGCTCGGCCATTTTGAATGTTCACTTAATTGTTGACAGCTGCTTTGCTTGCACGTGTTTTGGATCGTCTTCGATTTTTACCTATTCAAAAAAATGGATCAAAGAACCTGTATCAAATTTTGTGTGAAAAACGAAATTAAGTGCGCGGATGCATTCCGAATGTTGACTGTGGCATACGGAGAAGCTACCTTGGACCGAAGCAACGTTTATCGGTGGTACAAAATGTTCTCAGAAGGCCGAGAAGATGTGAACGACGAAGAGCGTGCCGGACGCCCGAGCACTTCAACAACAGACGAAAAAATTAATGAAGTGGAGAAAATGGTATTGGCCAATCGTCGAATCACCGTTAGAGAAGTTGCTGAGGACCTAAACATATCGATTGGCTCGTGCCATTCGATTTTTATCAATGATTTGGGCATGAGACGGGTCGCCGCGAAATTCGTACCAAAATTGCTCAATTGCGACCAAAAACAGCATCGCATGAACATTGCTAATGAGATGTTGGACTCTGTCCGCGACGACCCAAATTTGCTCCAGAGGGTCATAACTGGTGACGAATCGTGGGTTTATGGTTATGACGTGGAAACCAAAGCTCAATCATCTCAATGGAAGCTGCCGCACGAACCAAGACCGAAAAAAGCGCGCCAAGTTCGGTCGAATGTGAAAGTTTTGCTGACAGTTTTCTTCGATTGCAGGGGCGTGGTGCATCATGAGTTCTTGCCACAGGGTAGAACGGTCAATAAGGAATATTACCTGCAAGTTATGCGCAATTTGCGCGAAGCAATCCGCCAGAAACGCCCGGATTTGTGGAAGAACAAAAATTGGCTTTTGCACCACGATAACGCCCCTGCTCACACATCGTTGCTTGTGCGCGAGTTTTTGGCCAAAAACAATACACTAATGATGCCGCAGCCACCGTATTCCCCAGATCTGGCCCCCTGTGACTTTTTCTTGTTCCCTAAACTGAAGAGGCCCATGAAAAGACGACGTTACGCTACGCTTGACGAGATAAAGACGGCATCGAAGGAGGAGCTGAACAAGATAAAAAAAAATGGTTTTTTGAAGTGCTTCGAACATTGGAAAAACCGTTGGCACAAGTGTATAATATCTCATGGGGATTACTTTGAAGGGGACAAAATAGATATTCATGAATAAATGAATACTTTTTGAACACACCTCGTATATTGTTCCTCCTCTATCTTTTTCCCTTTCTCTGTCGCCATTCGATCAACCGTTTAAAGGTATGCCTATGAAGTTGTGTCTGGTGATCGGATGATGCGAGTTCGGGTGCCGATGCGGGGCTGGGGAACCTGACTGTTTTTTTCGTGGTTCAGTTTCAGAGCACTACACGACCACCGGCCGGCCGCACTTGCAGACGAGTTTCACAGGCGGCAGCATGGGTGGCTCGAGGGGCGTCCGTGTGTGCATAGCGCACTTTTTTAGTTAATTTGTCTTTGATAACAACAAAACAACAAGTTGAAAGTAAAAACAAGTCGTTGTAGTTATAATAGTCGTAGTAGTGGAAATCGTCGTCGTCGTCATCATAGTGCTGAGCGAAGTAAATGGCGAAACGCATATTTGTCTATGTCAGGAAACCTGAGCTTTGTGTCGTCTGGTGGTCATCTTGAGGCTCTAGGTGAGGACTAGCTAAGAGGTCTTCGGGTAGATAGTGGATGATGCCAACAACATCGGCACCACCACGCACTACCGAGTCAGTCTCCCACGCTACCCGCCTCGGGTGTGCGTTAACGTGCGTTAATTGTTTTCTCTCACCCAACAAAATAGTAGCAAGATTAGTCAAACGTGTAGTGAATGAAGTAAAACGGGTGCGCAAAGTGCAGGATGCGGATGCACGGATAATGGTTGTACTTACTTTACCGTTGATTTATTCTATAATATCAAGAAAAGTGGGTGCATCGGTCGCCTGCGCCTCGCGAACGGAGGAGACACATGGCGCGCGGGTTCGAGTCCCACCGTTGCACATTTATATTTGTGGGGGGGGGGCGTCTATGAAGCAATGAGGAATGCAGTCCCGAGGACGTTAAATCTTGGCTAGGGGTCAGCCCGAAAAGTATTATTATTTTATAGTCGTATTCGTTGTAGTTGTCGAATACTGTAGACTGCAACAATCTACATGTGTACGAACAGATAGAACTAGACACAAATAGACATCATTGAATCATTTGTAGCAGTAAGTAGACTGAAGAAGATACGCTAACAGAACTAGTCGTCTAGAGTAGACGGCTAGAAATACTAGGTGGCTGGCTGGCTGCCAGCTAGATGAATGGGTGATGACAGCCGTAAGCAGTTCGCAGTAGTCCGGTGTAGGCTTGCGTAGTTGCCATCGTTAGTGTAATGAAAGTTTGTTAGAATATTATA
Organism: Dermanyssus gallinae; assembly: GCA_003439945.1. NCBI lineage: Eukaryota > Metazoa > Arthropoda > Arachnida > Mesostigmata > Dermanyssidae > Dermanyssus > Dermanyssus gallinae. The sequence goes on along the minus strand of QVRM01002159.1, from coordinate 73,337 downwards.
TTTATCATTTCCGACTATCACCACTACTACTACTAATTCTACTACTACAATTACTACTACTGCAACAACTGCTTTTTCTATCGTCGAAATACGCACGCCACGTTTACCGCGGCGGGTAGAGCGCAGCTGGCGTGGCTCTTTGACTGGCGACTCCCTGCCCATAGTAAGTAGGCGAATGACGACAGACGTACGTTCGAAATACGACACGGCGGCTCTTCGACTGGGAACTTCCTGTAACATGCAAAACAATTGGCGCAGCTACGCTCGCTCTTGTACGACGACACTCGCAAAGCTGTCCCTATTGTCGGACATCAAGGACATCGCCGCGACCATTGTCAAACGGAAGCGGGCCTGGTACAGACCGCGGAGTGCGCTCTGCTCATGCAAGCCATACAGGAAAAGTAGTGGAGTGGTTGAGGTAGTATTGTGACGGCGCATCTCCGCCTCAATGTACGGGAGGACGCGGGGAGGACAGCGTTCAGCCTAACGGGAACACACCGGCTAGCTACGCCTGGTGCATTGCACAGCCGAGCAGAAGAGCAGTATAGTCAGGATAGTCAAGTCAAGTCACAAGCACCTTCATTCAAGGATCATATATGCCTAAGTATACATTGTTTTTAACAAAACATTTAACCTCTAAGTATAATTGGAACATACATCAGGTCTGACGACATCAGGTCAGACTTCGTGGAACTCTCCACGAGAATGTGTTGTTTACCTTCACTGAGCGCGCTACTTCCAGTGATCTAACATTCACACCACTTCGCAGTCCATTATTTATATATTTAAACATGGTCTGGTCAGTCCCGAGACGACGGAGCGTCCGGAATATTCAACCGGTTCTCCTCCCCTTCCTCTCTGTCTGACCTTACGGTGGGCTGAAGAAAGAGGTTTGGTCGGTATCATTGTCGTTGGTGGTGATGGTTTTGACGATCGAGGACGTTGTCGTTTTTGTGCAGAATGCGGTGGCCTTGTACGCGCTCGGTTCTGATTAGTTAGTTTGATTCGTTCTATAGTGTGTAGACGGTAATGTTGTACAGTTGTTGACTGTTGCTATACAATGCAGCGCCTCGCACGTCACAATGTTAGGGGAAGGTAGCGGCTCTTGTAATCACGTAATCTCTCCTTACGTGAGAGATTTTCTGGTGGGTTTATTATGATGCCCACAACATCGGCGCCATTGAGCAAGTGCCAGACTACCCGTCTCGCGACTGCGTTAGAGTATGTTTTCTCTCTCACCCAAAAAGTGCATTATTATTTGTAATAATAATAATAATAAATATTAGTTAGCAAAAATACTACATAGTGATGTGTTTAATTATTTTTGTTATATTCACCTTAGCTTATAAGTGCACATTACAGCATCGTAAGTAAGATTCGAAATGAAGGGAATGCAGTTCTGCTATTGCAAGAGACTATTGATTGATATGCACGCAAACCACCGCTCTCATGATCCGTCGGATCCGGAGTGGTCGTCCACATCTACTACATGAAGGTTGTGATTGTGCTATATTGTGGTGTAGCGAAACAACATGAAAGTCGACGAAGACTGCGAATCGGACCACTATATGGATGCGCACACGGTTAGTGCGCGAGAAACGCCCTACCAAGAGAAGGCGGTGCAGTGCGGTGATTTCATTAAACCGGTGTTGAAAAATTCGGCGCTCATACTGACTATTTTGTGTTCCCATTTGCGAGAGTAGACTAGAGCATAGCTATTGTACTATTGTGACAGGTGCAATAGTTTGTAATCATCATCATCATCATCATCGTAATTATCATAATCATCAACTGTATCATGTTAGTATTGACAGTACAATTCGTAATTAAACAGTAAGAAAATTATGTACAATTTTCGTCTTTGCCGCCGCCTCCGTAGTAATAGTGTTAGCCGTAGTATTGCAGGTGAGTTCATTATAAAAGTATCAGCAGCAGCAGCAGCAGCAGCCGCCGTGGAAGCAACAAGTCGCGGAATTCGAGGAAGGTGGTGGTGGTGGTGCAGCATCAGTGCGCTCGTTGTCTCCTGTTTGCGTGAATTCGAGGTGCTACGAGAGTATGCATTTGCATGGACTGTCTGTTGAATAACATGTCTCTCTCTACCTATCTGTTTGGCTATTCGTATGTCACTCTCTCTCTTTCCCCTGCCTTTTCTTTCCCCCCGCTATGTCTCTCTTTCTCAATCCCCCCCCCCCCACGCTCTCTTACTCTATTTGTGATTAGTCATAACGAAGATGGCGGTGGTGGTGGTGGTGGTGAGAGCGACAGGCAGCGGGTATCAATCAAATCATCGGCGACTGTTGTTTATCATTTGGCCTTAATACTCGCATCGCCCTCGGGTCCATCCATACGTTGACCCGCCACCAGCGCCGACAGCAGTGCGCCATACAAGTTCCGCATTAATTGCTGCCGTTGTTGCCGCTGTTGCTGTTGTTGTTGTTGTTGCAGCTGTTGTACTGGTAGCTTTTGTTGTTGCTGTAGCTGTTATAACTTAGTCTAAATCGTCCTGCTCTTGCTCCTCCTCTTCATTACGTCTCTCCCCAACCTCCCGCCTGATAATAATTACCTTCGAACGCATGTGTAGTAGTAGTAGCCCGTCGTCAGCTTTTGCCGCTGACCACTAGATGTCGCTGGGGTTGCCCGGTCACTCTATCTCTCCGAGTCAATTCCGCGCTAGGCAGTGACGGCGGCAGCGGCGCCATCATCATCTCTATCACTATCATCATCATCACCATCATCATCTCCACCACCGTAATATCCACCTTCTCGATCTTCATCGTTTTGGCCTCTCCACTTGTGTTTCTTTTCCTGCTGATCACATCTGCCGCGGCTATTATCACCACCACCACCATTGCTGCGGTCGTATGTAACTTTTTGTTGCGGCGTTCTGAAGCAATTGCCACTTTGACTACTACGACATTGTTGTTGTTGCTGTTGTTGTTGTTGCTGTTGACCATAGGTGATGTTGTTGCTGTTGTAGGTGGTTTTGCTGCTGCTGCTGTAGGCGTTGTTGTTGTTGCTGTTCTGGGTTTTGTTGTTTCTGTTGTAACTCTCGTTGTTGTTGTTGTAACTCTCGTTGTTGCTGTTGTTGTTGTAACTCTCGTTGTTGTTGTTGCTGCTGCTGTTGCTGTTGCTGCTGCCGCATTTTAGTGACGTGTTGCCGTTGCCAGCATTAGAACAGCATTCGGCAGACAGGTATCGCGGCCGTGCCAACGGCGATGACACAGTGCCAGCGACACGACTCGTTGGCCAGTCAGTCAGGACAACAGCAGTCCAAGCGCGCACACACATTGCGTTGCTTTTGATTTTGCTTAGTCCGCTAGCTTGACTGACGGCGCTGGCGGACAGCTATGGATGACGCGAGTCGTCTAAAGGTCGGCCACATCGATCGAATGGTGACGACTGCAGCGTGTGGTGGTCTTCGTTGTTGTTGTTGTTGTGGTTGTTGTTGTTGCCGTGTTGCAAACGCCAACTGCATCAGTGACGACAGTGGCAAACCTGTTAGTCGTGGTTAGTGACGATGAAGTAAACCCCTCCGGACATTACAAATGTGAGTAGAAGATGGTGAGGGAAGACAAGACAACAACAACAACACTCGCAACAACAACAATACTCGCAACAACAACAACAACATATTCATAACAACAACAGTGAGAACCACTATCAATAACAACAACAATCGTGAGAACCACTATCAAAATCACGACCAATTGCTCCCGCCAATTCTGCTTGTGTTGCTGCTGCTGCCGCCGCTGCCAAGACTCTGTCATTGCTGCTGACGTTGTTAACATGTCGAATATCAAGACAAAGTTGTCAATAAATACAATGTTGTTGTTGTGTTGCAAACGCCAACTGCATCAGTGACAGTGGGTATTTTGTTAGTCGTGATTATGATGATGATGATGAAGTAAATCTCTCTGGCCATTACAAATGTGAGTAGAAATTGGTAAGGAAGGACAAAACAGCAAGAGCAACAACAACACTCGTAACAACAACAACAAAACAATAGCGACAACAACAACAACAGTGAGAACCACTATCAAAATCACGACCAATTGCTCCCGCCAATTCTGCTTCAGCTGCTGCTGCCGCCGCCGTTGCCAAAGCTTTCCCATTGCTGCTGCCGTTGTTGACATGTCGAATATCGAAATGGAGCTAACCTTGTAATTAAGTACAATGCCTACAAAGTTGTTGTTGCTGTTCTGGTGATCGCCGTTGTTGTTGTTGCTGCTGTTTTCCTTTTTACGGTTGTTGTTGTTGTTGTTGCCGTTGTTGTCCAAGTAACCGTAAGGTTGTTGTTGCTGTTCTCATAGTTACGGTTGTTGTTGTTGCTGCTGTTCTCATAGTTACGGTTGGCTGCACCGACTCCCCGCATCGGCATACGTGAGGGTATACGAGCGGTGTACCGAGTCGGAGGCCAACGCATAATCTTGCAGTGGCATCATCCATTAAGGTTCCTAATGGTGCACTGAGTAGGGCGTGTCGCTTGCATACCTTGCAGAGGTTGCCCTTTGTCCCTCGTTGTCAGCTTGATCAGTAAGTAAACGAGTATGTGTTGATCGGCCAGCGAGCGGGCCGATTTCTTTATACTATTATTTATCCGCCCACTCATATAATGTTAGTTTGGTTAATATCTGTTCCTTCTATTCCTTTCGATGCAACGAGCATATGCTCTCTAATCTAGCCTCTGGGCAATCCCCTCAGTACAGTGGCTGTATGCTTTGGAGTGAAATGGCAACTACTCAACTCACGACTGAAGCTATCTGTTTCCTTTATTCTTATATATTCGCAGTCACGGGCGGTGATAGCATTTTGTGCAAGAATCCCTCAATTACTTACTTGCCAACGATCAATCAGCTTTTCGATGATTTTCCCTCTTTTGAGGGATCTTCACAATCGGTTTTTCAGAGTGAAAAGCGGGGACGCTCTTAGTCAGCCACGACAGGGTTATCTGGCGTCCCTTAGGGGAGCTGCGTCTCTCTGCTGCTGCACGCAACGTCAGGATAATAGAAAGGACCAGAGGCAACGCGTCCGCGAAAAAACAAAAACAAACATTGATACTAACACCATGCTGAAAAGCTTTATTTAATCAATCCTTAATCAATCCTCAGTTCCGGGGGAATGCCTAAAGCGTGGAAGGAGGGTACCCGTATTGTTATACTTAATGGGAAAGGTATAGAAACAGACCCGGAAGCTTGATGGGGAATAATACTTAGGAGTTGGTGCTATAATATATCCTTGGGGATAATATCAAATAGATTCGAGTACTTCCTCGAAGGCAGAAATGCGGTATCAAAAGAGCGCAGTCCCATACGGCCCTGCGCCAATTGCTAGCAGAGATTTGGGAAGCTCTATCCGAGCCGAGAAGACAGTTATAGTTTCTAGATATTAAAGCCGCTTTTGGCCTAGCGCAGAAACAGAATTATAGAGAAATTAGCCTTTAAAGGAGGCGGGAAGAATAACTGACATACTACAGAAGTGGCCCAAGGCGACGAACTTAGCCCGTGGCTCTATTATGAATAAGTTCACTCACCTAGGGGGTTACTATAACGTCGAATAGTGGCAGATTCCAAAATAATTTAGAAAGCAGAGTGGGAAAAGCAATTCGAGCAGCAGCAATTAAAAACCCAGCAGTTCAGTCAATAGTTGAAATAGCAAGATGAGAGAAGACCCAGTGATATGAAGAAAGCACTAGTTGTTTCCGATGTATATGTTAATAATTTACCCAATCTGGGTGTCAATATACCACAATAATATCTGTTTTAGGCATTACATCGTATATTGTACGCTGTACTTTTGTATGCTTTTGAACTTAAAATATATTCTCCCTTGGACTCTTCCTCCGCGCTGCAGTTCGCGGTCAACTGTATCAACCTCAGGTGTGGTGACAATCGTATAGAGCTTTCTGTTTTGAAATGTCTAATTCTAATACACAGCTCTTCAGATCAAGACTATTAGCTCAACATTGCCAACCGCAAATGTTTCGCATGATCTAAATGCGCTAATATTGACGGATATGAAAATTTCCTCTGCACATAATCGAGGTCTAGTAAAATCAGCATCCGTACTTGTAAACATGTTGCTTTGTTTGTTTATCATTAATGGTCTAAAGGTGTGTGTTTGTCTGTATAAACAAATTGTGTTATATAGACTTCTAAATTGCTCACCCGTCTGGACATCATCTTTATGCAAAGGTTGAGAGTGTTCAGGGGAGATTCCAGAAAAGGCTCTGCAGGAGATATGATATTGAGCCAAATGCTGTTAACTTTGTGTCACTGTCAACTGTATTTAGGAACAACGACATACGGGTACTATAACTGCTTGTAGGGGCAAATCTTATTGACCACTTTTTTGATGTGAGAACGAGCGTAGGATCCAGATATGCTTGCACGAAAATGTATCGCAAACATCGAATTAATCAATAATATGTTTGCCTGACGTGTAGCTGAAGAATCACACAGCAAGGCAAGCTTTTCTGCATTCCAGTTTCGTCTACTTTTTATTCTGTAACTATAGGCGTCTCGATTCTATTCTATTGTAAATGTTTCTTTTCTGGAGACGAATAGGTGTTGCACATCATTGTAGACTTCCTTGAAAGACGTGACTTTTTGCTAGTCAAAATGTTCTGGAGAGACTGGAATAAGTGATATTCTGAAGGCACAATATTTGGAGAGTATGATGAGAGTTCAATAAGGTTTCAGACGAATAAATATTGTTTAAGGCTGGTATTACTCACATAGGGTCGCGCGCTATCTTGGTGAATGATTACCGCTGACCAGTTTACGAGTAGCGGACGCGTTTGAGGCAATACTTTTTTAACCCGTTGAAGTTGCTAGCAATAGAGATCCGTGTTGATCGTCCGGTTACTTCTCAGAAGTTTAAAGTGAACGATGCCTCCATCAACAACACAACAGTTGTTGACATTTGTTTGAAATTGTTGATATATATATATATATATATATATATATATATATATATATATATATAAAGCCTTTCAACGCCGACCAGCTACGAGATCAAATTCACAATTGCAGGCTCTACTACGTGGGTCGTTTGGACCGGGTCGTTTCACCGGTATCGACAACGTTAACATGTGTAGTTATCACAAACAGTAATCTCAGCCCGTTTTAAAGAGGAGGTCCTACCGATCTCAAAATGAGCGGGTGCATTCTACGGTTCGCCCCGTATTCTATGATTACCGCAAACGCTTAGATAGTACAGTTATCCTAGTAGGCGAATCTCTATTATGGGGATTAATTACGCGTAGCAATCAGTGAGTTGCACGACAACGCTGCTTCGAAGGTCATTCAGTTTTATATCAGGCACGGCACGCTGCCGCTATTATTTTAATGCGAAAGTACTAAATAGAAACTAGCGTATAAATCGAAAATCTAAATCGGTAATTTACCTAGCTGCCAGGGCTCTGCAAGCGAAAACGACTTGCCCAAGCTTTACATGGTGCTAATGTTCTCTAGCGCGTGTGACGTGTCGGCGGAAAAGCGAGAACAATAGTTACCCAGGAGACCCCATATAAAAAAATGAAGCCGAAGCCTGGGTGCTGCTATGGAGATGAGACTAATCGAGTATACAGAAAAACTTCCTGGTGCTTCAGCGTAGCAGAAGCTCTGCGCTGTTGGTTGCATACCGGGTCGATATTCGTTTCATGAGGAAAATGAGGCACAGGGTCTACTTTTACCATATATTGGTTACATTTTGCGCTAGCGTGTGCCCAAAAACCGGAAAAGCGATAGTATGTATGATCATCGTTGAGTGTAACAAGATCAACACTCTAGACGTATGGTTGTGCTTTCGACACGCAACGTAAACCTGTTTGGATTGAGCTTCTTAAAATATACCAGTTTTAAGGAATTCGCGCAGTGGAACGTTTTGCTTACTATTGATGAAATGAAGTAGCTTAGAGCATAAAGCGCTCGATTCGTCTATTCCATGTTTTCGTATGTATCCAATATATGGTGATGTCCTGCCCTTATACAATTTGTGTGCATATGCCACCAAGGAGATTCTCATGATCCAATCGGATTCCGATTTCCACCACTACATACACAGGTCCGGAATAGTTTGAACAGATCTGAGTGATGTCTAGATCTATATCTAAGCAGGTGTAGAGAAAATGTCGATAAAAGAGAATACACATATATAAGCGATTGAACCGCTGGCATACAAAAGACAATATTCCACACTTTAGTTCTGGAAGATAGTCATGGATGGTCATTTTTGTATATGCATTCTGGCTTTAAAGAGCGGGTAGAGGTTCTGATGCAAATGAAGATGAAGTCAATTCCACTTTATAAGTATGAAAATGCGCATAGAAAACACAACTCACCGCCGTTGTTATTGGGTCGTACAATAGATCGATTGTTTGGCTATGTTTATACTCACTTTAAACGCAATAGGACATTAAGATATATTGCCGTACATTGCCAACAAAAGTGGAATCTTTATACTTGGCGCCATTTCAGCTGCTCTGCACATACCCTAAAACACGGGCACAATTTAATGCGCCAATATATATATATATATATATATATATATATATATAGCATATTAGCTAATTGTTACTAGATATCAATTTGTGCGAATACTTTAATTATTTTTACGGTGTCCTAAAGATAGTCGAGTGCAGTCAGGTAACTATATATATATATTTCGAAAATTAACCTCTAAAGGAGATCTTTAAAGTTACAATTCCAATGAAATACAGTATCGGGGAAGTGGTGACTTTTTTGGATTGCAGAAGCTGTATACGGGACGTCAAATCAATGTTTAGCATGTTTTTACCTAAATCAGGATCAGTTACATTCATTCACGCTTTAGTATTGGCCTTTAGTTCGCTGATGGACGTGGGATTAACATAAAATGACGGACGTGAGATTAACATGGAAACGTGGGATGATGGACGTGGGAAGATACATATCTAGATCCGATGAACCTGTCCTGTGAAGCCCTTGCACAGGTTTAAGAATAGTGTTCTTGCAAGGCTGGTTATGTTGACCGTAGATTGCACGATGAGCTCGCCAGCATACTCGTACAGAGTTTCCCTTCTCGTGACAAATTTTCACAATTTATACACTCTATCATACGTTTTTCCGACGAAACAGTCATATTTGTCACACTAAGGAGCGTTTGTAAGCATTTTTTAACTTCGGCTTTTTTTCAGGCTTGTCGGCGGGCATTCAACGACAACGTCAATAGCAGACACACCCAGTTCATAATCATTATCGGCGGGCTGAATTAGAAGCCACGACGGAATGCAGCGGTGAGCCTAGCATCAAGCAGAAAAATACGAACAGGCAGCAGAAGAAGAAAAACGGGAAAGCGAAAAAGAACTTTAAACAGACAGAAAAAAGATGGGCGGCAAAAATAGCCGAGAAAGCTACACAAATAGCTACGATGACGCGTACAATGACGTGTACGAGGACGACGACGATTACCCTCATACACGCCAAGGTCAGCGGAGGAAAACACATCATCGTAGGGTGCCAGCGACCCAACACACAAATGGGCTGAACAATGCGTATTACAACATACCGCCCGCGCAGCCGCCCCAGAGGACACTTCCACCCGCTCACTCAAAAGGTTAGCGTCCATTACTAAGTGGCTCAATGGGTTACGATGTCTAAACGACGGTTTACGGGGCTCCAACAAACGATTGAATAGATTGAAATAGTAGTAGTAGTAGTAGAAGCAGTAGTCTATCTCGGTGTCGAACCCGGTGGCGTAGTGGATTAAGCCTGCGCCTCACAACCAGAAGAGAGACATAGGTGCGCGCGCGGTGTTCGAGCCCCACCGTTGCACTGATTTGTATTTATGGGGGTCCGTCTATGAAGCAGTGTGAGAAACAGTTCCGTGAACGTTAGATCTTGGCTGAGGGTCAGCCCGAAAACTTTACTCTATCTCGGTGGCGTAGTGCAGGTGCATTCGCCTGCAACCGGAGGAGACACTAGATAGGTGCGCGGGTTCGAGCCCCACCGTCGTCCCACATTTGTATTTATGGGGACCTTCCGTCTATGAAGCAATGATGCGAAAAGCAGGTCCGTGGACGTTAAATCTTGGCTGAGGGTCGGCCCGAAAACTTTACTAGTACTAGCTGCAAGCCTGCACCAGCGAATCGAGAGCGAATGAATGCCGAAAACGTACCGAATGGGGACAACGTACACGCACCAAGTAAATGCAATAATAGTCCATGGACTACTTGATCTTCGTACAGACGTCGGTAGTACTAGCCATGATTGTTGTTCCTATGAGTGTTCCTATTGCTGCTTTGGTTCGGTTTGATTACTAGTGTCGCTTAATTACCTACTAGTTTTTTTCTAGCTAACTTTAAAGTTGTAAGTCTGTGAATACATTACCATGATTATAACTTTAAAGATGTAAGTCTGTGAGTGCATTACCATGATTAGCTTTAAGAAAATTAACATGAATATATTCTCACAGTCTGTTACTGTGAGAATATGATACTCCGCCGGCTCCAATACAATTTCAGAATAATGCCATTTTTTGAACGGCAGCCTGGTGCGCTGGCCAGCAGGCGTCATCTCTTTGCTGGCACTTTAAAGACGAGCCAGAGAGCCAGATCTATTCTGTTGTTTTGGGAACAGAAACAGGGGCTTGAGCACAGCCCTGGCCTCGCCCACCCGGCCTAAGTCGCATCTTCGTAGTGAATTTTCTAGGAGAAAGCGATGACCGTCGTCTTTTACTTAGTTTTATTCAATAATTGGTATTTTTGCAGTAACGTATTGCAAACAAGTTCGCATTGCAAATGGGTCGCGCGGACACGGCTATGACACTATCTTTGCTGATTTACTTGACTCAAAGATTCGGTCCGTTGAAGTGGACGATCCCTACGTCATCAACATGGGCCAGATTCTCAATTTTGTGCGGCTCTGCGAACTGTTCGTCAGCAAGTGTCCCAACGTGAAAAGGTTTGCATTTATGATCACCGTCGCGCTTTCAAAGTGGTCTCAGTTTCTATACCGCTGTATTTAAGAGAAGACGTATTATCCCCCAACCTATATATGTATATATATATATATATATATATATATATATATATATATATTATCACTCTTTTACCTCTGCGTATATAACGATGTACACATTCAAGCGGTGATTTTGATGTTGAAGCGAACCAACTGGTAGGTTTAGCCATAGATACGTTCGTAAGAAGGTGTTTATGTTGTGTGTATGTGTGCACATTCTAGAATCTCCCTTTCGACGAAACGAGACGAAAAAGGGGACCCAAAGGACCAGTTGGAGCGCTTCGCCATGCTCAGGAACAGTTTGGCCAGCTTTGGGGTGACTTTCGCTGTGGCCTACTCATTTACTTTGCATGACCGCGAGATCAGGTACAAGGTTAAGCTCGTTCGCTCGTTTTAGATACGGCAGCTCACTGACGCATGCATGTACGCCATTGCTTATAATATCACAATCGAATCAGATGCAGTCAGGAAATTTTCCAAGCGGAAAGGTAAACGAGGTTGCTTACAAACCTCAGTTTCGATGCAGATAGTGCAATATTTTGCTTTAACGAGCCTTACAATTCCCTATATCGCTTTTCAAATCTTTCTGGGAGACCCTATATAATAATTGATTGACCACTATTTAGAGAAATTTAGTCGGGCTGATAGAAATTTTACTCAACCAAATTGCTGTTATAGTATAGTGTATGCAGTTCATGATGTCACATGTATTTGTAGATATTGTTCTAAACTTAGATCCCTCTGCGCAGATAAGATGGACATATTTAAGTGCGAAGTTTGGTGTGAGGCATAGGTAAGACTCTGCACGGTTGGCTTTAGATTAAATGCGATCAATTCTCAGAGATGCCATAATTAGTGCCTCTGAGTAAGCGGAACCCTATTTTGGAGATTTGATGAACGGGTTTAAACTATTAACGAGACATTGATCACAGTTGTTTTCATCTGTTTGCCCATAATTGACGCTTGAGACTGAGGCCGCTCCCATGTGCCCAACCGGTAACCGCAATCTCTCCTACGCATTATATATAATATATATAAGAGCTTGTATATGTATTTGAACATCTTCATCAGCAAATACTTCCCGGTCTTCACCTTCATGCAGCTAGACTTCAAAAGCGCCGTTAACACGCTCAGACGAGCTTACCTGCTTAAGGCAGTTTGCTCTCATTCCCAACTCTACCCGCTTGTACGTCAGATGTACAGGCCTCCACGCAAGCTAGTTTTCATCGAGTCATCTCCATTAAACAGGGTGACCCTTATGCTCTACTCTGTTTCGGTATCCACACGCCCTTTTTTCGAACTCCGAGCGTGATTTTGGGACGACGGCACTCTCGCCGGAGACGTCTTGGCAGTTCAGAGAGATATTACTTAGGAAAAGGCGTTCAAGACTGTGGCAAGACTTAAATTCAACAACCTTAAGTACGAGGTTTTATTTCATTTTCAAGAGGACCCCCGAGAATAATTTGGTGGGCTTATCTTTAGATAATCAGCTTAGTTTTAATTAAAGAAGGTTCTGACCTTATCCGCTTCCAAGTGCGGCTTTTGGACGCTCACTCAGCCATTTTACTGATACGCGTGAGCTCGTCAACTCCAAGGTGATGTACCTTTTTCATGGCTCACGAGCCCATTTTAAATCTGACCTGCTTTAATCGTTTGACGAAACTTTGCGAAGTACCCTTCAGGGTACCCTAAACGTTCAGCTTAGGCAAACCTCTTGGTTACAGGTCACGCTTCCGATGTTTGCAGGGCGAATGGGAATTCATATGGCTTTGCAAATTGCTACTTCTCTCTATCTCGGGTCTCTCAAGAACACCCAGACTTTTGTATTAAAGATCGCTCCACTCGATGTATACCCAAGCTTCGTCGCTCAAATGGCACAAGCTTGCCGCTACTAATTTACTAAGATAAGTATAGTTAAATGCGTCTCACAGTCGACTTTGGAGTCAGAAGCAGTTGCCAGGTGAGTAACATGGGAAAATCACAAAAAAGGAAAAACAATAAAAGCTTTCTGGCAACAAAAGTCGCTGTGGCAAGCGCCGATAGGGGGCATGGCAGTTTTGCGTACAGAGGTCATCGGTCGAAACATAAAACCAGTGATCAACGCGGAAACGCTGCGTTTTACACACCCATTTACGACTTATTTTTCTTCATTCATGAACGCAATTCAGCACACCCTGCAATAAATTCCCTACGGCTCTTTTTTTGTCTGCTCTCAACTTGGCACTGCTCGAGTTCGCATCCGCGTTATTACCAACCTCCAAGAGCGAATTAGGAATTCTCAATGCCGTTGATATCGTAGGCCCTGCAAAAGTGGCATCAATGTCTGTTGCGGGACAGACGGCGTGTCGCATTCGTAGGCCTTCCGCCTGTCTACACTAATCGATGCTGTCCAGGACGAAGCAGACAGGGCAAGCATTGGGTTAGTCTCGCCGCCTTAAACGTCATGCTGGCATAGCTGCTAGGTCTTCGGGGCGCGTTTGTGTTCTCAAGTCCATCCACGGAGTTATGCAGGACAGCTACGCAGCGGTGGCAAGTAAATATTGAAAACAATCAGCTATTAGAGATCCGATGAATGTTCGGCCATTTCTCGTATCTGAGAGCCTGCGTAGGCCTGGAACTAGATGTGACTGAGATTGTATGTTTAGCAAATTGTCTATGCAAGGCCCTTGCTTTGGATACCGGCAATACGAAAAACGAGCAAGATTCCTCTCGCGCAGCTTTGTTTGTTGATGTCGCACCTTCACGGGCGACTTGTAGACAGTGTTACTCTCTAATACAACAAGGCTGGAACAAACACTCGAGATAAAAAATAATTTTCGAGGATTACGTTCTGATTCATCGGTGCAATCAATATCGGTGCTTGAAGCCATCGACGTGGGACTAAAAAGATTTAAAAAACGCGTGTTAGAGGTGTGCTTCGATGTATAGATACACCGCTTCACAAAATTATAAAATTTGATGGAACTCTAACGAATGGTAGAAAAAGAATAGAACAAATTCTATTTGTAGTCTATCATAGACATTTCATAGAAACATTAGCAGGTCTCTGCGTCTATATCAACTTGGCCAACGTATGTGGGAACAAACAAGTGTACGTAGTGAACGCGAACACTGGTGATTACACAAATAGGCAGTCTGCTCTATGTAATCTAGTGCGACAAGTGTATTATTAGTGTTAATATAATTATCGTACTGTATCAAACGATTTGCCTACAACAAAGGATAATAATAATAATAATAATAATAATAATAATAATAATAATAATAATAATAATAATAATAATAATAATTAACAAGGACTATTTGCCAACCATGCAGGCTCGATAACGGTTGGGTGGTGAGCCTCGGCCGAGGTCTCGACTACTTCAAGCCAGTCCAGGGCCGGTTCTGCATCGGCAGCTTTGATCTCAACCTGCGGCCGTGCAACGAGACGACCGTGAACATCTTTCGACGAGATTCCGCCAAGTAGAGTAGCCAATTGCGAAGATGGCGCGCGAGAAAACAGACGACTGGAAGCCGAGAACAAGAAGAACAAGATCGTGATCGATCGAGCAACGCCGGCATTTAGTGCCACCGTTAAATGATGTTGTTGCTGCTAAGAGGCGAGGGTGGTGGCGGGGGGGGGGGGGGGGGGCTGGGGGTGGGGTAGAGGTAGAGTCAGTTAGGTCGGGAAACGGAGGGGGGGTGGTGAACCACAGAATGAAAAAAGTAGGTAAAATGAAATTGGTAGATGTTCTCGTAGATGCAAGAAGACACGGCGGCCAGAGTCGCAAGATGAGCGATGAGAAAGCTCAATCGCGCCCCAGCTCTGCTTGCTGGTGTCGCATCTTCTCGGGCTGGCGACCCTCTAGACAGCTTTACTGTCTAACACAACAACGCTGGAACGAACATTCGAACAACGAAGTATATACATTCAACGAACAGCGGAACACGTGTGTTTGTACGTACCATTAATTACCTAATGTAATCTTCACGCCAGAAGTGAAGCAGATGAGCGCTGCGCTGTCAACGAGTGCGACGTGCAAGCGCGTGCCCTGGTCGGCGAATGGTAGCAAAAGGGAACAAAGCGGCCTCTCCGAAGGATGATGCTACGAAGAATCTGTATATTCTATACTCTTATGATATATATATATATATATATATATATATATATATATATATATAATTTTAAGCACGCGCATATGTTAAGAAAGCACTTTTTATTGTTACATTTTTGGCATATACATCTACATCTTGTCTATACTTGACTGGCACTTAATATGATGCTCAATTACGGTGTCGGTGCAACTGTATGACAGAGACCTAAATAGTAACTCAACAGATGAAAGTCGTTCTCTGCAAACGTTTGCATCATTTAACAACTAGCAAGCAGAAATAAAGCGTTAACGGAAGCAACGCCGGCTGATGCCTGTTCAACTGCCCTAACACGGAAGAAGAAGAAGACATTTCCTGGGCAGATTTCGGTGTTAAAGTTGAAATAAGCAAACTGAAAAAAACACAGGACGAATGTCGATGTAAACAATGCTGAAGCAAATGTGATAGATACTGTCGAAACACTCTAATGTACACTTACATGTTCATGTATGTTTACTTGAATACACTTACCAAGCCTTAAAAAAAAGGTTACGAAAACGAGGTCTGCGAGGTGCTAGTAAAGTACAGGGTGCACGAAGATACAGGGTTTTAGGAAAGATCTTGTTGAGGCACTGTGACAGCGAACTTACGAGTAAATATTATATCAATGGGCCTCCTGGCTGGATACTGCTCTTCAGCATATGGTATTGCCAAGCAATGGTCGGCTGTTTGATAAACGAACAGAACATACCGGCGTGTTTGAAAGAAAAGGTTTGGGTTCGTCTGAAAGTCATCCGAAGTTGGCTGGCGAAGGGTAACATTTAAATTGACATAATGGTGATAAAACACAAGCTTTCACAAAAGAGAATATGCAATTTGTATGGTACTGAATTGATGATGCGTTGATTCGCGGTTCAAATAACCGCGTATAGATATGGAACGTTTTTATTCGTTATGCACTTATGTTCCAAGAACTTCTCGAAAGACCACACGCGACCATGTGAACGTGAGCCCACTCTTAAGCCTCGAAACGAATTACTGAACTTTAAAGTTTTAACGCGTTTCGCCCAGTAAATACTTATACTACCGGCGAAACTACTTATTCGTTGATTAATTTAACACCACTTTATCTTCGATTCGTTGATTAATATAACATCACTTTAGATTCAACTGGTGCATGACATGCAATAGTGCGATACCAGCGCTTTGAAGTAAAATGAAAAAGAAATGTGATTGCTAGATAGCTAATGCTAGCATTGTATGAAGAATATGTTGAATATAAATACAAGCGTTTTTATTTTAGGAACAAAGTGCGCCGTATAATACGCGCAAATGCTGAGTGTAAAACCTTGTGTAGGCCAGTACATTCTCCCTCGTTATGCGTATAAGAAGGCACATTTTTTTTCCCGCTCATATAGGCAGATTTTTACTCTTTCAGAACAAAGCCGTCGCCGCCTTCTTAAAAAATAAAGTTGGTATTAATTTTTTTCCGTCATGGGACTAAGTTTTTTGCTTCAACTATGTATCTACTGTTAATGTGAATGCACAGTTTGAGTGAAGCGGTCATGTCTTCGTTGGCGAGAATGCTGATTTTCTAAATATTACCAAAGCACTCCTTATAAACACTTATTGCCGTCCTATTACGAATAGCATTTGTACATCATTTTTGAATTACTCAACTTAAAATTAGACTTCCATACACTCAAGCGTTAGATACATTTTGATAAGGCCAGAAAAAGCAATGTATGAATAGGCGATGTGTTTCATAATTGTTTTACCTTTTACCGTGATTACAGGCGGCGCGTTTATGCGTTGGAGTGGCTATTTCGTTTACTTTACGCCGAATGGAAAAGACCACCTGTAGCCGACTGAAACAGCCTTAGACAATCATTGCTTTCACTCAAGCGACACGGTCTATGATTGTCCGCACATGACAAACGTGACCTGCTACGGAATACATTTGTCTACATCCCTCCCATTCTCAGCTAGTAGCCTGGCCCTGAAATTCGTTCCTCAATACTAAACTAGTGATGCAGAATTTTCACACGTGCTTAATAGGAAGTAAACAACTATCTTCTATGATACTGACAATATCCAAGAGAATTTTAAATAGGAATGATGCCGAGGTTATGTCTTTTGTATAATTTACTCAATAAACTACGTTTCAAGTACGTAAGTGAGAAGCAGCTATTCCGAGAGGTCTCTAGTGGGAGGGGCTGGCTCAGTGCATTCTTCACTGTGTTTTTACGATAACGAGCTACGCTACTACAATTCGGTATAAATTGACTCCATTCAGTCGTGTTTAGCACAATAAAGTGCACCACGAGCAAATGCTCTTACACGCCAAGAACGCCTGTTACACACGCCATGAACAACGCACCTTTGGACAACGATTTATCCGCCTATCTACGACGTATCCTAGTGTCCGTACCTAGAAGATCAAGCATCTACTTACGAAGACGTGAACTATGCAGAGACAGCTGAAGTCGCCAATGATTTGTAGGGGGACCAACCCTATGGAATGCCCCAACATCCGTTGTCTAAGCAGACGACCTGGTATTGATCGTCACTACCGACGATAAGGATCTGCTCGAAGGAACAGCTAACTGAGTCTTTCTGGATATCCACAAACAATTCCACCACTTACTAGGAATTGGCTCCACAAGAAAAGCAGAAGCAATTATTAGCTTTAACGGCCTGAAGCTCTCTTCCTAAAATCTAAACTTCTCTTAAAAGTAGCACCCACACCCACGGTTAGGTATCTGGGCGCAATTCCGGATAGGGCTCTCACAGGAACACCTCATGTACACTGTGCAGCAAAAAACATCGACACACGAACGTTGAAGGATTCTCCCACAGTTTAGAGAAGCAACCGACTCTCGGTGCCATGTCCTAACGTTAGTAGTCGGTAAGATTATGCTATATGCCGTTCACCTATTGCAGCGCATGACTATCAAAGCTACAATTACTCCTCAACACGACAAAATGGTAAAGACAACCTATAGTGCTTCACTTGCCTAGAACCTAAAAGCCAAAGAACGAGAGCTCTCTCAGTATGTGCCTCAATCAACCGCCAGATAGAGTAGTCATTGATCAGCAAAGTAGAGACCATAATAGGTGAAGCTAGCAATGGAGAGCAATTCAGTCTGGCCAGCCTGGATACTAGTCACGAGACGAATACTCCCTGATCTACGAAAATAGTTCGGCCCTAACCGTGATTACGTTCAATAATATCAACACCGCATTGGCAAAGTTAACTCCCCCGTGATCAGACTCATCTGCAACTCTGAAGAGGTCGACGAAGTATTAGGCCACTATTACGAACTCTGTGCTTTTTTCAACACTGAACGAGCGCTACTCTCTCGAAACCTTAAGCCGGGGAGCCCCCTAACATGCCAAACTGTCGTAGAAGTTTTTGTTAAGAATTATACAATTTGGCGTATGGTAATTCGATTAGCAGAACTTACTTTATATGCAAAAGTTTTACCCGCACAAAGTCGAACTCTACCAGTAGCGCAGTGCTACAGCTAGCCCCGGCAAGGCGCAAGGAGGACAACTGGATATTAGTGGGTTTGCGATTTCCACACTGCCGTGGCATTAATAACGACGCTAGTCAACATAACGAAGTCCATAGAAAAAGTCCCGGTAAATGTTTGCCGCTGAGCCGAGACTATCAATGGAATTCTAATTGTTTTGCTGAGCTGCGCCACTAGAGCTATCAACTAGAGGCAGGCCAAAGTTCGCCAGCCGGAGGCCGTTTTTATTGTTTCAGTCGGCACAGGTAAAAGTGAAGAAAATGAAGTTTGGCGATTTTTTTTAAAAAACGCATTCAAAGTAGCAACAAAATGTTTATGGTGACCAAGGTATGGGTAATAATGCTGTGTCTGAATGGTGCCGTCGCCAGTAGAAAGCAACGAAAAAGTTTGGGATATCTTACTTAACAATCGCTGAATCAATGCCAAGGAGATCACTGAAGGGCTGCAGATATCTTCTGGATTAGTTGCAACATTATTGAAGAAAGGTGAAGAAAATTGCGCGAGTAGGTCTGACGTAGAAGACCCGAACTCTAGAACCTTTCAATAAGAAACGCACACAATTTTATTTATTTTGGATTATTTGATAAAAAATCGATTTTTATATTGCCGCAAGCCTCCCGTTTGGATGCGAAAAAAATTTGAAGAATGAGAAAGTCAGTGGCACACGTGCATTGGAGCGGGTGGACACACAACACTTTGGAAGGTTAAATAAATGTTTTTTTTTGTTTTATAGCAAAAGTACTGCAACTTTTTGAATAATATTTTTGTGCACAAAAAGCACAAATCGTCACGCAGATTATTGTGTTCGTCATCGGGTTTATCATCTGCGATGTTTGTAATGCTCGTTTATCGGTGGGTGAGATCAAGAACGAGCTCACGCACGCGATTAACATTGTTATCGTCTTGTCTGGTCACTAGTCTACCGCTTACGAAATAATTTTATATAAACTCACGGCCATTCAGAGAAAATAAAAAAAATTCTAGCACATTGCTTCGATCGAAAAAGTTCTTTGGATGCTTACGTGCATACGGCACCACCAACTATCATTTTGTACATTTTACCGCACTAAACTTGATTGCGAAACGTTGCTCCATTTTGTTATGGATGATGACAATGTATAAAAACACATCTAAGCTAAATTAAGTGCCCCTTAGCGGTTCAAGAATTACTGGTTTTAGTAGAAGAGGCTTCTGTCTACATAGTGCCGCATTAGTCTTGTTTTGTGACCGGTACTCAACCACAACTCAAACCACAGCCACCGCTGCAGTCAACGTGCGAGCCAGGCTGATTCTGACGGGTTCGGGAGACCGCAGACCGTCAAGCCGGCACCTCATTTTCTGAGATGAACCCACGAAGTCAGATAATTGACGAATAGAAGCAAAATGGGTGGAAAGCCAGGGTGTTTGTACCCGCTCTATTATTCCAGATCAGAGGGAATGGCTAAAAAAAGTGGAATAGATTATTTTTCTTTTACCCGCTGACCCAATTTCTTACAATTTCTTACCAAAAACCTCTTACGAGTGCGAGGCACTCGGCATTTCCTTATGAGGCCGCTAGACAAGACGTATTTCGTGGGTGTCATGTCAACAACATGATCATCGAGCCCCACACTTTCCGTCCCGAGTATTCGCAAATGCCTTTTCTCTCACATGGAAAAAATAAAAACAATCCGCATTTGTCCAAGAGTGACGACAAGCTCCAACAACACGGTGTTAAACCTTCAATAATAATAAAAATGATAATAATTTTAATTTGTGCCCGTCGCTAAACGATGGGCCCGATCAGCCATATCACAAGTGTCTTCCTCAATGACCTAGGTTTCAAAATTAGTGCAAACACGAATGACTAGCGCAATGGCCAATATCTGCATCAGCAACTCTCGCTTACTGTGTGTAGACGAAACGCCGCCGCTATCATCGGCCCGCAGCTTGTTCAATTAAGCTGCTGTTTATCATAGGTATCTACTCTTCCAGGCTTCATTCATCATACTTATTCACTCATGTTGAGTAGCATATCAAGGACATATAACAAATAAAATAGATAAATTATAGCTTCCAGGCAATTCAAGTTCCTTATAAGATGTGAAAATATAAACACCGAGGTGATAAAGAGTTCAAATAAATCAGATAGACGCGACCATTCGCTGGAAAACTTTAAAATGTGACTCGCTTTTTAAGGTAAGTTGATCATTTGAAATTATTTGCTGAAGCATTGCTTGTTTGCTACCGCAGCCAGTGGCAACAACATAATTCTACTCAGTTCAGAAAACGGGAAACATAGAATATGCAAACAGCAACCAGTTTATATTATAGATTGATAAGATGGGCAAACCTCAGACACAAATGCCTATGACTTGTATCCACGTATCCTTCTCTCTCCTTCGCTCTCGTCTTATATATAGAAGATATTGTAATTATTTATTAATTATCTACAATACGTTTGCACATTCGGCAGTGCTCGCCTTAATAAAAATAGTGGTAAAAGGGTGTCACGTGTGTCACGTGAAGTGAAGGTCCAGCTGTCCGTGTCCTTGCTTGTTGGCAGCCCACGCTCTTATGGACTCTGTGCGAGCGGTATATCCTTAAAGTCCCTTGCAACATTAAAACGGTGAGATCTATAAGGTTCCTCTTTGTGACGCCGACCCCAAGAGCGTACCCGCAGATTCGGAGTCCCATACACCACTCATAGAGATAGTAATGGATCCGAATCTGCGAGGTTTTTGTGGGTCGGGGAGCTCCGCTCTTAGGAACTCGACGTCGTATTTGGTGATCTTGTCTTGCCGCGCTCCTGCCAGGTCCCTGTTCGGGCCGCAAACCTCGCCATCTAGAACCCAGACCTCAATAGGCGTTATTATTACGAGGTCGGACCCGGTGCACCCGGTCGACGGAATACTCGCTCACGAACCACCTTATGACCCCCCTCGCGGAGAAGCCGCGCCACGCGGTCACAGACGTCGTCATGTCTCTTTACAGTTTGCTTGTGTGTTGTATCGCACATCTGAGCGACATGAGCCAACGTCTCAGGCGCATGACATCCGTGCCTACAACGTTTGTAGTAGCCCGGGCGTCCCCTGGTCAATCTGGCACGTGCTGGTAGTGCGTTGATCCTGAGATTTAGTAGGTTTATTCACTCCTTACCAGATAGGTATGACATACCCTCAATCCAGTAATGTACAAAGGGCGTTTTGTGTGTCTTTTTTAAATGTGTTCTATCGAACGAATTGTGTAGCTGTTGAGACCAGTAATCGGTCTCTTGTGTAGCGGTCTCAATGGATGTTTCCAAGCGCTCGCAGAGAAGTCTTGTTTTTGCAAGGTCTATTTTGAAGTTCTCGGTGGTTAGCATCCATTGGAGTGTTGTAGCGCTGTTAGACGGAAGAGGCGGAGTCTGGGGATACATTTTGCGAGGCAGGGAATGTCCAGACCACTGTGTGCTGTGTGCATGTTGAGGTAAGCGTTCGGCACCGAACATATATACATATACGTCTTCTGCCATCGTTAGAATAATTCCGATCGATTACTTCACTTAGACTTTTCCACGTAAGAGATGTATGTGGCGTCATGGCCTGGGGGCTAGCGCGCTAGTTATGATTGCCATCTACCAGGATGTAGCCGCGATCTTTGAGCGATGCTCATTAAGGTAAATGATAAAGGTTAGCTCTAAGAGTCACCGACCATGCTGCCACAAAGATTGTTGGGGAAATCCTATATATCTCAACATGTCCGGCCTTCGGTGCATTAACGATAGGCCTAAAGATGAGTTCTAATACCGTATGCAACGGAGGAGGGTCTAGAATAAAAACTATAAATGATTTAGGAACGGGTACATCCGTTAGTAGATTGAACACCACTATTTCTAAGCCGTTGTTCACAATTTTTTAATAGCGCACCATCACAATTGATTTCTCTCGTGACGAAGCAGAGGAAGTTGTTTTTACGGATAGAGCAAAACTCTAGATTCTTCCTAAACGTACACGTGTACATGTATAACAGTGCTTGCATATCTCTTATTTGTAATAATGCACGTTTGCGCTTCAAAATAAGTGATGTTTTTAATGATTGCTTATATCCTGTATTTATTCTGATCACATATGATTTTTAATCTGGCTGCGCTACTTACTGGGTGCTATAGGCGCTCCTTGCGATTGCATTTTACTTATTCGTAAGAACCTTATGAACAAGCTAGCGTTATAATTGGCCTCCTTATACAGCTGTTCGAGTACCCATACAGCTGACCTAGATGCAGCATTCTAAATATATGCACAATATTTATTAATGCTAATTGAATACAATTACCGCAATTATATATATATATATATATATATATATATAGACACGCGTGGTAGCTTTTGCTGCGCAACATCCTCTTAAATGTCACAAATGTTAAAAATGTGTGTTCATTTTCGACATTCTAAGCTCAACGAGAAATTATTGAATTTATAATGAAGTTGCCGTCCGGACAAGAATGTCCCATAACAATATATACATGCTTTTTTTATTGTACATAATATATTTGCTATTGTCGAATCAAGGCGTTATGCCCCTGATGTCGTTCGTATCTTCGCGAATATGACATGTAAAAAGGCGCACACTTTCGCGCTATGTTTTGCGCTTGCTTTTTGGCTTGCGGAATGGCGTATTTGTGACATTGTCACTGTTCGGCATTATGAGCATTCGTTTGTGGAAATGCTACGTTTTACGGTCTTGGCATGCCTTGTATGCAACTGGATGGGCGGCTGTTCCGTAACGTGTCGTTTTTGTTTTGGTTCTGACCAGTTGACGTCGTATAGCTTAGTCTCCGTGCGTTAATAATAAACATGAACATTTAGTTTTAGGTAGTATGATAGTGCATGTTTTACTGTTAATCCAACTGAATGTGCGTGTGTGTATATACATATATTGGTATAAGGGATAAAGCAGTTCTCATTTGCCGATCGACCCCGTTGTAGTACGTTTGAAACCGCTAGTAATCCTGCTCGGACAGCACTTTAGCCCAAGCAATTGGCATTTGCGGATTCCAAAATCCATGGCTCTGGTATATGTATGTTTATACATAAAGCTCTTTTTCAGCAACATAAATCATGTTGAACTAGACACGTTGAGTATTATACATGGTATCAGTGTGCCTCAAACAGTTAAAGCTCCCATGCCTAATGATTCGTGATCGCACGTAAATATATTTGGCTATTCATAAGAATCTAAGTATATATATATATATATATATATATATATATGAGTATTCAGATATACGCGTCGAGCAAGTAACGACTTGCTCGACTAGTCTTCTATAAATCTATAAATCCACGTAGGCAAAATGCTAAGATAATTAATAAAATAGTTTTCAAAATTTAAAAACAGTCACAATTTAAATAACTGCCGACTGACGACGAGGACGACGACCCGGATGCCGATTTGCATAATACATTTGCTACAACAAAAGCAATGACGACGACGACGACGATAACAACAACAACGACAACAACAACAAACCAGTTTTACGATACACTAGAGAGGTACCCTCGTGGTGGCGTGAACATGCGATCTGTACGAGATCCAGGCGTGGCTGAGCGCCGTAGCGCCGAGTACCGTGGCGGCGACAATGGTCGAGTTGAGGCCGACTAGGTGTCGGAGACAGGCGACGACGGCCGCCAAACCCGTCACGATAGCAGCCAACGGGTGAAGTGCCGAGGGCGGGTCGAGGTCGACGTTCGCCGGCATCGAGCAGCTGAGCGTCGCGTCGCACGACACCTCACGAAGCGGATCGAGAGGATCGGATCGGCGCACCTCGAACACGAACAGACCGTAGCAGAGTTCGGCCAGCGAGACGACAACCAGACAGACGGTGGCCGCGAGTGCGCCCACCCGAACCGCGAAGTCGTACGGCAACGGAAGGAACGTCGCCGCGTCGAGCTTCATCAGCTCGCGAACGACCCGATGACGCGTGCGCAGTGCCTGCTGGATCCGACGGACCTTCGCGCGCTCCTCGAGGTCTTCGGCGCTCTCGGCGGCGGCGTCGTCGAGCGCCGCCGTCTCGGGCAGCAGCAGCGGTGGCGACAGAGCTTTGACGGTCGTTACGTTTCGGCGCTTTCGCGAGAACAGCCGTCGAAACCGGCCGTAGTTTATCTCGGGCTGAATCATACTACTTACTACTCGTGGTGACAGTACTTCTGTACGGTACGCTGCGGTACAGTTTCCTTGAGTGCTAGTGCTACGAAAATCCAGGCACTGCGACGACGTTTGCTACGTGAGTTCCGCTGTTAGCACCACTCCTACTAGTTCATCGACCACCACCACCACCACCTCCTCCTGCTCGATTCGTCCACCTTGGATCTCAACGTCCGTCGAGGCGCCACCTCGTTCTCGGCACCCACGTCGATCTTCCTGAGAGGCGTAGATGAAGCGTAGCTAAGCAAAGCTCCGGTAGGCAGCCACACGACTGTAGGCCTTACAGTTGCACGAGCGAGATCATGCGCGTGTGCGCCGAGTCTTTGCCGGAGTTCGACGTAATCTGGAACTGACCCCGAAGTAAACGACGATCATGTTTGATCATACACAATGTGAAAGCCGTGAAGGAAGCGTGAGGAAGATAGAGCTTCATGAAGAAACATTTTTAATGTATATTTTACTCAATTTGAGTGAAATAAACATAATTGTATTGTAATGTGAAAGTCGTGTACGTTTGTCTGAGCGTCGTTCGCAAAATTCACTTAAATGACTGGCTTCGACTGGCGCGGTAAAGTAACGGACTAGCGTCCAAACATTTAGGTCCAAAGGTAGGTAGTCCAGGGAACGAAGTCTGTGGATATCATTCATTGATTATTAACATGGCCGCCACTTCCGCGATGCCACAGAGACAATGTCGTCTATGATGTGGTGATGTAATGCGATTTGACAGTAAGTCTTTTGTACTAGTGGAAGGTTATTCCACGGTAATTCTAGATTAATTCTAATCAGTGGATTAGAATTACGGCTTTACGGTTTTGCTTAACGATATAGTAGTCAAAATGAGTTAGGGACTTTACGGCGCCGATGAATAAAGGCAATACCGCAGAGAAAGGAACAAAATTAATAGACACAGTGGCAGCAACAACAGCAGCAGCAGAAGCAACAACAACAACAATAACAACAAGGACAGCAACAACAACAAGCGTACCAATTACACGGCGACAATGGTATGAATGAATGAATGAATGAAACACATAGCTTTATTCATGAGTACTTGCAAATACACTC
>QVRM01002159.1:0-42500 GCA_003439945.1 Dermanyssus gallinae | reverse complement strand
AAAAAGACGGCTCTATTAGACCTATAGCATGCGGCCTTACACTCAGGAGGCTTGTCGCTAAAGTAGCTATTGCCATTACCAGAACAACAATTGTGACAGCAATTTCACCAAGTCAGATAGGCGTTGCAGTGAAAGGCGGTGCAGAAGCGGCAGTTCACGCAGTACGAGCATTTGTTGAAGCAGAAGGTCCAGTACGGGTCCTTGTTAAATTGGATTTTCGTAACGCCTTCAATACTATACGACGCGATGTAGTGCTTGATGAGGTAAGACTCAAAGTGCCGCAACTTCAGCCGCTAGCTTGGCAAAGCTACAAGAAACCGACTCTGCTGTCTTGGAATGAAAAAGCACCACTATTATCAGCTAGTGGAGTGCAACAAGGCGATCCGCTTGGACCTGCTTTATTCAGCCTCGGGGTACCCAGTTTAGTGGCACGCATGAAGAGCCCTCTTAACGTTTGGTCCCTAGATGACGCAACGATTGGAGGCCCCCTTGATCTGGTTGTGTGTGATATTATCAACGTGCCTAATTTTGCAGAAGAGGGAGGCCTTAGCCTCAATGCCTCTAAGTGTGAAGTCATTACATTGGGAGGTAATGCCCAAGAACAGGATGAAATTTTTAGGGCGGTTTTTAATGTCTTGCCAGAATCAAGGCGCGTTGACTTAGACGAGCTAGAGCTTCTGGAAGCCCCAATAAGCTTACGATCGATTTCAAAGACCCTTAAAGAGAAGTGCACTGGACTGAAGCAAATTCGCTCTCGCTTAATGGCGATGCATTCGCAAGCAGCTCTGTGTATCTGGAGATACAGCTTGGGCTCGCTAAAACTTAACTATACTCTGCGCACTTCACCAGCTATTAAATGTCATGAAGATCTTCAAGCTTACGACGATACCGCAAGAAGCATTTTAGGTGAGGTATTAAACGTCGACCTGCATGATAACACTTGGAAAAGAGCAACCCTTCCAATTGCCGAAGGAGGGCTTGGTATTCGATCTGCGGCGAAGCTGGCTCCCATGTGCTTTGCCGCGTCTCTATTGGAATTTAGTAAACTCGCAAAAACATTGGTCGAACCAGACACCCGCCAAGGAATCACAAGAGCCAAGGACGCTGCAGAGCTAAAAGCTAGACAAACAATTGGACCAGGCCCCTGGCAAGAAGGTCCCACACAGCATACATTGGAATCCTACAGATGCAGCGCTGCAGCCAGAGAGCTGTTAGACAGCCTCCAATCTCCAGTGGAAAAAGCTGTCTTTCTGGCAGCACGAGACACATTTAGTGGAGGCTTTATAAAGCGTCTCCCTTCCCCGCAGCTGGGCACCATGCTGGACAACACCTTATTGCGCATGGTAACAGCTCTTCAAATAGGTGCCCCGGTTTGCAACCCCTACAGCGCATGTGGTACCCCAGTAATTGAGGATGGACTTCACCCTCTTAGCTGCATCAAAATCCATGGTAGAGTTTCTAGACACGCTGAAATTAATGCAATTATAAGAAGAGCCTTACGCAGAGCTGGTATTTTTTTTTGTTCTGGGAGGTTTCGGGAATGCATGATGCACATGCGCCACTAGCAGCCTGCGTGACTAGTGTGAGACTCGCAAACCCACTAAACCCGGATTCCTCCCCACCGCCCCAGGCTCGGTATTACTTTGGCATTACATCGAAACCGTGGGAGAGGCGTCTCTGCCGTTCTCCTTCAATCAGCTCTATCCCTGACTATCATCCCGCATGTCTACCAGCGGTTGGATAGGGGGATGCCATTTTGTAATCCGTCCTGTGAGGGTGCGTCGAGACCATGAGGGCTTGGCTGCTCCCCACCCCCCCCCCCCCTCCCTCGGCTCCTCGTCTCGACCACTCTCCCGAGAGACCCGCTCAAACCTCTCCCGCCTGGCCGTTTCCTTGGCTGTCTTGAGTGTCAAAACAGCGTCGAACAAGTTCGTCGCCTCCCTCCATGCCTCCGCCGAAGTCATCATATGGGAGACCACCTCCTTGATGGGTCGGCCACTCACAGCGGTTGGTGCTGCGTCCCGTGCTTCCCTGAGAGCATCACACCGCAGAACAGTATGCTCTACGTTGTCCGCTGATGGCCTTCTTGATCCTTGACAGGTAGCTCTGGAACTGGCCGTGTCCGGTCAGAACCTGAGTCGTCTAGTAGGAAAGCTCCCCGTGTCGGCGGTCATACCATGCCCTGAGGTCCGGCATCAGACTCTTGGTCCAGCTCCCTGTGGTCACACCGGGTCTTACCTGCGCCCATTCCTCATGCCAGGCCGATATGGTGGCACTCCTGGCCCTGGTGAGATCCAGACCTTCGTCTAGATACATTTTACTTTGTTCAGCCACTAGGAGGTCCCATGGCAGCATTTTGGCTAGGACCAGGAGAGCTTCGGTCGAGACTGTTCGATAAGCCCGGCTTACCCTGATTGCCAGCGTTCGTTGGGTCAACCTTAGTCCCCCCCTATTTTTCGCCGTCCGCATTGCCATGTCCCCCCAGACTGGGGCTGCGTATAGCGCCGTTGATTCGGCCACCCAGGCCAGGAGCCTTCTTTTCACCTCAGCCACCCCACCGACCCTAGGCATGATCCGCGCCAAGTTCAGGGAGACCCTTTGGGTCTTTTCGGCCACGTACTTAACGTGTGCCGATCCGGTCAGTCCAGTGTCTAGTATGACCCCAAGGTACTTTACCTTCTTTCTGATTTCTATCGGGTGGCCCGCCATCACGAGGTTAATGCCGGTCGTCCTCTTTCTGCCTGTTAGGTACATCGCCTCCGTCTTGTCGGGTGCCAGTTTCAAGTGATCGGACTCCATCCACTCGGACACCATTGACAAGGCCTCATTGGCGGCGCTCTCCAGGGCTCTTTCAGTCCTGGCCGTTATCATGAGTGCAAGGTCATCGGCGTACGCCAACGGGTCCACCCCATACGGGAGACCTCGGATCTCGAGCACCCCGTCGTAAGCTATGTTCCAGAGCACGGGTCCTAGAATCGAGCCCTGTGGGACTCCGGCAGTAACCTCGTACTCCTGCCCCCCTGCAACCAAGCCTCTGTCGTCCAGGTAGGATGAAATCATTCGACGGAGGTAGAGGGAAAAGCCCTTCCTCTTCATCGCCTCCACAATTACTTTCCAATTCATTGTGTTGAAGGCATTTTTGACATCCAGGAGGATCAGGAGCACGAATCCCCTTGTTTTAGGGGTCTTCATAGTCTCCTCACCCGCCCGTTTCAGAACCTTCTTTAGAGCCCCTAATGCGGATCTGCCCTTCCGGAAACCGTACTGGGCATCTGATAGAGCGTTCTTTTCCTAAATCTCGTCGTTTAGTATCTTGACTATAACATTCTCCAGGAGCTTACCCATGGCGTCAATGAGGCATATGGGCCGGTAAGCCGAAGGCCCCGTCTTCCTCCCGGGTTTGGGGATCAGAACCAGGCTTGCCCTTTTCCACAGCCTCGGAAATCTCCCCTCTCTCAGAAGCTTGTTGGCAAGGTCTTGGAAGACCTTAGGCCACCTTTTGACCAGTAGCCTCACTACCTCTGGGGGAATTCCGTCTAGGCCGGGCGCTTTACCGGTTAGAGCTGGTATACCAAGCACGCTCGAGCCCAGATTAGGACAAAAAACCTGACGGTGTAACGATCCCGCTATGGGCTAACGGCAGATGCTTGGTATTGGATGCTACAGTGTCTTGTACAGTAGCTCCTCGTATATACGCCACAGTTCACTAGAAGTGGGATGGGTTGCCGAGCGCGCAGATAATGGGAAAAAACGCAAGTACCAAGAACTGAAGACAAGTTACATCGTAGTGCCAATATCTATGGAAACAATAGGTCCGGTAAGCAGGGGAACCAAGAGATTCATCAGTGAGCTGGGCCAACGGATTACAGATCTCACAGGGAATCGGCGCAAAGGCGAGTTTCTACGGCAACTGCTGTCGCTTGCAGTGTGTCGAGGATTGTCGGTTCCATGGAATAATATTTAGGAGCTAGGAGAAGACAAGGAGTACACGTTCACACCTCACAATTGTAACATTAAATAGTAATATAAATAATAATAATAATAATAATAATAATAATAATAATAATAATAATAATAATAATAATAATAATAACCACCCGCGTAACGGCCCGTAGGCTTCAAGCGGCATGCCGCTGCCATTTAAATTCGAATTCTAACGGCTGCTCAACTAAAAATTTGACGTTGGAACATCTAATCTACAAAGTGGCGCCAACAGTTATATCAACCAACTCATCGCGCCGACAATGAAAACGACGTGTTCCTTTGGAAAGGCAAGGATTAAGAAGACGATAGTTACAGCCAAGCCAGCGCCCACTTTGTTTCACTGCAGAAGTAGCACCAGTACGAAATAATAGTGATAATAACAATAGTAATAGTGATAATAATAATAATAATAAATATAATAATAATAATAAAAAATAATAATAATAATAATAATAATAATAATAATAATAATAATAATAATAATAATAATAACTAATAATAATAAATAATAATAATAATAATAAATAATAATAATAATAATAATAATAATAATAATAATAATAATAATAATAATAGTGACTCTCACAAGCGGCACTATACCTTTGGAGATATAGTCTAGGTTCCCCTAAATTCAACTACACACTACGCACTTCACCGACAAGCCAATGTCCCGACGCCCTACAATCGTACGACGACTCTACGAGGCACATATTGAGCGAAGTTCTCAACATTGACTTCACGGACAGTACGTGGCGAAGAGCAAGTCTCCCCATAAGAGAAGGTGGACTGGGTATTCGATCAGCAACCGAATTGGCCCCCATATGTTACGCAGCGTCATTATTGGAATTTGGCCAGCTGGCGGAGACGCTAGTTGACCCGAGTGCTCACCACCGGCTGTACATAGCTAAGCAGACGGCAGAGTCACTGGTCAAACTGAGATCGGATCCAGGCCCTTGGGAAAAACATACAACGCAGAGAGTGCTCGACAACTACAGATGCAAAGTCATAGCTCGTGAGATCATCGAAAGCCTTGAGTCTCCCACAGAGAAAGCGGTCTTCTTGGCCGCACGAGACACTTTCAGTGGCGGATTTCTCAGGGCTCTCCCGTCACCGCAGCTCGGCACTATGCTGAACAACATCTCATTCCGCATGGTGTCGGCCCTAAGAATTAGTGGGCCGATATGCGAACCACACATTTGTAAGGCCTGCGGAAAACCAGTGGAGAAGGATGGCCTCCACCCCTTGAGCTGCATCAAGAGCCAAGGCCGGGCCCCTAGGCACACCGAAATAAACGCAATAATTCAAAGAGCTTTCCGGAGAGCAGGAATACCTAGCATGCTGGAACCCAGACTTGGACTTCATGACGATAAAAGGCCCGACGGTGTGACCATTCCGCCGTGGGAAAAAGGCAAATGTCTGGTTTGGGATGCGACAGTATCCTGCACGGCCGCACCGTCTTATTTATGCCACAGCGCGACGGAGACGGGATGGGTTGCCGAACACGCAGAAAAAGAAAAGTGGCGTAAATACACAGAGTTAGAGCCTAGATACAATTTCGTGCCGATTGCAATGGAAACAATGGGCCCGGTCAGCAGAAGTACAAGGAAATTTATAAAAGACTTAGGTGATCGAATACGAGCAAACACCGGGGATATACGCGAAGACGAATTTCTGAGGCAGCTGCTTTCACTGGCAGTTTGCAGAGGAAATGCCGCGTCAATATTAGGTGCGATGGGCTGAGAACAGATAGATGGTAACCATGAAATAACGAGGATACACATTCACACCTCACAATTGTATATATATATAATTTTTTTCTCAATAAACTAGAATTTAATAATATAAAAAAATAATAGTGATAATAATAATAATAATAATAATAATAATAATAATAATAATAATAATTTTTTTGGGGAACGAGGGTTTATTTTATCAATATGTACATCACAATTATCAATAAATTACTTATATAATATCTACAATATTGCTTATATTATTCTTATTGCTTGAGTGTCGGTGACCACTCAACATCATCTTGGCGTTGCCTCTCTGTAATTCTAATGACACTCTCTGTCGGAGGAAAGCGGTCGATCTTGGCTCCGCTGTGGCCTCGAAGAGCTTATTCCCAAGCTCCTTTGTCAGTTTGAGTGCATCCTTGCCCCAAACGCCAGATGACTCGAGGCCGAACGCCATTACAACGTGGTCCTCAAGGAGATGCGCGTATAGGCGCCGTTTGTGCAACTCCCGTTGGTGGATAATGTTGCCGACGCCCGCGTTGGCTAGTGCACGATAGCCGAGAGCGTACGTGTCGGAGACGGTGACGTCCCATGCCAGCGGCCGATTGCGGTCCCAGTCTCGGCTGGTAAGGCCGTCCGGTCGACGCTTGTCGTCGCTCTGTAGTCCACCAGGTTCCAGTGTGACGCGGTAGCCGGCTTGTCTGAAAGCGCGCCCGAGGATGTCATTAATGGCATCGTGGCGGCCCTGCGTAAGCCCAGCCAGCTTAGTACAACTAAGTCGGTGCAGGCCACGTTCATCCACCGTTCCACCACACGGGCATGCCTCTGTCTCAAACATGGCAATGCCAAGTCTGAGGCCACTGGCGGCACGGAAGTGGTCATCAGCCAGCTTACTGCCGACTAGCTCGGACGGAAACACGTCAAGCCACGCTCCGGCAGCGTCGGATGAAACCGCTTTCAGTCTAATGCCGTCTATATCTAACTCACAGGCAGACAGAAGAGTTAAGTGGGTAGCCTGAGTGGCGATTTGGTCCCACCCCTTCTGCCTAGTGACCTGTTCCTCAGATGGACGACCAGACTGACGCGCATCCCAGATCCGAGCGGCGTCTTGTTGGTGGCTGATGAGTCCGCCGGCAGTAGCGGCCACTGCAGAGGCGCAGCTGTGCGACGAAGCAAGGAAAGCGGGTAAGGCAAGGTCCGTGGCCGAACGGATGCCCATTCCACCCAACCGGGCCGGTAAGCTTGCCTGCGTCCATGCCTTATCATCAAGCGTTAGGTCAAGGATGTTTTCCAAGGCTCTCCTCACCTGGTCGTCGAGGTTCAGAGTTTCTGACGGTAGAAGGAAGACAGGTGAGGTCCGTAGTACATACAGGACCTTTTGCACTCCCATTGCGTGCCGGAGCAGGAAGTAGGCTTGATGTCTACCGAGATGGCCCAGTCTCTGGTAAAGCCGGAAAAGTTGTTCTCCCTTCTCGGCTAGTTTCGGACCGATCATGTCGGGAAACACCGCCGTACCCAGCAGGTCCAAATCACATCGATCCTTTACAAGGATGCCCGGGAGGTTGCTGTTAAATTCAGCGATCACCTGCTGTCTTTCTTCGTCCTCAAAACCCTGTAGAAATAGCTCGCATTTAGACGAGTTAAGCTGCAGCCCGCTCCATTGCTCAAACGCTCGGAGATCCTTGATGTCTCTGAGTAACACCGAAAGATCGTTGTCCAGAAGGGTCCCATCGTCGAGGTAAAACAAAGGGACCTTGGATGCCACCTGCTTGACGTACTGATGCAGAAGCAGGCTAAATGCAAGAGGAGCCGCTACGTCTCCCTGCTGACAACCGGCTGATGACCTAATTTCAACTTCACCAAACATTAGGGGAGTCGGTTTGCTATATGCCTGGTGCATCATTGGATAGAGGGCCGGGGCGTGCTTGGAAATCTCTGTCAAGAGGTGTCCTCGTTTGTTTAAGTTTAACGCATTTTTAAAATCTAATTTTAGGAGGCAGCATTTCGTTGTGTTCGAGAAAGGTGCGAGCTGTGTGAGCAATTATTTCTGCACCATTTTGAGTGGCGAACCCCATCTGCCGTGGCTGCAGGTAGCTTTTCACATTGACCTGGGGAAGCAGGGTCTTTGTGGCCAATCTTCGCAGAGTGCAGCCGACGGCTATGGGTCGGTATCCTCCGGTTTTCTTTTTCAGAGCGATAAGCCACCCTCCATATATCACGTTTCTCACAGCCTCCGGAACTTGCCCGTTACGTATGATGTCGCATACTTTGGCGAGTGTTTCCAGTACATCGTTGTGGTCTCCGTTAGCAGGGAGAAGGCATTTTAGATGGTCAGGCGTGAGGCCGTCGCGGCCTCCCGCCGCACCGGATGGAAAAAGGGGACGGTGGCACCACGTCCCCTGCAGGAGCAGGAGGATGTTTTGCCACCATCTCATTAATCGACTCCTCCATTACGGGCGCAATCGTGTCATCGGAAGACAAGATCCTAATAGCGCTTCGCACATTAAAATACATGGAAAGCTTGTGAGCAGCGATCTGAGCGCGAGCTTTATCCGTCAATATACGTTTGCCTCGACCCTCAGCTTCCACGCAAGTGAGAGCGGCACCCCCGAAAAGGGCCACCTTTTCTTTGACTACGCTGGCCAGGCTATGGCCTCCCTGGGTTTATTTTTCGGTGGAGGACTTTTGGGGCGAGGGTGAGCAGCGCGGTCCAGCTCGCTTCGTCATTCTTTTTCACGACGTCTTTAAGCAGACGGTGGAAGAGTCCGCGCAAGGGTATTCTCGCTCCCTTTGGGATCCTGCGCAGCACCTTGCGTGTCATCTTGGCGTTGGCGAGTAGCTTGTGAAGAGAAAGGGGAGTAGAGGGCGGCAGGTGATCATCAGGTGTCGGGCCTCCGTTCACTGGAGACTGGTTGGCGGGGTGAGGAGAGGGTTCTCCTAGTGAAGCGTGCGGAGAAGGCAGCGGCTGTGAGACGCTGCTAAGAGTGGCAGCGGCCTGTTGAAGCACTGCTGGCCCACTAGACTCGGCTATCTTTTTCTTATGAGTCCTTCCTGCGTGAATCTGCACACCCCTCTTTGTAGGAAAGCACATCGAACACCACGGACATTGAAACTCATTAACCATTGCTGTTGCTTCTCCTTTGAAACAGAGCAGTTGCTTTGCTGCGGCTGTCCACTTCTCATGCCTTGCGGTTCCAAGTGAAAATTCCGTTTTTATTGTCGGCGCGGTGAGTTTTTGAATGTTCCAAACTCAAAATGTTGGTTGGACAGCCGTTAGAATTCGAATTTGAATGGCAGCGGCGTGCCGCTCGGAGCCTCCGGGCCGTTATGCTGGTGGTTTCGTTTTGCTTCATCGTGTCATAGTTAGAACTTCTCAGCGTCTTAGCCGATGGCTTCTCCGTCGGACGGCCACACACAGTACACCAAAATGATCACTGAGTTACACTCATCACTCTGGTATGTCACTTGCTGGGTTTACCGTCCTGCACACACACGCATAGGTGTGTTCCCTCGGAGCTCCATACGCACATGTCCGCACTCCTTGGCGTCAATAATAATAAACAATGCGCAGCAAACCCCCTAAACCGAATCCCGATCATCTTCAAACCCGTCCCCAGCTAACATTCATCTGCGACGTCTGTAGAAAATCCGTAAAATCGCTCCGCGGACTACACATACATAAAACCCGTGTTCACGGAGGACAAACCCACACACATTCCTTCGACCGGCCACCCGATGGCTCCGCTCCACATACTTCAACCCAGGACAAGAGAGACTCAGCTGACATTACCTCTGACAACGATCCAAAAATGTTTACCCGTCTCCTAGCTCGTGTTCGCAAAAGCACGAAGCTAGTCAGAATAATTCCGAGAGGAGTCAGGGAAATCTGTTGCGCAGCTTACGCGGAAGCCCTCTCTCACTTCAACTCGAGACTAGACGCTGAATCCTGGCACAGATTAATGACTTTGCTGACACTCATGTTGCATATTCCAGAACTAAAAAGCAACGACATCACATTGTGCCAAGTAATTAGGAAGAACATAACAGATTCCCAATGAAAGACGCTGGATAATCTTTCTGATAGACCGCACCACAGCCTCACACAGTCGCGCAAGGAGCACCTCACCGACCGCCAGATTGCCGCAAGGGCAGAACGCAAGTTAGCTGAGGGAGATATACGCTCCGCCGCACGCACTCTACCTTCGACAGAGTCTTTCGCATTGCCCGACGACCGCACGACTGAGGAACTTAGAAGCAAGCATCCCTCTCCTCCGGCTCATGTCAGGGACCGCTTGATCAACTTTGAGCAACCTCCTACGGATGAGCCTTTCATCGTTCCGGCACAGCTCGTAGTTAATGCGGTTCGCTCCTTCTCACTAGCATCTGGCCCTGGACTGGATGGATTACGTCCTCGACATCTGAGAGATATGTTGGACAGCACAATACCCTCTTCCGAAAGACTGCTAGCGGAACTGCGCTGTCTGACTAACTTGACTCTAAGTGGCAGGCTGCCAAGTTTTTGCCACCCAATCTTCTAAGGGGCAGATCTGACAGCCCTGAAGAAAAAAGACGGTTCCATTAGACCGATAGCGTGCGGCCTCACTTTACGTAGGCTGGTTGCCAAAGTAGCGATTGCCATCAATAGGACGGCAATCGTGAGGGCGGTGGCACCTCACCAGGTTGGCGTTTCAGTGGAAGGCGGAGCTGAAGCTGCAGCACACGCAACTCGGGCTTTCACGGAGGCAGAGGGGCCCCCACGAGTCCTGGTAAAACTAGATTTCCGAAACGCTTTCAACACCATCCGATGTTATCCTTAATGAAGTTAAAGCGAAAGTGCCACAAATGTTTCGCTTCGCGTGGCAGAGCTACGGCACGCCATCACTGTTGTCCTGGGGACAGAGTGAGCCTCTGATCTTAGCCAACGGAGTACAACAGGCAGATCCGATTGGGCCCGCCTTATTTAGTTTAGGAATCTCAGGATTAGTGTCCCGCATAAAAAGTCCACTAAATGTGTGGTACCTAGACGATGGTATACTAGGCGGCCCGGCGAACATAGTGGCCTCCGACATACGCGAAGTGCTACAGTTTGCTGAGGAGGGAGGCCTAACTCTTAACGCCTCAAAATGCGAGGTCATAGCTGTAGGTGGAACCTCCCACCAGTAGGATGAGGCATGCAAACTCATTGCAGACGCCCTGCCCGGTACAAAGATAATTGAGTTGCCTGACCTGGAAGTCCTGGGAGCGCCCATTGGATTTCGGAAGATCTCGAAAACTATCCTGGATAAGCGGGACGACCTCCGGTGTATCAAAACTCGGCTATTGGCGATGCACGCACAGGCTACTTTATGCCTATGGAGATACAGCCTAGGATCACCTAGGCTAAACTACATTCTACGCACGTCCCCCACAGGTCACCACTGTGATAATTTGCAAGCATTTGACGAGGTGGCGATACTGAGTGAAGTTCTAAACGTGGCCCTTACCGACAGATCCTGGGAAAGGGTCACACTTCCTCTCAGCGAAGGAGGATTGGGACTAAGGTCCGTGGCAGAGCTTGCTTCGTTGTGCTACGCGGCCTCTATCATAGAGTTCTCGGGGCTTGCGGAGACGTTGTTAGAACCGGATGTTCATTCTGTGCTGCGCGGAAGGAGGGACGAAGCTGAGCTGGCAGCTAGACAATCGATAGGCCCTGGCCCCTGGGAGCAACACCCTACACAGCACATGCTTGACAGCTACAAGTGTCAAACGACCGCTCGCACGATCTTAGATGACATCCAATCCCCGACAGAGAGAGCGGTATTCATAGCTGCCCGCGACACTTTCAGCAGTGGCTTCCTAAGAGCACTTCCTTCATCACAGCTGGGCACCATGCTGGACAACACCTCCTTCCGCATGGTGGCCGCTCTGAGAATAGGCGCTCCCATATGTGAGCCATACGCGTGTAAGGCGTGTGGAAAAACAGTGGATGAGGACGGACTGCACCCTTTGAGCTGCACTAAAAGCCCTGGTAGGTCCCCCAGACACGCGGAAATCAACGCGATCCTAAAAAAGGCTCTTCGCAGAGCCGGCATACCAAGCACCCTGGAGCCCAGGTTGGGCCTCGAAGACGACAAAAGACCAGACGGCGTCACCATCGCGCCATGGTCCAACGGCAAATGCCTGGTATGGGATGCCACGGTATCATGTACAGTGGCTCCGTCATACCTGATGCACAGCGCCATCAGGTCAGGGTGGGTTGCTGAACATGCCGAGATCGCAAAGAAACGCAAATACTCTGATTTGGGCAGGAGATATCACTTCGTACCCGTCGCCATGGAAACGATGGGCCCGATCAGCAAGAGCACAAGTATCCTCCTCAAAGACCTAGGTGTCAAAATTAGTGCTAACACGGATGACCAGCGCGAGGGCGAGTTTCTGCGTCAGCAACTCTCGCTCGCAGTGTGTAGGGGAAACGCCGCCGTTATCATCAGCTCTATGGATTGAGAAGAAGGGGGGGGTGAGCCTACGCGGGTACACGTTTGGGTCCCACAATTGTAGGGAAATACTGAAAAATAATAGTAATAATAATAATCATCATCATCATCATCATCATGCATTATTATCCGTCCAACGTTACTCTAATCAAGTAACTGCTTATTAACTAAGCAGCCGTTGGCCAGTTGGTTGCCGACAGTGTAGCAAATGATATATTGGCAATTCTCTCTCCATAAACGTCATAGAACGACAAACCCGTTAGGGTTATATACTTCTCAACAGTTGCCTCAACAGCATATATATACGGTCCACGAAAAAAATACCTATTTTCGCTACATTACACACGTTTATTATAACCAATCGTGTAAATACTCTTGTGTTTTTCTCGTGAGCCAAATTGAGGTGGTTTTCCATTTTTCACACGGTCGTTTGTACCCCAGCCGCCGCCATAATTGCCCTTGTCGAGAGCGCAGAGTTCGACGCTTTCTTCAGAATTGCGCGCTTGCTTCGTTCTGAAATGGCATTTGAACGCCCGAAAATCTTTTTTCGGCGTAATTTTTACCTAAACTCACGAAGTGGTTCACCATTTGGGGACAACGCCCCAATCGACGGGAAACTTCGCGGTTAGAGAGGCCGTCGTCCTTGTAAGCCCTGATTTAAACCTTTTCGTCAGTCGTGAGATGTAGGCCCAAGCCCATCGTTTCAGCACAGAAAAAACTTCTGGTAGGAGGTCTGCCTTTGTTTCCGTTGAGCAGTAAAATAAGCCCAAACATCGTTACTCCGCTTAATTCACTCGCTAAGACATGCATCCTGCTTGTGGCTGTATCCTTTATTCGCAAATGTGGAGGTCTCGTGTTTCAAAGCAATTTTAGACCTCAAATGTCGATGGAAGTCTCCACTCTTACTCTATGATCACTGTAGTCTTTGCACGATTGGCTACAATAAATGCGTGTAATGTGGCAAATATTAAACAAAACAAAATTCTAAATAAAGGTGGCTCTATCTAGTTTTCGCGGACTATATATATATATATATATATATATATATATATATATATATATATATATATATATATATATATATATATATATGAATCGCTGCTATAAGTCGCTATAATTCGCCGAATGGCCTGGCTTATTTGTGAATGAACCCAACCCGTTTCAAAATTGATGGATGTGCGTATAGTTCCTGTAGAAAATGCAATATTGAATACTATTATATATCTGTATGTCGAAAAAATATTGGAGCCCCTCCTTATGGCCCCAAAATTGATTACGTAATGTCAGACTACGGCGAATAAATCACATATATAATTGTACATATAAATATACCAAAAAAGGTGTCTTTGATTAATTTACATTGACATGCATTTTGTAAACCTATGAAAGACCTGTAGACATGCATTTTGTAAACCTATAAAAGACCTGTAGACATGCATTTTGTAAACCTATAAAAGACCTGTAGCCCATTCATATAAGTAAACGGGCATGCTATGGCTTTTCGTATAGTGTTTTAGCAAGACGGAAGCCAAGCCTTCAGCCCCCTCCTGAAATCTATAATCCGCCCGTCGGTCCTGTTCAAGGGCAAGCACGCTAATTGGGGCACTACAGCGGTTCTAAGCAAGTGGCGAGCATGAACAATATAATAAATAACAAAGCGATAAAAAAACAAGCATTTAAACAAGCTGGCAATGACAAGACGTTTGCCGGTCAGTCAGCCGACAATACTTGACAGAATATCGCCCACTCACGTTCATTCCTCCAGCTATCCACCTTTTTCTGTCTCTCTATCTCTCTCCCTCTCGAGAACTACGCATCAATCGGCGAGCTAAACTATACGCTCGAACTAGCTAAGCTAGCCACATCTATCTATCTATCTATCTATCGAAAAAACCCTATGTACGTGCCATAGAAGCGGGCGTGCACGTCGTTGCCGCTTGGCTGTGGTGCGCTGTCGCAGCACGCAGACCACGTAGCCATCGAGATGACACCACATGGCCTGTTGTGTGTTGTTCATACATACATGGCACATACTTCTACGACATGCGTACGGCATATACTTTTACGACTA
The DNA here is from genome assembly GCA_003439945.1 of Dermanyssus gallinae. Classification (NCBI taxonomy): domain Eukaryota; kingdom Metazoa; phylum Arthropoda; class Arachnida; order Mesostigmata; family Dermanyssidae; genus Dermanyssus; species Dermanyssus gallinae. The sequence continues at coordinate 28,236 of QVRM01002159.1, read as the reverse complement.
TGCCTATATACGTACATATGCGTGCCCGTGTACAACTCAACCCATTGTCATCTGTGTCTCTGCATGCACGTATATATATATATATATATATCGTGACGACGGCGATCACGTCTATGGTACCTCAGTTCTACTTCCTCACTCGACGACACGTGACAGACGGCGTTACCTACTCTAACGACCGACGATTACTACAACTGCACCGACTGCTATTCTTCTATTCTACCGCGCTTTTGGCCTGCGCGACAGTTACGACCCCCAGTCTACTGCTGCCGCGAGCACAACTTCCGTCGAACGCTGCCAACGGTATCGGGCTAGTTAGTAGTTAGTTAGCGCCCAAAACGTTCACCTGCTCTAAGCGTATCCACTCAAGGCCACTCAATGAGAGTACTCGGTGCATGGGGTGCAGAGGTAGAAAGTAAGTAGAAAGAGCGGGCCGAAACAGCCACACAGATTTGTTGCCGTGCAGAACTTGTCTCTCGACGACCGTCGTCATCCCGCCGGTGCGTATTGCGTTAAGAGCAGGTGCCGGCGGCCGTATACACTCCGCTCTAGCTGGCAGTTATTGAGCGCTACAGCGTCTCAGAGAGCAAAAAGCAGCAACATTCTGTCTGCCGTCGTCATCATCATTATTCCTTCGTCTCCTCTTGTATTCTCGTCTCCACGACGATACACTCGTTTGCCGTAGGAGCCGCGATCAGGCAGCTCCTACGAAGTGCCGAAGTGCAAACATGTTCGGCCATGCGGCTGCCGGAACCGCCGAACTCATCGCAGTGATCACCAAGGGCCGAACGAGGCCGAACCTCACCAAAGAAGAGAAGTAAGTGCCCGTATCTGCTTGGCTAGCGACATTTCGAGGTGGACGTGTACCTATCTGCGTGTGCTTACGTGTATGTATGTTTGTCTGTCTGTCTGTCTGTATGTGCCGAATACACGTTTTGTTGTTGGATCGCTCTTCCGATCGTTACCCGTAGTCGGAATAAAATGCGCCAGAATTTTCTTCTTCTACTTCTCTCGACTGAACTAGACGCGAAGGCGCACCTTGGAGGCAGGCCAACGGAGTATGAAACTTCAATGAAGGAAAACTCTACCAAACCAAAGCTGTATGGTTTGGTAGAGTTTTCATCACACATCAACCATCTAATTTGCCTTCTCCGATGCATATATATACGTAGAGGGGTGCAGAGCGGTAAGGCGGGGTTAGGATGCAGAAATGACTTAATTATGATGACTGCGTAAATCTCGACTAGGCTAAGAGGCCGCAAGAAGTTTAAGAACTCTTGTGAACCTTTATAATTACTACAGTACTCATTTACATTTATGTATGAGCAGTAGAAACAATGGAAGAAGAGTACAATATGGCAAAGCATGTTAGAATAGAGATGGGAAACTTATGAGGGAAGCCAGTAAAAGCGAAAGGCGTACGTTGCTCCCAAATCTTGCTTGAGTATGCATATGTTTTTGTGTTCATTGACACTTAAGGTGAAGTCATCAAGTTTTCAATTTATTGCGAAACCAGAACTTTTTCAGCTGTAGCAGATCGTATGATAAATGAGCTTCACGATGTCAAGTTGATTTATTTGCTGTTTCTGTTCTTGCAGGCGAAAGACTGAACTATGTCGAAATATAACCGAGCTAGGGATGTGCAAATATGAGGGAAGGTGCCTGTTTGCCCATTCGACTGAAGAGTTACGTGAGAGACCTACAAATCCAAAATTTCGCACGCAAATCTGCAAGTAAGCTGAAACACTTACACATACTAGTTTGCTAACTGGCCTACTACTTTGCGTCGCAATTGCGCCCATATGCTTCGTACCTTCGAGCAATATTTCAATGCTCTTCGAGGTTGCATATCTAACAAATAAAAACGCACACATATTTTCACAGCTTTATAAATTAGTTTTGCTGGGTTTAGAGAACACTGTTGTAGTGTCCACCACCCCCACGGCTGGCCGGCGACCGTTACGATTTCGCCATTCTCTCGGTCAAGCAACACACGTCCTCTGTCTGGCTCGAACAAACGACTACTAACTCATTTATTCTCATGCCTCCTTATATACTCACAGATTGCCCGCGTATTTAGTGACTTCCCGCGTCTTCGCTAGTAGGGTGGCGGCATCTTCTAATTGGCGCCATGTATTTAGCTTGCTTCGGCACTGCCGCTAACCGACGCTGTCTATGCCCGCGCTGCTTAACTGACACTGCTATCCTGCATTCTCCCTCCCTTCATGGGCTTGTTTTGAATTAAATCCCGTCTTTACTCACGAACTTCCGTAAATGGCTTGGTGCGCGTCTAACCCGCCGTGGACGTCCTTCAGAGCGGTGCGGTGTCGTCTTCATGTTCATAATGTGGCGCATCCGGCGGCGGCGGCTGGCCTCCGTATACTGACCCTGTCGCCGGGCACGACCGCACGAACCTGGTTCCGACTGCCGTTCTTCTCCCGTCTGCGTGCTCCTTCGGTTCGTCCACTCGCGCTCGCTCATCCTCATGTGCATCCTCCGCCGCCTCCAGGCATTCGCCGCCGGTCCAACGATCCCAGCGTTGCCGCTCCTCCACGTCGATGCCTGTACATTCTGCTGCGTTTGTACACTTCCGGCCGAATGGGCCAAACTTGCCACACTTTCGGCCCTCACTTGTTTTGCCGGGCGCATTTCGGCCCGTGCTCGTGGGTTGTCCATCCGCACGCCTGGCATCCATCCGTTCCGTGATCTCGCCCTGCAGCCAGCCTAGGTCCGCTTCGTACCGCCGGCCCTCGTTCACCAACTCGTATCGTCCTGCAATCCATACTGGTCTCCGTGACGCACCTTTTCACGTGTAACGCGGCCGTCAGGACCTGTTCGACTGCCCCGTACTCGTGGTGTTTCCATCCGAACGCCGCATTCGTCCACTCCGCGTTCTCGTTGTAGTATCTACCACCCTAACGACCAAACGGCGACCGTTACGAGTTCCCTAGTCTTTCGCTCAAGCAACACACGTCCAAACTAGGAAGACATCTGTTTAAGTAACAAACGAGATATAAGGCCTCCTAGGTATATCGCTTTTAAATCAAATCTCAAGATCCGAAGACTGCTGATAGCCAAACAACCTGGGCCACACGTTCAATAATGAAAACCATGATTGAACAGTTTATCCGGAACCTCTCGGGTTCTGAAGCTAAACTACGTAAGTGGACGAACAGAAACATCGTAGCACTTTTCTTGAACATCAATGCGGAAGATCGGCAGAGAACGTTCTATGTACGAGAAAAAGCTTTAGCGGCAAAAAGAAAAATACCATGGAATTGTCCTTAATGGCCACCCAAACTTATCGTATCAGAAGCAGACGAGGGGTGGGGAGATACGGCGGTGAAAGCTTCAAAACAGCGGCAATAGTTAACACTTAAGATTTCTGAACTACGCTGCACCGTGCTTAGCAACCATTATGTCCAAGGTTTTCGAAGGAGAACACCAAGTCAGTCAGGCGAGGACGCAGCTAACAGCTAGGGCCCACAGCCCACAGAACAACAGTAGATCCGGCCTAATCCTGTTCTCACCTCCCTTTCCCCTCTCGCCGTATGTAAATATACCGATGGCGTTTGAAAACGTCTCTTTATAAGCCATTGACTGGAGACATTCATGAATATAAGTTTGAGCATTTAAATTCTCGAGCCGTTATGCAACCTCCACTCGTTTTGAAAAACTTTCGAGGCCTACAACTTTAAAATAATGACCACCTCTGCAGCTCTAACGAGAGTCACAAATGAGTTAACGCTAAAATGTGTCAGTCGCGAGAAAACCTTTATCGCTTTAAGAAATAGTTTGCCCTATTCACTATTGACGATCATCTGTTAGCTGAATGTCACTTCACTAAACACATATGAAAAAACTCATTTAATTTGAAATCGATTATATGAACTAACTCTAGGAAGTATGCCCTGTGTCTCTTAAACAGCTAGTTACTATTCTTATAGTGACTATTATTAAGTGGCAGTCCTTCAAGCTCAGGTATGCGCCTTCCACAGGAAGAGAGAAATCGTCCAACCGACTTTTAATGACCAGCCACATATGTGTGCAAAGCTAGCATTTATAAGAGCAACAGTATGTATCCGCAATTGCATTAAGTTAGCAGGCACCGACTTAGCTACTTTAATGGGTACGTTTACTAAGTATTGTTTTAGGCAAAGTATATGATAAATGAACTGCTCAGTATCAATTATTCAGTACACTACCTCTCATTTAATCGTAGTCGCTAGACAAGAGCGCATTTCCGTGATAGATTGCAGCTGATGGCACTAACTGATAAGCGAAAGAAATTCTTCTGAAATTCTAAAAACGATATGGCTGACGTTCGGAAATGCGAGGCCTATACAGTGTCGTCAACGTTATCAGCTCACGCTTTCTCCTAGATTCTGTTTCATCAATACATACATGAACAACATCATACTAGAGAGATAAACGTTTTTTTTCTAGCATGCATTAAGTAGCACGCTCTTAAGCGCTTCCGTCCTTCTTTGCACGTTTTGTTTTTTTGATTCTGTAGGACCTTCCACATGGACGGTTTCTGTTCGTACGGGTCGCGGTGTAGTTTTCGGCACGACCGTGAGGCGACGAGTTCAAATGAGGAAAACGACCGATACGGTTTACATTTTAAGGATGGGCCGCCAGTGCTTCTGGTAGGCCAGGGGGACGTCGAGCCACCACAGAGCAGCCTTCGCGAGGCCGGCACAACGGACCGACCTTCAAGCGCCGAGGTTCCGTGGCAAGCACCACCGAGACCGCCGATCGGGATGCCAACTCCGAGATCTCTCGTTAACGCCATCTCGAAGTCATCGAAGAAGCTCGCGAGCAAACACAAGAGTAGTAGCTGTAACCTTGCCTAGACCCTAACGTGCCTTATGTTTTGGTTTTTTTACCTTCTTCATCTAGCGGCCGGTGTTGAGGCAGGCTATACGCGATACATTGGATCTGCATACGCCGCAAGTCCAGTGGCATTTTTAACCATACGGTTAGCACAGATGGAGGCCTAGCGTTGACAAAAAGGCAGCATTATTAGGACGTCGGAGAGTGTACACCTTGTCTGAAGACGGCCACTTGGTTCAGATGCGTACGATCCGACAACAACAACAACAACACTAAGAAAAACAAGAATAACAATAACATGATTATCAGTTCGCAGACATAAGACTGGTCGAACGACAGTCGATACTTTGTTTAACTTAGACCTAGTAGGATTTACACACACAAAAAAAACAACAGCGGCAACAAAGTTGCGTTTAACGTACGTTATATGGCCGATATATATGACCAACCATGTTATATTGCAGTGTAGGATTATAACCACTGTTACTGACAGTACTACAGACGTCAGTGCTTCGTATGTTGCCTTCTAAGAACGACCAAATTTAAGTCATCTACTCGACGAATGGCAGCAGCTATCACTGTATTAATGCTACGAATTTAATCGAAACGGAAGATGAACGGAGCTTTTACCTTGACCACGATGTGTTTGCGCATCTGCAAAACTTCTCGTCGACCACCGGAAGTGTCTGCTTATTACAGCATTTAACAGAGATTTGTTTTATACGTCTGGTTCCACAGTTGACTTCAGCATGAAGGCGACCAGTCGTAGCCAATTACACTAGTATAGACCCGCGCGGTCTATAGCACAAAAAGCATGTGCTAACAAGGCAAATTGAATACCACTGCCTAGCCGGCCTCTTAAGATTAATATATTTAATAAATAACACCGTTTATAGAACTTCTCCACAGGACGAACGTTGTCTTGATTTGTTCTGTGAATTGCACTAGCATGTGTGCATACACATGTGCATACTCCGTTGTCGGCTGCTGTTTGAATGTCAGCTCTCTGTTCTGAACACACAGCAGCTCTGTGTGTTCGTGGTAGGGGAAAAAAAACCGATATTTACACTTCCACACGCTCAAATTCCTTGTATCGCGTGTACTTCCAGAGGGGGTATTTCGGGCACGTCTGCGTTCCAAAGGCCCAGAGAAGTTTTTTAGTGCGTATTACGTTCCATAGTACCCAACAATAGCATCAGACGGGTGTATATAAAGGCAGTCTCTTATCAAATATATATATATATATATATATATATATATATATATATATATATATATATATATATATATATATATATATATATATATATATTGTTTATTTCGCAATAACTTTGCATTTCAAGGTGGTACATAATTACAATACAGTCATCATTATATATATATATATATATATATAACTATATGAACAAATCGAATCTGTTGAAACAATTGAAGACATTAAAAACGATATTCGACATAATAACGCAAATCATACGATTCAACAATATTTGAAAGTGACAAAAGTTTGACTGCGACAATTGTAAAACGCGTCGATTTTTTTATAGACAAAATGCTACAAATAATTCAATTAAGAAGCGATTAATCAACAAACTCGAAGATACTAGGTGGATTATTGAAGTTTAACTGTCAGGTCGTTCACCTAGTTGTCGAGCCCGGTGGCTTGGCGTCCTCGCGACCGGAGGAGACACATAGGTGCACGGGTTCGATCCCCACCGTTGCAAATTTGCATTTATGGAGTCCGTCTCACAAAGCAGTGCAAAAGCAAACCCATGGACATTAAATGTTGGCTAAGGGTCAGCCCGAGTAAGAAGTAGGTCGTTCAATAAAAAACACCACAACTGCTCGCTACAATGTGGCCACATGTCCGACACCACGTGTTCGGAATCGTACTTAAGAAAGCAGCATTTTAAGAAACACTACATAGCGCATTCGACATTCATTTTCTACTAAGATTCTTCTCCAAGATTGTGCCTGGTCGTGTCATATGAAGATATATGAACTATTTATTCAAATATAATCCATTGGCCTGAGCACAACTATCCCACTCCACGAGCCGAAGGACTAGATGTTCCCGGAACTCATGTGGCTGTGGCAAGAGCCAGCCCTTCAATTAATTGAGTTGAAGCGCCTCCTTTTGAGGTGTTTTTAACGGGTTAAACTAATGGAGCGCCAGAGTTCTCAAAACGCCTCAAGACATCTGCGGTGACTCCGCTATATAAGGGTAAGAGCGGAGGGGACGAACCTGGTAACTGTCACCCGATGTCGTTGGTATATTTCGTATCAAACGTATTTGAAACGATTGCTAAACAACAGCTGGAAAGTCACTGAAACAATTTGAACTTCTTCTCTAAAAATCAATTCGATTTTAGGGAGGCACGATCAACTGGGTTAGCATTGGGACACATCTGGTGGGAGATCATTAAAGCTGCGGAGGACGGAAATATGTGCCTTGGTACATTTCTTAACTCAGCCAAAGCGTTCGACTGTCTCGGCCACTATATATTTCTGAAGATGCTCTGTCAACTGGGAGGGGCAGCTTCGTACTCCTGTGTCGTATCTTAAGCCTGACGGAAGCAATTTGTGGCAGCGAGAGCTTTAAGGTACGCGACGGAAATTGTATTCACTGGCACGTCTTAGGGATCGGTTCTTGGACTTTTGATCTTCATCAGTAATATTAATTTTGTACTGCTGGGCATCGGAAGATACATAGATGGCCGATTAATCGTCTATGCAGACAACACCACTCTTCTTTTGTTTCGTGTCTCACCCTCCCAACTATCCAATAATCCGAGTAGGCGACTCTGCTATCCCTTTTAACTCAGATATTTTGCATCTGAGTTGAAAGGGATAGCAGAGTCGCCTTAGCATTGTGGCACATAAGCAAATAAAGCCGTTGAAGCCTGGCTCGTGCGTTTAAGGAGAGCCAAGGCTTTGCGGAACCTTCTGGTACGTGTCTACCAAAAAAGCGCTTATGGAGCCAATTCTAACTGCGAAATAACTCTATGGGGCGCCACGTATTCAATAACCCTAGAACCCCCCCCCCCCCCCCCGCCCAACCTCAGGGTCATTCAGAATAAGGCGATTAGAACTATAATTAGCCTTCTTTGTCGAACGCGTGTGATTCCGTGGCACTTCAACCTCGGGCTTCTCAAGATTCATTAGCTGACACGTTTAAAGAGATCGCCCTAACCCCAGTAGAGTCGCAGCACTACAGGAACTCACACTAGGCCACGGCGAATTCAAAATATATATGATGCGAATTGGGATATCGCAGGTGGACACGTGCACACTCCGCACGTCGGGGCTGACGAACGATGTTGACTATTCGTTCTCGTCCTGCTCCGCGCTGACCCAGGTCCGCTCGACGTATTGCTGTGCAGGAAGATCGGCAGGAGATGTTGTCGGTCACATGATGAAAGGTGCCGCATGGGCGGCAGGCGTCTATTATTTAGATGTTATTATGCTCAAGGCGCGGCTAGAGCTATTGGGTGATCGAGATGAGGTGGCTCGCAAGAGGCCATGGCAACCCAACACGAGACACATCTACCACCGCTTCCGAAGTAGTACCACACATTTCCGAATTCGAGGGGGGGAGGGTTTAAGATTTTTAGTGGGTCAAAGCCCGACACGAGGTGCTATTGGTTGCCATTATGGATCAAGCATTAGCGCTTCCAACCCTCCCATATAAAAAAGACTAACTCAAGGTACCAGGGTTCAGGTACTGATCTTTTTCGGCACGCCCCGGCCTACATGCTGCCACCATTTGGAACAAGCTACCATTGGCGTTTTGAAATGCAGACCGGATCGTTGTTTTTAAACGACATCTTCTCTTGAAGCTGAAGAACGAAAACACACATAAAGCATAGTGTTAGAATTATTTTAAACTGAAATTCTCGAATTTGTTACCTTATTATTTACACCTGATTGATTGATGGAATTCCTAGCGCGATATCTCCGTGCTGTAAGGCGGATGCTCAAGCTACCCTTACTTAACCATGGCCACTACACTCATACCTGGAGACGTATGGACGCGCGTTATCGTGGAGTAGAATCATTATTTCCGTGAGCATCCCAAGCTGTTAACTCTCAATTGAGTCACATGGGCAGCACAGTTAATGGTTTTTCCGTGTTCGAGGAATTTGATGAGTATCGAGCGTGATTACCGTTTGCCTGGTGTGGTCTCGGGCTATCAATCAAACGCTCCCGACCTTCACGAAAACGTACGCTCTACTGTGCAGTCAGTATACGGGGCAAACGAATTTCGGCCGGTTGAACACTCTTCGCAGTCATAAATATTTTTTTTCTGAAGAGGTTTAAGGTTTCAAACACATTAACGTACGACAGAATAAAAGCATAACAGGAGTTGGTAAGCCCTCTAACATGCTCACGCTCAGACAGTGTGGGACTCAGCCACCTAACGACAAGTCTCGCAGGCAAGTCTTGGCGCCTAGCAAGAGTCGAGCCGAAGGATTATGGCAATACCCGTTAAAACCCTAGATATATAGACGGCAGTGCCTGTATATATGTATTTTTCTTAAGATGACTCTTCGACCTGTGGGATCCTTAACGCAGAAAAGCAACTACACACAAGTGGCGGGGAGTTCTTGGAAATTTTCGATCGTTAGGTCCTGTTTGTAGAGTCGCTCGTTGGCGACACCTCTCGGACGCTTTCTACAATTTTTCTTCTTCCTGCTTCTTCTTTTGCTTTCATGATACGTTGAATGGGCTTTGCAGCCGCGTCCCATTTATTGACCGACGTGAGCATGTACGTGACTAGCTCTCCTAGCGTGCCCTGTCTGCGCATGCCTCGTCTGGTCTCGGCCCATGCGGCGTATCGCAAAACCGTATGTTCGAGAGAGTCCACCTCGTCGTAGTACAAGCACTGCGTTAAATCATCCTTTCCATCTGGTTTAAATAGACCTGGAAATCGCCATGACCCGTGGATGGTCGGAATGACGTTCCTCACGAGCGCCTAGTTGCCCGTCCGGGATGCTATCTAACTTGCTCTATCACCAATCGAGTGCCACCTCGCGTTGTTCTACCAACTCCCTATCCGGGTAAAAAATCCTCAGCCAAGAATTAACGTCCACGGAACTACTTTTCGCATTGCTTCATAGACGGGCCCCTATAAATAAAAATGTGCAACAGTAGAGCTCGAACCCGCGCACTTATGTGTTTCCTCCGGTCGCGAAGCGCAGGCGAATGCACCACGCCACCGAGCTCGACCGTTGTCTGTGTTCATCCACAGGCGCCAACGTTCGGCTGCCTTTAGGTTCCAGGGCACTGTCTCAGCCAGTACACGGACATCAGAAGTCTCAAGGCAATATCAGTAGCCGCCTAAGGGCAATATCATTAGCCGCCTAAGGGCAATGTCATTAGCCGCCTAAGGGCAATGTCATTAGCCTCCTGCCCAGGTATCTTGTCGTGTCTTTTAGCACGATATTTTTTTCCGACAGCGTACGTTTTAGAGGGTCACATGTTTTCTTTCCGATATGAAATATCTCTTCACTCTTCTTAGGTGCGAGTGTTAGGCCGACACCTCTCATCCACCTATCGACATCTGCCAACGAAATATTGGCGTATGTAGTCTCAGTCAATTAGAACTCCGTAGTATTTTCACACGCACTGCCGCGTCAATTGGACGGGAGCCATAGTTGCCTGCTTCTATCCTCCGTTATACGCAGGCGTACAACTACGCCAGATTCCATTCGTGGTCCCTAGATGTCTCACTACGTTATACCAAAAAAAAATTATAACATTTTGTACCCCTTGATTTGAGCACTTATATTATGCGTACTAAAAGGTGTTTTAGTCTCTTACTGTGATATGCTGAGAATAAATTAAATGAGCAGTTAGTGATGACAAAATCCTTCCATTTTATTGATAATTTGCATTATGTTGTCTATGCTTGCTACCAACAATTAAATACAACAGGTACAACAGGATATATATATATTCACGTGGGCTTATTTGTACTATTTGTTCTCAACGTGCAGTAAGACATCGTTGATAACTTGAAGTTTCCACGCTCCACTTAAACTGATATATTTACATAGTGTTGTGATAAAGCTGTAAGACTATACACCTCTGAGTATACACATGTTTAGATCTTGAAGAGTGGAATCAATAACTGCATTTTGGATTTTTTGTCTCTACAAATACCGAGTAAAAAACTCCCTGCCCTACTAAGGATAAGCAAATGCATAGAACTACCTAAATATACAATAATACCAAAAAATGCACTTGTCATCTATACAATTTATAGCTATTTATCGACCTTACGACAGGCTTGCTTGTGCGATCTCCGCTATCGTAACGTCTTGGATTTTACGATAGAGGGGTGGTAGACTTGAGTACCGTTGCACGAGATCCCAAAGCAATTCGTCGCAGTTTGTAGGAGCAGCTTCCAACGGATGATCCAGAATGTCTGAAAAAGGTAGTTTTTTTATAGGAAAAAGGCTTTATAGGTAAAAGTTAGTTGCTGCAATTCGTGGAGTACCTTGGAAAGCCATGTCATTTATTTATCATATTGTCATTTTGGACTACACTACATGGCCACGTCATTTATCTAATGTAAAGTCAGTTTTTATATACACGCGCTTTCACAAAATTAGAGCTACAGAAAGAAGCGACTTGGGCCTTGATGCCTTAGGCGACTAATACAACGTTCTAAAGAAATGGGTCACGAACTAACAGCCATCATAGCTAAGAATTGGGTCGACCCAATTTAATAGTTTAAAAATGTGTTTTGGATACATTCAGTGAACATCCAGAAGAAGAATTTCCTTGAAATGAAATAATTAGCTCGTTTCTTCTTTGTAGTCCACGTCAATCGAGTTCCTTCACTAAGCCATCGGCAATGTGCGTATAAAAAGGTGCCAAGATATCGCGTCGCGTCTATGTATAAATGGTAATTCTCATCGCAACGACTCAGCGCGCGCAGTGCACTATAGCGTGGGCGGAGCAGACCGTAAGTTCAGGCTTAGCGGGTATAGGTGCGCAGACCCGCATAAGAGGCACAGACTGTGGTAACATACCGTTTCGAAGTCTCTCCATTAGTGTGCGGGTCTCCTTCTCGATTGCTTTGGCACGCTGTCGTACATCGTTCATTAGTTTGAAATGAGCTGGTTTTGCTATTCGGTTGGCGGCATATACTCTGGTCTCGCGTGCCCTCTCTGCTTCACGAAGATTGGCAGCGGCCGCGTTTTCAACAGATTCGAGCACGTCCATCACTGAGAGACCAGAAATGCGAACGCAAACAATACAACGTTAAATCACGTACCCAGGCTAATCTTTACCGTTATATGGACTGTCCTGCATTCACAGCTTAAGCATGCGCGCAAGACACGCCGCCCTAAACTAAACGACAGGCAGGCCATGTCCTCGAATCTACGCGTCTTTGTCCATATAACCGTACGGCCACTCGCCAGGACTTTAGTTGCGTTTGAAAAATAGGAAACTCGAAAATAGCCTGGAATGCAACTTTGACTGACTCCTTGTCTTCTTGAATGGTTAGTCACGGCTCTCTACATGCCGACTGTGTCGTAATGGCTGTGGAGGCAACTAAATGTCGAAACTATACGGCTATAAAAGATCCAATGGACGTTCGTCCATTTGCATTCGAAACACTCGGCGGTCTCAGACCTATGACCGATAAAGTATTAGGTAATGCATGCAAAAACCTTGCTGTGGCGGTATCCGGGTGCTGCATAGGATTTCTGCCAGAAGATGTCTCTATATATTCAAGGTGGAAATGCCGATGCTGTGATGGAAACCTAAGCCAGCTGGTCTGTATGGAGCCTTCTCATGGCTAAGCGGGATGTGGTTACACGTTCGCGAAGGCACAATTGTCAATGCTCAGTTAATGTTTTTAAGCTTTTTGAACTGAGTTTATGATTACAAAGGTGTGTACATATTTATATAAACTTGTAGCGGGCACTATGCGCCTATAGCCAATTGTTTATACTTGTACAAATGAGCTCCGTCAAACTTAAACGATGGTTTTCCTCAATAATGAATCTTCAGATATTCATTTTCTAATAACCGTTCGAACGACAGGTAACGAGGACAGTAATGGATAAGTCTACTGTGTTCTTATGCCGGAATGCCAACGGCTGCTGTACGTTCACAATACGTACGCACTGTACGTTCACGTCGGTCTTTACTTAAGAAAAGTCGGTTACGGTTTGGTATTGGTTAGCCATTAGCGCACAAAAGCAGACTAAATAACAGCTCCTCGTTACGCACCAATGTCGTGGCGACACTCAACGAGCTCCATGAGCGCCCTCGACAGCCTTAGATGTGCCTCCGCTGCGTTGTCACGTACAGTGCGCGCCAGTTCTGCTCGATCACGTATGATGAGCTCATGTCGGCTACGCTCAGCAGCCAGCTCCGCCGTCACCTAACGCCGACCAGCCACAGCAATGAAAAAACAGCGACAAAAAGACCCACATGACTTTATTTTCTCTCCCGATCACAAGTCATATTTACTGTATTAGAAACTACTAAAGCACTTTACATTTAATACATTTGTAGCAGTGGCACTATAAACAAATCCGTACGCATATATGTATTTATATTTGTATACAACAGTATATATATATATATATATATATATATATACATATATATATATATATATATAATCAGGAATGCATTCAGGTACAATAACAACAACGCTACGTCCCATAATTATTGCAACAACAATAGCAAAACATTTATTTGCAGGTATGAAATCGTGTGTAAAACGAGCTGAACAAAAACTGTACCTCATGCCTGCGCTCATTAGCGGCGGCAAGGCGATGGTCAAGGTCGTCTAGCACCTTCTGCTTTAGCGCAAGCCTTCGCTGAAACAATTTAATGTCGGCGTTGACCAAACGCTCCGCAAGTGTCTGCTGCTCCTGCTCGAGATCTGCAACACACGTCCCGCATCGATGATTATATTAAAAAACGGCCCCAACTGATACACTGCTACAGTGAGAACGACCTCCATACCTCATAATAATCGAAATGAAAACCCCCCTCCGGACCAATCAGTAAGGGACTGAACCTGTTCGTCAATTATTTGACTAAGTGCACGAAAAAGATCAAAGGGAATCGACAGGCGACCAAGTTCGCAAAAAACACCAAAATAATCTAGTAACGCTCATGCAATACAGTTGTTACTGCAGGAACTAAACAATGTGGCAGGAATAACAAAAATACCACGTTGTATGGACCGTACTTTGTATACATGAGTATGGCAGTGCTTGTTTCATGTATGATTAAACAGAACTGCGCTAAGTTGTATTTTGATGTCGAATCAAGTCGACAATAATAGCTAGCGTGTGTGAAGTTATATGAATGAATAAACAAAATATCTTTGTATAAAAAAAAAGAAATAATTGCTAGCGTGAACCTAAATCGTTGAATCGTCCTGAATCCGATTCGATTCCAAATTTCGAGGCAATGCCATAAGGTTCCAAGGCTGAGGGGTAAGGCGAATCACGTGTTTAGTGGGTTCAGCGAGTTCCACGCTAGTCGCTGCTAGCTGCGACGCACGTGCACCAAAAAATGCATTTCCAACCCCTAACCCATGATATGAAAATAAAGTTGGGTTCCCGTCTGTGACCTGTGCATAAAGTAAAGTGCATAGAATAATATCATGTTAATTAAACTCTCTTCGGGCTACCAGCCGTTCTGTCCCTGTGAACAATACTAGTAACAATAGAGTAGAATCTACGTCGCCGCTTGACAAATCATAGGCAGGATCGTGGTAAACTACCTCGCACTTCGTTGACCAACTGGACGCACTCGCCCGCATTTGGAAGCTGCTCGCTGGCTTTGACGGCCTGGCTTTGTAGCTCGCGTTCGACGTCCGCCAAATGCTGCAGCTCCTTTTCTAGACGGCTGTGTTCTTCATTAATTGCAAGGATTTCTTCGACCGATATCGGCTCGCAGATCATCTGCAACATCAAACAAAGCAACAAAAAAACGCAACATAACGAACAATTGTTGGTATATATATATATATATATATATATATATATATATATATAATCGTTGAATTGTAAATTAATTACAACGAACTATATCAGTTCTACGTACGGCAGTTTGAAGCGATGAGTTCACCTCCGACCAACAGTCTGGGTCCAGATCTTCGAGGAAGCCCATGGCGGCACCGAGCCACTCAGCGCGATTCCATTCCGGATGACTGTCAGCTAGCTCCGAACGGTCGAGAGTAGTCTCAACAAGGGAGCTCACGAAGTCGTTGTCATACCCACTTAGACTCTCACACAGCGATGTCACCTCCGCTACGCTGTACAAACCGAGTCAGGTCCGTGTGAGCCATTATCAGTTAGAATCAACAGACCAGTACTTAATTATCATCTATACATCACTATACATGTATGTGAGTTACGCAAGACGTGAAAAAGAACCAACCTTAACAAGTGTCTCGACGAGGCAATCACGCAGCGGAGGGCTTCAATCACTTCCTCGCAAAATGCCTTGCGAGAAGCAGCTGTTCTGCTGTTCAACTCCTGAATGGTGGTGCCTCCTTCGCTATCCTGTGGACCAAACCTGCGGCTGGCCCCCGACCACCGGTACTCCTTTGCGGCTTCCATTTTGGAGTTGAAAAGTGTTACCAGTGTGACACGGCCCTGGCAGTCAGGTGTACAGCATGGTGCTCCTGTGCCATATAACAACTCGAACTTAGTGTCATCTGGTACTCGTTATGTCATTGCTCCTGTGTTAATTCATTCCCGTTCACGTATGCATATTTACCATGAGCCAGAGTTATTTACGAACAAGTTGTTTGATAGCGTAGTAGCCACCAGACATTATAGAACGCACAACAGCCGCTAATCTACCGTCTCGCTTCTTATAGGCGAATGCCGTCTCCTTAATTCAAGCCGCGCACAGAAAAACCCAAACACTTACTGTTGCCGGCTACCCGCTCATGGCTTCGCTGGTACCCCTCCTTAGCCTAGCTGGGCAGGGATAATTCTGGCAGCCATGGCTATGGGGTACGTCACATGTATAACCGCGAGGTATTTTCTTGAATCAATTTTGACTAGATTAACTTAGGACTATAATTAACATATATGTCTTACGCACAATTTGTAAGTGTATATATATATATATATATATATATATATAGCCTAAACGAAACTGAACGTGATAGTCACAATACATGCCCGCACATTGGCTTGGCTAATCCTTCGTGACATGTGTAATATACTTAGTGTATTATACGAAAAATAAATGTGCAAAATCCCCAAATATAACACAAAAACAATATATATATATATATATATATATATATATATATACATTTAAAATGTATAAATGTACACACATATAAATGTACAAACAATGCGTGTTTACATATTTTCGGCGCTAGATGACCTAATGAATACGCACCAAGTCCATGTTTTGCCTTTCCACCGGCGAGATTCATGTGAAGTGAATGAGCTTTCCAACATTCGGGATGAAGGACGAAAGTGCATGCTTCGTCGCAGCTCACCCGAACGAGACCACTGAAATCGAGCGCCTTCTCAAAGATTTCTCGCTTTGTACAATACTCTCTGTAGCAGCAGCTGTAGTCTGATTGAGGCGGGTTGTCCAGTTTAGAGGAAATCGACGCCTTTATGGCCTCGAACGCGTTCTCCGTTGTTGGCTCGAGCACCTCGTTAATTCCCGGTATCATAACGATCTCAAATGAAGCTTCCTCTAGTGAACTGTAAAGAGCCAGTAGACACATCTATCAAGAATAGAGTACAATTGTTTGTACAAACTATGGAGACAGCAAATAGAGTCAGCTGTAATTATGAAATGCAGCCAGTCCAAACGTCGCAGCCACGCTCCAAACTAATAGTTGAAGTTTTAGAAGCTGCGTATTTTATGATGTTGGATACTGTAGCGTAATGCGTACAGTAGTGACATCATTTATATAAAAAATAACTATAGCAATAATCGTCGTTTCATATGAGCAAGCAAAGTAATCCAAATGCTTAACGTCCGACAGGAACGTAAATCTAGTCGATCCCTCATAGTGTTGTTCATTATAAAGCCATATATTAGCTTTATTTATTCAATTTAAAAAGCTGACATATATATATATATATATATATATATATATATATGTCACGGAAAGTCGTATTATAGAAAACGACTTTAGCTTTTCCAAAATATTGATGACTTTCGGGTACTGTTTGAAGTCTTCTTACTAACCTGCACCTATTACTAGTGCCAACATACGTCTTATAAGTGCACCGCTCTCTTATCTACCCCCTAATATTACGTATATGATTCAATCTGGCGCTCGCATTCAGGACTACTATATATATATATATATATATATATATATATATCGACAATACTGTGCGCTATCATGCATCTGCTAACATTTATGACATTCTGCCAGCGCCGGTCTGACATCACGACAAGTAATGACTTGTCAGCAGCACATTGATCGAGGAAACTACTCCTGTTCCCGTCGTCGACGTTATATGGTCCATCCGTCTGTGGGACGCAGTACTCATGACCAGTCCGTCAATCCTCTATACCGACTACGCAGTAAGGACGACAGTATAAACACACCAGTCGTAGTGGAAATTTAGCAACGGGAGCGGCTACACTAAATGTAATTGGCAAAATACAACAACGAGAACAGCAACAACAACAAGAATAACCAAAAGTACTGTGGCAATAACACTAACTCAATCGCGACGAGTGCAACAACAAACATTCGTGCCCTATCAACAACGTGTAGTTAGTGCATTACGCCACGGGCCACGACGGGGCGGACGATGCCAGGTGAACGAGTCAACAACAGAAACAAAGTGAGACAAAGTTCGAAGTACGACTCGGTGCTCCAGAGCGGTCAGCCTGCGCAACCAGGGTACGTGAACATTGTAGACGTTGGTATGCAAGATGCTTTAAAGCAGCTTTTAACGGCCATCGGGCAACAATCTTAAAGCAGCATTTTACAGCACCACCATCCTACGTCAGAATTTTTACAAAGACATTTTACAAAGGAAGCAAACCAAACAGTATTCTTCGTACAAGATTGTAAATAAGATCATTAAGAGAGCGGCTCATTAACCCACCACAAAAGCTATAGCCCACATATGGACCACATTAGCGTGTCGTGTGTTAGAGGAGCAATCAACATCGTGGTTGTGGAAATGAGGCAGGCACATGACACATGTAGCTACTACTAGCACGTTAACGCGTTAATTAGTTGTTTTTTCCCATCCGAAGAACAAACTGAAACAGCACAAGCGACATATGTAAGCCTAATAGATTTAGTGCGTCTGCGGCTGAGCTGTGCCCTGCCTACTTACTGCCTGCTAGAGAGCGGCTACCGGCGATAGGTTTACCTCTAATCAGTTACGCAGCAACCTAGGATTTGTATGTATTTCGTGCTACTTATTGCTTACCTTCGAGCGGCTTCAAACGCATACGCGACCATTTCCAGTTCGGCCAGCCATAGCATAGCCATTGGCCGATGCACTTTGGCAGCTCTGAGTAGCTGTCTTGCCCGGCGCATCAGATCACGATCCAGACTGCGCGCGGCCGCATACCCATATACGAGATTCAGGTGTTCCTTGAGCTGGGCCAAAGCGCCGTTGTCATCCCCGTCGATGGCATTGTTGTCCGCCATTGTCTTCACATCTTCAATCAACTCCATGACAACTTCTGCGGCCTCCTTAAACGATTTCTGACGAAGATGCTCGGCTACCATCGCCATTTGCACCTGTTTCTCCAAGGAGAAGAGGTCGGCCCCATTTTGATTCCCTGCAGCGTAGAAACACATAACGCATAGGCTAGGTTGATTACACACGCTCTGGCTGGCTAGCTGGTTGTTGTTGACGTTGTTGCGGTGTCATCATTATCGTAGTAATCGCCTTCCTCCTCTAGCCCTGCAGTTGTCATAAATGGCGTTTGTGGCTTAATCATTGCTTCACGCGCGAGGTCGCAGCATTATCGATTGGCTATGGGCGTAATAAAGCAGTCCTACCAAAACACTCGTCGATGGTGACCATGCTTGGCAAACAAACAGTCGCTGCGTAAGTCTACGAACGAAGTCGCTAGTTCGATTCCGACGGGACACATGTCGCTTTGATGCGAGTTGCTCTCCTAGAAACAGCTTATTGCAGCAATTTAGGCAGCAACTTATGAGTATAAACTATGTGAGTATCTATGAGTATAAACTAAAAAGACAGAAACCACGCATACGCTTACCACTAGCTGCTGACGCAGCTTCCGCCGCGCCATCTTGTTGACTAGCGTGAAGGCTGCCATCAATGAGCATTTCCAAACCTGGATACTCTATTTGAGCCTTGTGAGATACTTTTTGAAGTAGATACACAATCCACTCTTCTGGCTGAGGGGGCGAGGCTATCATCGCTTTGAGCAGGGAGAGAACATCCTTCTCCAGAAACGTGAGCAGCCAGAAATACCAGCCGCTCTGCGAACCAGTGAGGTTGACACCAAAGGCGAGCCGACGACCCTTGCCGCTAGCGTCGTCACGCCGCTCCCCGCCGTCTCTCGGCCTGGCAGGCTTGGAACACCTGTTGTGGTAGACAGCGACGAGGTAACACACGCGCGGCGATAGCGGTGCCGTCTTAAAGATCGCTTCCGCCAGCTCCAGGTTAGCCTGAGTGCACGGTCGCGGCGTCCCAGCCTCCTGCTCCACCCGCTCCTCCTCCTCCTCCTCCTCTACCAGCCTTCGTAATACGAGCGCATCTACATTCGGCTCCAGCTGCGTGTACCGCTTGGTGTACACCTGCCACTGGCGCTCGCTCGTCTGCAGCGCCAGCAAGTAGAACAGTGTCGCGTACGTAGCCTCCTCGAGCACGTACGCGCTGGAACACCCGACGCACGCCTCGAACGCTCGACACAGCTTCGCCTGCCGTCCGCCGGCCAACAGCTCATCGGCGAGGTCGGCGATGACCTCCAGGTGCGCGTGACGGCCGCCGGAACTGTGAGATGCCAGACATTCGGCCAGCACGTGAAGAAGAACGAGCGCCGTGTCGCGAGCATATGCCCGTTCCAGGCAGCGCACCGGTGAGTAGTCGCGTAGTACAGCGATGTCCGCGAAGTTCTCGACACTGCTCCGCACGTGGGCGAACATCGGTATGCCGAACAGGTCGCCGTGCAACAACGCCCGAATTAGCCTGATCCGCTGGCCGTCGCAGATTTTGCCTAGAATTCGAATACCGGCCGGCCGGCAGGCAGTGATAGAAGTAAGACCAGATCAAATCACCCAGCAACGCCATAAGCAATTACAACTTGCAAGCAACGTGCAATAAAGCGGAATTCCCAGTGAATTCTAGAAGATAACTTGTCCGGGGGGCTATCTCTCAATATTAGCGCATTATATATATATTATATATATACATCTATATATATATATCGTTGGGGGCGTCATTCATTGAGGGCGGTATCACGAACTTCTTCAACGTTTTTTCTGTTACTGACGTCGAAGGCCTTCCTAAACGGGGTTACCCTCGGTGTGGTCGCGTTCGTCGCGAAATTAAGAGCACCACGGGCACATAGTTCTTCCGGACACTCCTTGATCACCATAAGCACTTCGTAACATTCCCCCACGTTAGTACATGTGATATGATCACAGCTTTTGATGTAGGTTCGTCTCTCCTCTATTGTCAGCTCCTTAAAACCCCCAAACCTTGTTTTCCTCACTTCTTTGAACCAAACTCAAACAATAAACGCTGCTACCGAGTAGCACTTCTGAGTGCAAAATGCGGAATACTAGAACTTGCCAATCCACCGTCGTATATATATATATATATATATATATATATATATATATATATATATACTAGCCGGGCATAATTATAATTATTATTTAATTTTATAGTTACAGAGAAATGTATGGGGTATATCACAGTCCGATATTTCATTCGATTCACCACAGAGGCCCACGAAATCGTCTAGCAGCGAGGTAAACGACAGAATACCTTAAATGATGATGAAAAGAACATAGTAAAAAAAATATATGGTCACTGACGGCGTTATCTAGGAGACTAGTGCGCCAATTATGGTTGTCAATTACCGGAATGTCGCCGGTTCAATCCCCGTTTTTGATTGCATTTTTTGGAGCGACGCTCATTGAAAATATAGGTTTGACCATACCGCTGAGAGTAAGCGGCTATGCTGTCTCAAAAACTATTGGGGATACTCTAGATAGTTTAACAGGTTCGGCCTTCATTCAAGACATTGAGAATTTGTCTCACATCGATTCCAAGCGCATAAGAAACGGATAATAGTATAGACTTAAATACAATCAATACAAACAGAAAAACAGTAAGGTTAAGTTGGTGGCAAAACGTGCCCTCGGGTCTTTCGCGACAGCCTAGATGATCCCTGAAAATAGAACAGCAGAGGGGACGCTGTGGTAAGTTCCGGCAAGTTGCATAATAGGCGGTTTAAACATGCTTTCGGGACAGAAAAGAAGCTGATTTCTTCGGGACTGACATTGTTGGCGTGCGCCTGCGCTTCTATACAAACAGCGTCCGCACCGTCGAGTTGTAGCTCGACAGAGTTCGAAGTCATTTGAACTCTGCCGTTGTTCAAATGACTTTTACATTGAGAGCCATCGCGAATGCTAACGCATGTTTAAATTGCTTGTATCCGTCGTCGCAACAAAAAAAGACTTCAGCCTACATGTGCAACTCTTAGGAGATATTGCTTCAAAACAATTTGCGTCATTCAGAAGTCGAATCAAGCAATCTCCTTACCCCCTAGCGCCAGAGCCGCCGGTCTTCTCACTTTGTCCCGTATATATATATAGTTAACAAATGTTGAAAAATGTACATGAAATCATGTAAATATTTCATCATATCAAATTTATCCATGCATATACACGTAATCAAGATTTCTTTTATACGGCTTGGCTCAGTTAAAACATACGAACATCACCATTCAGAATAATAAGTTGTTCACAGATTTTTGCGGAGAATATATTTAGAGCGTATCGAAGGACAATTTCGAAATCCATTGCTTAAAGCAATCAGCTCCCTTGATTAGTTGATTAGCTCTGCCCGTTAAAAGTACACGCTTGATGTGTCGTTGGCCAGCAAATCTATATGCACACATAGTATATTAGATTATTTGTACACAGGTAATATTACAACGTTTGCTATCACGCATAGCATCAACATATTCATTTGCGAACTTTTCCAAATTAATTAACGTAATAGGCTATACCGGGTGCCAGCACAGCAGAGCAATAGGACAGCTTCGGTTCGTCGGCGTTTGACACAGTGTGATATAGAAGGGGCCTGTCTCAACAAAAGACCTCACAGATAGGTTGCGATCGAAAGAGCCTGATTGTGCAACAAGAACAATAGTATAAAAACCAATTTTACACCAGAACACAAATATACTTAACGGTTCTAGTTTCTGGTAATATTTATTAACCTTCTCAGGTATTGTTTGTAATAGCTAAGCTTGTAGTGGGGCCATGCCTGTGTCGTATAAGTGCAGCAGACTATATTGTGAAATAGAGCAAATTCAGTTAATGTCCGCGTCTTAAGTGTGGTGTCTAGTAAATGAGATGTGCTGGCACCAGATTATATTTTAAAACATAAATAGTAGCACGGAGGTAATATGTGTGGGGTGATACTGAGCAAGAGTCAAAAGTGAGCGACCAGGACTCGACATAAAAACACAGGCTCAATATAAGCGATTTATAATTGAATTGAAGCGGTGAGCAAACGGCGGTTACAATTAATAATATATGCCCTTTAGAAACGTGCAAAACTTTTAAATATTTTTTTTTTTCATTTGGATACAGCATTTGAACCAAGCCACACCAGTTATTTTCAATGTAGCTAGTAGTATGTATATATATATATATATATATATATATATATATATATATGTAGACTTTTTCTCTAGGGTGTTGTTACATAAACAATTCCCACAAGTCCACTTTATGCATAAATGTCGACATTAAATTAAAAAAAAAGCCGTATTCTAAAAACTACAAAAATATTTAAACAGCAAAATGCAGTTCTTTAAGGAGATAGAGACCCCCTGCGACTCCTAGATTGTGCTTTCGGACGTACCGCAATAGCTGATTTGGTCGAACGTCTTTGCGATGGTATCGAAGTGCTGCTCAAGAGTGTCAATGTCATACTTTAAGTCCTTCCATGGACCAAACGCGTCCTGTTCCGCGAGCAGCCTCAAGAACCGCGATTCCTTTGGGCAAAGTTCCATTATCGAAAGCATCCCTGCACCAATGGCACGGCCAGGACGGGTCCCGTTAGATAGGTAGCTTTGCTAGCAGTGTTTGTTGGAACGGAGCGAATTCGATCGAGAACTCGCAATACGTCCGTCACTCACCAACCAAGACGCCGGATCTGCAATAGTACGGTAACGACTACACTACGTCAAATGACTGTTAGCCCAAATTTCCTCACTTAAAGTTCCTTAAAATCTATACTGCAGAACAAGGTAATCTCAATCATGTACCGATAGTAACAATTTTGCCGATTTTTTTGCCGCAAGCCTAACAACTGTGAAAAAACGAATAACTCGATTAGATCTTTTCTATGCAGAAGTCCAGAAACAAAAATGCATAATGCACACCCATGGGTCTGGGTAGCGTGGGACTCAAATCCACCAAAAACCCCTATACTACATGACCGGGATATTTGTGATATGGCTTCAGAGCATGTAACGAGCTGCTGGTTCGGCTTTCGGTCTTCAGTCTGCTCGCGACTTTCTATGCGTTGCCGCCTCCCGTCCGCCATATTTGCCATCGCTCTCACAATGATCTCCACAAAATCAGGGCCCGTGTCCCAGCTCTTTTTCAAGCTGAGCATCCCTAAAAGTAGATCTCGTCTGTACCGTTCAGCTGTCTAGTCGTAATCGGGATGTCGAGTGCCTTGCATGCGAAAAACATCTTAATCCTCCCGAACTCAATTACGCCTATAGCAGTATGCGGACTGGTCTGTCGAAGAATGACTGCCAAAACTGTCATTGTGGTAGCAATATTTCCTCATCAAGTTGGGCCTGCCATCGAAGGATAAGGAGCAGATCGGACCACCGTATGTGCCAGGCGCGTCTTTTTGGAAGCAGATAGCCCAACAAGTTTACTAGTTAAGCTACACTTTCAAAATGCGTTAGTTACGATAGGAAGGGGCAACATTTTTGATAAAAAGCAAAGAAAGAGTCTAAAACTCCTACCGATGACGCGGTAGACTACAGAGATCTCTCAGTCCGCGTTTGGACCACAGATGTAACCATAGAGTCTAAAACCGGTATCCAACGTAGAGACCCACAAGAACAAAGGCTGCTCTGTCTTAAAATGTGTGATCTAGTCTCAAGCCAACAGTGGCCCTTTAACGTCTGGATAATTCAACCCTAAGTGGTCCCGTAGACATCGTGGCGGAGTACCATGTGGACACCGACCTCCACTTCGAGAAACTAGGATGGCTGACAGTCAACGCTTCTAAGTGTGACGTGTTAGCCATATGAGGCAATCCACGAGACCAAGAGAGAATACCATTTAAACGTGAGCAGCAGTGAACACTCTGGGATGCATCAGTAGAAAAACTCGCTAGTTTATTTTACGATTTAGCTAAACGCAGTCAAGGGATCATATGAGATACACGTGAAGCCGACGTTCTTTTTGGATGTTTGTAGGAAGATTCCATTAGGCACTATGAGCTAAACTAGCAAAATATAAACGTCAAAAAGGCGTTCACGCCTGCAAATGTACTGAATGAACATTGAATTATGAAGAATGATAATCACAATAACCGTAAACAGAATCATATTAAACATTATTATGATCATCATCATCGTCATAGTGTCAATCTTGTGCAAATGGTGGTATATAAAATGATATTAATCGCTTGATTGAACAGATTTTATCAGGTGAACTAGCTTCACAGAGACATGTGCTTATATAACCGTTATATGTGCTTTTATTGCCCAATGATCTTTCTTTGTTATTCACAGAATCGCCACATCACATTAACCGCAACAACAGGACACAAATATAAAGCACTAAAAAGCTAAACTGATCCAAGAGTATCTGGCTTTGCAGTGAACGTTCGCACGGGGATCATCTCGCATTGTTTAGATTTAAATTTCGCCAGAATTACTTCACCGCTTTACAAATATATGTATAAGTATGGGGGGAGGGGGAGTGATACACCCGCAAATGAAACCCACGTCTCATGCGAGAGATGCATGTAAATCTCGTTCAAGCTTTTCGAAACCGAAGTTTCTTACACCCGAGCGTGTTTTTCGCGCAAACACGCCTCATGTCATTCGAGTTCGCGCGCTTTTGGTTCTCAGCCATTGGTTCTTGCGAATTACACACGAAGTCATCTGGATTCGATGTCGACTGTGTGCTCACTGTGCTCATATATACTGTTTCGTCCGCCTTACACCACCCTGCTGAAATTCGAGCAAAACATTACAACAGTAACGACAAAACAACCGAAATAGCAGCAACGACAACACAACAAAAATAACAACAACAACAGTGACAACAATCGCAGCAGCAGTTTTATCGAATATTGGCTGTTCGCGCCATTCATAATTAGTCGTCAGCTCGTACGAGTTCTGTTTAGCGCACGTGCAACAAAGTGCCGCCGCCAACAACACATTGCACGATAATATAAACATAAATAGATATATAACATACGTACATAAATACATACATAGATCAAACATACAACACAAAACATACATTCGGATACAAATCATCACGTAACATTCATTCATACGTTTCAGACATAGCACGCAAACACATTCGTATACAGAAATACCACACACACGAGCAGGCGAGCTCAATGTACAGCTGGAGCAGCTGCAGCATCAGCTTTTCTCAGGCGCCAATCTCTCCACGATCTCTCCTCTACTGGATAACGTCTTGTAGGTCGGTTTGACTCACACCAGACAGACGATGAAGCATAGCACTACTGACAAGTTTTGCTTCAGTTCTCTTTCTCTTTGGCCATTATGACTTAGATCAGTCGTCTAGCTATTTACTGGTCGAGAATCGAGTTTTCCCTCTCCCATCTCGCTCAGCTTTTAGCGCCCAATTGGCTGCCGAAGACTGTTGGCGGCAAGAAAAAACAGGATAGAGGCCAGCGGTAGCGGCGGCCGCAGCGAAAGGTGCTTTCGACACATAGCCGACGGAAAAAGTTGAAAGCAATGCGACCACATATAACTATTTATTGACTGACTTTTCTGTGTAAAGTTCATAATGAGTATGTTTGGGTGAGAGGTACAAAAGTTGGTGGTTTCTAATGTTTGACCTTCGACTAATAATAACGAGTCAGTGAAATATTTAGCAATGTACTTACTATATGGTCCGTCGACTATATATTTATTGTCAATACATTTTACATTCATATATATGGGCGTATACGATATTCTCATTTATATATATATATATATATACGATATTCTCATATATATATATATATATATATATATATATTCATATATATATTTTTTAATTTGTTGAAGGGAGATGATTGTATGACATACTTATAGATTGAGCATATATTATTATTAATACGCTTTATTCAAGGAAATGTTTAGTCTGCTAACATTAGGTTTCCATGGAGTTGGCGGGTTACTCTCCATGGGAACATATGGTTTAGTACAAACTTTGAAAGAATATTCTTCTCACGACGCGTCGTCTTATGGATAATATTGTAACGTTGTTGTGTTACGCTAAGTCAGCTTGGGGATGTAGACTCATCCGGACGGATACTGCAGCCCGAGGGACTCAGGAACGATGAATGACGACACGCAGCATACGGTCTAATGCAAAGCACGGCCGAGCAACGGATGGTTATTAAGCCATGTTGCTCGGTCTATTTATTGGATCACGAGGCACCGCGGCGTGCTGACACCCCAAATGGTGTAAGAACCCGCTCTCAAATCGGTCGAAATGTACAGCACTTTGTGTTTGTTTCGTGTGGGAATACAGGTTAAGTGACTGTTTGACTTGAAGTGACTGCCGATCATAGGTCGACCCTCTCCCGATTTCGGCCGATGATCGTTTGGACGGCAGAGGACGTTGGGGTTTCGTCGCGAAAGGCTGTGGCTGTTCTCGGCTGGCTGGTTGAGACATGTCTTGTTCGGTTGAGACATGCATCATTCGGTGAACGTTGTGTACGTTGAGATTCTGGCGCGGGCGCTGTAGCCGTTGGACGTGGTCGGTTAGAACTTATTTGAATTGCGCTATGATGCGTACACAGTAACTTCGTTACAATATTGAACCACTTTAACATTAGATCGGTATAATTTTTCTCAATATATCTCACAGTCAATCCTCCGCAGTCTTTCTAATATGCTGGGAATCTGGACGTCATCACCTGGGATTCCACACTTGTATGCAATTTTTCGTCAGTATTTGCTGCATAAATTGTCTAGGAGTCGCTGATCTTTCTTCAGACATGGGTTCCACACTGGGGCTGCATATGTTATGATAGGCAGTACGTACACCTCAAATAGTTTTGAGTACATATGTGGATTCCTAAGTATGAATGAGCGTGTAATCCAGTACGTTATCTGTGTTGCTCTTAAAACGATGCCTATTATTTGTTCGGTGTACTTCATATTGTAACGTTGTTGTGTTACGCTAAGTTAGCTTGGGGATGTAGACTCAGCTGGACGGGTACTCCAGCCCGAGGGACTCAGGAACGATGAATGAAGACACGCAGCATAATGTCTAATGTAAAGCACAGCCGAGCAGCGGATGTTTTTTTTAAGCCATACTGCTCGGTCTATTTATTGCTTCACGAGGCACCGCGGCGTGCTGACACCCCAAAGGGTGTCAGAACCCGCTCTCAAATCGGTCGAAATGTACACCAGTTTGTGCTTGTTTCGTATAGGAATACAGGTTAAGTGACTGTTTGACTTGGACTGTCGATCATAGGTCGACCCTCTCCCGATGTCGGCCGATGATCGTTTGGACGGCGGGGAACGTTCGCATGATTCGTAACTCCTCGTGTGGGCAGTTGGGACTTTATTAACAGGGCTATATTTGCCCTATGTATTTTACTTCGATTAGCAAAACCCTTGTCCGCTACCCTTGTTTAGTATGTTTACGGTATGATTGACTATGAGACCAGTGTCGTATCCGCAGCCAGTCAACCAGTTGTTAGATCTTTTTGCTAGCTGCTTGTTTGGTTCGCTAAGAGCGACTAAGTTTATTCCTACGTTGCGTTATTTCCTTGATATGTCGTAAGCCGTTTGGCTTTCACTACAGTTGACTCAATTATGCTTATTTTGTTCTGCATTATCAAAGTGTAGAAGGTTTTCTTTGGATCTTTCTCTTTGCCGCACCTTTAGGTCATTTTGTATTCCAGTCGCTTGCTTCGGAATTTTGTTGCACCATGATCTTTTCGGACT
>QVRM01002158.1:50000-52085 GCA_003439945.1 Dermanyssus gallinae | reverse complement strand
AAAAACTTGCAGATAGTTTTATATAAAGTGATTTTGTGCACCTTACTGTATTTAGCATACTTATTTTACGCAACCGTTTCACTGCTGAATTATGTTTGTTTGTCAACTGAATTTGTAAAACTGACAGGACACAAACTTTTCGCTTCTGCCAGTGCCAATAGTTTTCTTAGTAACCTAGAAATCAAATTTAACGTGTCATCGATTGTGTCAAATATATTATGTCATAGATTGCGTCAAAAATAATGTGTCATAAAATGTATCAAATATAATGCGTTATAGAACGTGTCAAACAGAATGTGTCATTGCTAAAACTAAGCAAAGGTTGGGAAACTCTTCTTTCATATTATAGCCGAACGTTACATTTTGACGCGGAATCTGCTATGCATGATATATATAAGTAGAACCTATTAATGAATTGTATATGCTTGGCTAAGCATAGGTTATGTGTAACCCATCATTGCAACCTATTACCAAAAGCTACAGTAACCGTGTTAAAGCATTTACGCTTATTAATCGGCCAGTTGTTGTCTCTACAGGGATCTGGTGTGACCGTTGACATGAGATAGCGAATGCAAGTAAATTTTAGGCTGATACCTTTGAAAACAGAGCCGGTGCCGAGGCTAATTTTCCCCATCTTTTGGACAGAAGACGTATGTTTTCCCTAATCTAAATGTGTTACGTTAGTTATATATATATTTTTTTTGTGGAGGAGGGTGAATGCTTTTACGCACGCTACGAGTAAGGGGTATTCCCCCCTCTCAAGCAGTGTGGGACTCGACCCTAGCGGTTGGATGTTGGTCCGCCAAGACCCCTACCCACTAAACACTGCTCCCCCCCTTAAGCTTCACTCTCTAATGGCCCAGACATCCCATAGAACAGTACTATGGGCCATTAGGAGAAGTGGTGAGCGCCTACCGGCCGAGGTCACTCACGGGTTCCCCCACCGGTCCGACGTGCTTGTCCCAACACCTGCGAACCCGTCTGAATACAAGCCACGTCATCTGTTGATGTCGTAAGCGCTATCCGCTGTTTTCTGTACTTTCCGAGCTCGGTTTTCTTTATCATCACTGCAGTTGCCATTTCCTCGCCCAGCGTTCATGCTGATGCTGTGCTGCTAATGTACTCCACAAACATTTTCATGTTACTTCTCGGCGTGTCCGGTGTTCTGGCTCCTCGTTTTTTTTCTTCTCTGGACCATTTTAATCTTAGAAGCACTATGGCAGTTGTCCTTGCCTGCTCTAGTCCATTGCATTTCAGGAGAGTGTGCTCGGGGTCATCGTCGACGCCGTCCGCACAATGCACGCAGGCTACCGGGGGAGCTTTGCCTATACGAAAGAGATAACTTTGAAAGTCACCATGGCCAGGGAGACACTGCGTAAGGAAAAAGTTAAGTTCCCCTGCCGGGCGGTCTATCCACTTTTTGATGTCCGGGATGAGCAACGAAGTGAATGGCCCGGTGAGCCTATGGGTATGGCGTCCCATTCTTCTTGCCACGCTCTTATCGTTTTCTCCCTCTCAACTTCTTTGCTGGACTCGCCTCCTGCTTTTCAAATCCTTCTCCTTTCGTTTACTATCAAGTCCCAAGGTGGGGAACCAGCCAGTACCAGGGCTGCGTTTGTGCTAACCGTACGGTAGGCCTGCAGGATCCTAAGCGACCCTATTCTCTGCGTATTTCTCAGGGCCTTTCTTGCCGTCGTCGTTTTTAGGGTGTTCTGCATCCAGACTGGCGCTGCGAAAAGTGCAATTGATTCGGTAACCGACATTAATAGTCGCGATGACTCCCGCGGCCCGTATGAATTTGGAAGACTCTTGCCTATAGCGTTAGCCGCTCTAGCCGCCTTGGCCGTTCATTTCCTGATATGACTTGCGCCCCTGAGACCCTTGTTTAGTAGGACACCAAGGTATCTGGCTTCTGTTACTTGCTTGATTCCCTGGCCCGCCACCATCAGTTTTATGCTGCCCACTTTTTTTCTTCCTGTCAAGAGAATGGCTTCACTCTTTTCCGGGGCCAGCTGTAGCCCAGCTCTATCCATCCAGCTCTTTGTCGACTGGAGAGCCATGTTTGTCTTTAACTCTAGCTCTTCC
>QVRM01002158.1:0-47500 GCA_003439945.1 Dermanyssus gallinae | reverse complement strand
GCCGCGCATTCAAATTCGAATTCTAATGACTTTTCAACTGAAACGAAGTTAGCGCAGTTTAACATTGGACTATATAAGGACCGTACCACATTGTACTGTCTAGTAGACCGCAGTGTGTATATATAAATATATATGTGTATATCTGTATAGCAGCATATAGTACAGCAGCCCAGATATAAATACGTAAAGCAAAAAAAAGGAGCTTTCCTCATCTTCTTAGGGATCCGGACTGGAGGAATTTGAAAGGTTTTTTACTGAACTCGGAGACTCAGTGCGCTGGCCTGTAAAATAACGGGTTGGAAAGTCCTCAGTAAAGAAGAACATCTCAGCGACCACTACTGCATAGAGTTCACGGCAGAGGCGCGGACCCAGGGCACCCGCAAGCAATAAAGCTCGCTACAGGATATCCAATGAGGAATCCTTTAGAGCAGAAATCAACAATGCAATCACTGACGTGGGACTACCGCAAACCTCAGAGGAGCTCCAAGCACTCCTGATAACGGCATGTGCTCGAGCTACGAAACCCATAGCGAACCCAGCGGGCGAACTCACAGCCAAAACACTTGTGGAACACAACCATTACGCAAAAGAAATCCGACTGCAACAGAGCAAAGCGTGACTTTAAAAGCCACACAAACCCTAGTAGCCCAAGCTCGGGCGTTGGTCATCTATCGAAAGTGTAGAGCTGCATTAAAGCAAGAAATTATTGAGAGCCAGACAAATAGCAGGTGCAACTTTCTCAAGGAAATCGAAGACGATCCTTGGGAAAAGCCCTAAAAGGTAGTAAAAGGGGGTAACGCACAAAGGCTCAGGGCTGTGCTCACAAAGTGGCAAATCAACCAGGCTCTGAACAAACTCTTTTCAAAACAGGCTTGCTTCGGAAGGGGGCCATATAGCAGGCCAGATGCACCTACAGGAGAAGGGGACGAGCCCCCAGCGATATCAGTAACAGAGATACTCAAGGCTGCGACGAGACTTAAACCGGGAAACGCTCCACAACCAAGCGGCATCCCTGGCAGTCAAAATACTATTTAAGGAGAATCCAGATCTGGTTGCACAGGTGTACACTACAGCGACCAGAAGACCTGCAAACTGGAAACAAGCTGAGGTTATCCTTATCCCCAAAGACATCGGAGGGTCTAAGCCCATCTGTCTACTGAATACCCTGGCAGAAAAGGGTTCAGGACCTTTATGGAGACAAACGCAATCCTTTCGAACTCCCAATATGGAATAAAAAACGGTCAGTGATCACTGCTATCCATCGAGTTACGGACAAGGCTGATATTTTACATAGTTTAACCGTATGAACCAGAAAACTGTTCCTGGCAATACTTTTAGACGTCAGGAACACCTTTAACAGCCTCCCGTGGAGGACAATACTGGACGCGCTAGTGAGGAAAAGGTCCCACATTATCTTGTCCAGGTCAACTCAGGATGCCTGGGGGACCGAACTGTTTTCAACGGTGAAGTGAAAATATCAATGACAGCAGGAGTTCCACAGGGCTTGATACTGGGTCCCCTGCTCTAGAACCTAGCGTACGATGACGTACTCCGCCATGATAATCTTCCGCAAGCGGTAGAGATGATTGCGTACGCCGCTGATCTGGCCATCACAGTTCAGGCAAAGACTGCAGAAGAATGGAAACTTAACGCTACTAAAACACTAGAGTCTACGAGGAGATGGATGAACAAAGCCGGCTTAGCAATCGCTTCGGAGAAAACGGAGGCCATACTGCTAACGGGACGGAAGAAGGTGGGTCCCATTTTTTTAAAGATATTTTCCATAAGGTTAACGCCCGTGTACAGTGTTTTCATGTCATGGCTAATTTTTAATCCACTCCTGCATTTACCTTGTCTAAATTGGAAACCATGCAAACCAATTTAAGAGTGGCCGCTCTGGGTCTCGAACCCAGTCCTCCCGAATGTAAGGCAAAGGCTTTGCCACTAAGCCATCTTGCTCGATTATCAGACTATATCTGGCAGGGCAGAAAATAAAGCAGGTCAAGGAGGCCCGGTACTTGGGGATCTGCTTGGACAAGAGCCTTACGGACCTTCGCCACCTGAAGATATCCTCGGCAAAGGCGGCCAAGGCGGCCAAGGCGGCTAATGCAATTGCAAGATATCTACCAAACATTCACGGACCAAGATAATGCAGGCGTAGATTATTGATGTCAGTGGCCGAATGTATAACGCTATTTGGGTTATCAGTCTGGCATAAGGCTTCTTTAAAAACAAAGAGAGCGAGGGGATCCTTGGAAGCACTCAGAGAGTGGCGACCCTCAGGATTATCCCGGCGTATCGCTCAGTTAGCACAAACTCTGTCCTCGTGCTGGTCGGAGCCTTCCCTTAGGAACGGATGATGACTTAACCCACACTCTTCTTAAGTGCCAGTTACTAGCACAGGCTAGATCCACAGCAATTGCAAAACTCAGGAACAAATGGGCCATTGAGAGAGATGGAAGAAAATAAAATATTACAGATCATCCCCAGAGGAACCCTTAAAGAGTTCGTAGACTACATATGCAGCACAACTTCTAGGTGTAACTAGGAGCAGCTATGGCTATGAAGGTACTAAACGAGAAAGGAGCCTTGGGAAGGCTCAGGAGAGCAATATTTCCGAATATTGTACTAGAAAATTACGTTAGTCTGAATGATGCGGCTCGCAGGTGTTAGTACAAGACACGTCAAACGTTGGGGAAGCCTGTGAGTGACCCCGGTCAAATGAGCCGAGTGGCACTCGCCACTTCTCCTGATGGCCTATAGTACTGTTATATGGAGATCTGGGCCACCAGAGAGTAAAGCTTAAGGGGGAGGTGCGTTTAGTGGGTATGGGTCTCAGCGGGCTAACATCCATCCGCTGGGGTAGAGTCCCACACTCCTCGAGATGGGAAGTGGGACCTTCTCATTTTCTACTCGCAGCAATAGTACGTAAGTTTTTAATTCTCCTCCATATAGAAAATAATATATATATTATATATATATATATATATATATATATATATATATATATATATATATATATATATATATATATATATATATATATATATATACGAGGAGGAGAGAAACAAACATGTCCCACAGTGTGATAGTTTAGTGTCGCTTTGTATGTATAACCACCTGTCATTTTAGGATGTAACCACCGATCAAGGTCCTGACAAATGTTTAATTCCAGCAGGTTATCTGCGTAGTCTCAACAGAGGTAACATACATTTACATAGCGGATATGTATTATAAACTAATGTTATTACGCATCGTTCTGCCAACCATCGTCATCAATATTGATAGAGCATATAACGACGCGAAATTTATACCAGCGCCATCGTGTTTAAAGGTATACAATTGGTATGGTACAACTCGGAACACGGACAATGGGAAAACAGGTTTAGGGGAGTTGGGATAATAACCAGAGATGCTATTTTGTGCGAAGAAGTTGGGAATGCCAAGATAAAGGATCTGGCATTCCCAACTTCTTCGCTTTATAACTGTATCTCTATAACACCTGGTATAACTGTATCTCTATAACACTTGGAGTATCAAATTGTACAATATAATTGTTTACACACCCTTTAGCAGGGGGGCTTTATTAGAACAGATCAACTTGTTTGTACGTAATTCGCATTCCTGGTACTGCGCCAGGCAAACATTTTGTTAACAATTTCTTTCCGGGCAACAGTTTTAGCATGTATGTTGATCCCGGCTCTTGTGTTCGTCAAAATAGAATCAAAGAATATGTTCGCTCGATCTGGGAACTTACAAATAGAGACAAACGTAGCCTTATCAATATCATCTAGAACAACACAAATATCATCACAATTTATATCACAAGTCCTCACATTACAACGAAAAGCAACACGTTTTAAAAACTTATTCTGCAGTTTCCTTAACAAATTTCTATCACGTTTCAATCCTAGATTCCATACTGGAGAGGCATATACAATCACAGGTAGGACATATTGCTTATAAAGTTTGACATACAGATTAGGGTCTTTCAAGACAAAGGATCGCAATATCCAGTGCATTCTCCGACTAGCTGACGCAGCTACCTCTAGAACATGCGGTGTGTAGCTCAGCGTATTACTTGTCAGAACTCCTAAGTCTTTTATCGATGGCTTTGCCGCTAGCTGTTCAGTACCTAATGTGTAGTTATGTACAGGATTATTGCTGCCGAAGTGCAGAACTGCGCACTTATTTACAGAGAGCTTTAGGTCTAATCCTTTACACCAATCCATAAATTTATCGAGTGTTTCTTGAAGAATATTCATGTTCGTTTCATTTTCTACAGATATATACATTTTTACATCATCCGCGTAAATTTTCACTCTCACTCCTTCAGATATAATATACTTTAACGAGTCAGTATATAATATGTACATAAGAGGTCCAAGAATTGTTCCCTGTGGACAACCGGACGTGACCTCAGCCGTTGACGACAGACAATCATTTGCCCTTACTCTAAAGGTCCTATGTTCAAGGAAAGCTTTGATCCAGTTTATGAGTTTCTGTCCAACACCGTACCGCGGGAGAATGTTTAGAAGCTTCGAGTGTGTAGTGGTTTCAAATGCAGACTTAAAGTCGAAGTATACACAGTCAAAGGGCTTGCTATCATTAGTTAAAAGAGCCCAGTCACTTTGCGTTTCCAGCAGTTGTAGGACAGTAGAATGGCCTGGTCAATATGCGAATTGCTCCCTAGAAATTAGACCTTGTGAATTCGCATTTCTATAGATCGCATCGGCCAACTCCTTTTCAAATAGCTTGCACGGCACAGAGGTGAGCGATACAGGCCTTTTGTTGTTTGGATCACTTTTGTCGCCGCGTTTATGAACCGGACAGACAATGGCGCAGCGGAAGAGGTCTGGGACCCAACCATCTTCGAGGGTTCTGCGAAATATCAAAGACAACGGAACACACACATCATAGCCACACTTCTTATATACAAGAGCTGGGATACCATCAGGCGTGGCGCTTCCCTTGTTAGCCAGAGAGCGAAGGTGGCGTTCAAGATTTTCAGGAGAGGAGTCAACGTCCTCAACCATGCGCAGATACTCAGACACAGGCGGCGTTGGTAGAGTAGGTCGTGCGTCGCGTAGCTGGACTTCCGTGGGTGATGGATATGTTGCGGCGAATACTCCGCGCAGAATTTCAGCTTTCTCCTGGTTTTGTGTAGCAACCGATCCATCCGCTCTATTGATCGAGCTCAAACAGTCTTTAACTTTCATTCGCCTTTCGATGTATCTATGAACCGCGGTGGGAACAGCCGATTGGGCTACGGAGCATTCTTCGATGATTCGTTTTCTATGAAGCATCTTTTGCAGTTTATTTTGCAGTCTAGCTCCTTCTTCTGGCGTCGCTCTGTTCAATTGCTGGGTGATGCTTTCTATGCTAGGATCCAGAACACCATGCAGATTAGGAGACTTCCTGGGTACACAACAATCCATCAAGAAGTGCATGTAAGTGACAAATTTGTTATACATGTCATTCACGTCAATACAGGATTGGAAGAAGGTTGTCCAGTTCGTAGCACCCAGATTCATGATTAGGCATTCATAGTCTCCCTTGTCAAAGTCCCAGAGTTGTGTACGATCCGTCGTCACACTACGACAACTAGAGATCGTGAACGAGACCATTTGATGGTCTGTTGCAACTGGCGCCGGTGAAACGATGACGTTGCCAACAATATCATCTCTAGCCAGAACAATATCAAGAACATTGCTACCTCTCGTGGGATGCTCAACACATTGCAGTAGTCCTGCTTCGCAACAGTACTGAAGAAACATTTCTTCCATCGACAGTGGTCCTTCTTGGGCTCGTAACTCCGCTCGTCTGGATGCACAGTTATTGGGGTAAACAGAGCGCCAAGAAACACGGAAGAAGAGTATAAGCAGCTATTTAAGAGAGCACACAAAGAAATTAAGGAATATCAGGATAAGGGAGGGGTAATATGTCTGGGAGACTAGAATGCACATATCAAACAGCTGGATGGACGAAAAGACCGATCGAACACAAGACTGATACAACTAGCAGAGTCAAGTGAGGCCCAAATTTCAATTTTGGACCCGCGGGCAGAAAGGAGATATGCGTACACACAGGGGGATAAAAAGGCATGCGTAGATTATGTATTAATGAAGGGTAAAATAGATAAATGGGTAGAGGAAATCAGGATAGATGAAGAGAAAACATACAATGTTGGAAGTTATCATAATTGGATAGAAATAAGCAGGAGGAAGAAGAAGCCTAGGCGCGTAGTTGTATAAAATAAACGTTTGGATAAACGCAATGAAAGTAGAGTACATAAAACAGCTGAACAGAAAGGCTGGTAAACGAGATGCACAAAAATATTAAGGACGCATATGACAGTTGCTGTAAGATAGGGAAGGGAGTTCAAAAGGGAGGAGAACGAGGGTGGTCGAGTGATCAAATAAATAAGGCAATAATGGAGCGGAAAAGGTGGAGCAAGGAGCATAGAAAGATAATGGGACGCGACGCAGACAAGGCAGAAAAGTATTGGGCAAATTGCGAGAATGTCAAGAATAAA
Source organism: Dermanyssus gallinae (assembly GCA_003439945.1). NCBI lineage: Eukaryota > Metazoa > Arthropoda > Arachnida > Mesostigmata > Dermanyssidae > Dermanyssus > Dermanyssus gallinae. The sequence continues at coordinate 40,965 of QVRM01002158.1, read as the reverse complement.
GATCAAAGGTTAATATAAGATGCAATTAAAAATGCAGCCGAGACGGAATTTAACAGGATTTTAAGGGCCCCAACGGCCAGCGAGCAAAACAGGTTTGGGACTATGTTAGACAGGAAAAACAAGGATGGCAAATAGCGTCCAGGATAGAACATACGCAATAGATGAAATGGACACCGCGTTAAAAGCACGATTTTTTCACGACTAGCGTGAACAGTGTAGAGAGGCCCAGAACTATCACGGAGATTACAACCACTGCAGATGAAATCGAAGGCGTGGTAAAGAAAATGGATCCAAAAACGGCGTGCGGTGTTGGCGGGATTTCGGTAGGAATCGGCGTTGGGAAAGAAGGACGCGTATTATCTAACGAAGCAATTTAATAATATATTTAAAGGGGCAGAACCCCAAAGGGTTGGCGCAAAGGAAGTGTTTCTTTTCTTCCCAAGGAGGGAGTAGATAATGACACTTTACAAAAAAGGGACTAATCACAATCACACCTATAACGTATTGAATATTTATGCAGGTGTTTAAAAGGAGAACGGAAGTACAAGTTTAGGAATGGGTATAAACTAGATGATAATTTTTTTCTAAAGTTAGGTTGTGGAAACATCGAGATTGCGGGGACAGGGGTGTGTGGCAGGATTTTAGATCTTAAAAAGGCGTATGATATGGTGGACAGAACAGAATTGTATCTAATTATGTTAGAGGAGGGTTTGGAGAGAAGCTGGGTAGAGTTACTAGAAGAAATTTACAGGAATAAAACGATAAGAATAATAACAGTAGCCGATCATCTTGAGAGTTTATAATCGCTAAGGGGTCAGGCAAGGCTGTCCGTTGTCATCAGTAATTTTTGTTATGTATATAGGGAGAAAAGCGCGAAGGATTGTTAGAATGGGTTTATGATGGTAGATATGGGAAAGCGTGTATATGTATATAAAAGCACCCGTGCTGCTGTTTGCTGAGGATATGGTAATGTTAGGGCGGGGCACTAGCGAAGCGAAAGCATAAAATGTTGAATGCATGTAGGGAAGAAACGGAGGAACTGGGCATGGCGTTTAATAAAATGAGCAAAATTTTAGTATTTAATCGAATAGGGAAGAAAAAGCCTATAGTACAGGGCAAATATTTAAATTATAAAGGTCAGCACAAGTATCTTGGGATGACAATGGCTGCAGGAGATGATTATTTAGAGGAAGGAGAAAAACTACGGAGGAAGAAGGCTGAAAGAGAGAGGGAGAATAAAGTAAGGTGTAAGGGCATCTGGGGATTTAATAAATATATAGTAACAAGAAATATATGGAAGGCCATGTATTTGCCAGGACCTTTGCTAATGCCTCTCTGGTCCACAGCGCGGGGTTGAGAAAGACGTTAGAAACCATATAAAGAGAAGTGATAAGATTTGCAAAGGGTTGGCGTTTTAATTGCGCCAGGAAATTTCTTAAGGGGGAAGGGGATGTCAAAATGTATACAAAGGAAAGTACAAAGTAAGCTAAGCTTTAGTATCAGGATTAAAATTAGATTGGTTAAACAGATTTAGCTGGTAAAGACGGTATTAAGGGTTAAAACGAAGTGGAATCGCAGAGTAGAGTTTGCAGCTAGGGAGATTAGGTACAATAGTCAGCAATGGGCAAGAGCAAGAGTATCGGAGAAAATGGTGAAATTGCAAGTCATTGCAAGAAGCAAGTCATACACACACAAATGGAAATTGGCTATGGGTTTCAGATCGAGTTTGGCAAATATATATGGAAAGGAAATGCGGGAAAGGTGCGGGAGCGGGGGTATGGGAGAAAATGGTGAAATTGAGGGTAAACAAGTCATAAACAGGCAAACGAAACTTAGCGATGAGTTCCAGATCGAGTTTGGCAATTATGTATGGAAGGGAAATGCGAGAAAAGAACGGAGTAGAATGGGTATACGATACTTCAAGAGCGGGTGGGCTATTGGCAGATGCCAGGGCAGGGATGCTGGATACAAGGATACAAAGAGCTAAATGTAATACATAATGCAAAATACAGAATGTCGAGCATGTGGGCTAAGGAATGAATCAAATGAGCAAAGAATATACAGCCTTAGGGGGGAGCATAGGTATAGCTGTCGGAGACCCGCTGCCGCTCTAAGCGCACCTGATATAAAAGGGTGACATGTGTATTTAGGTGTACATACCAAGCGAATAATAAATCAATAATATATATATATATATATATATATATACATTTTTTTAAATAAATATTTATTATATATAACTAATTATTATATTTCTCTGTAAAACATACACACTGCCCCCTCCCCCCTAGCACCCTCCCTCAGGATGTCAAGAGGATGTATGCGTTCGACGTCCGTGCCACAGGCCTTAAGGCCCATTTTGAGTGTCGAGACATGTTTTGTACTGAATATACGTTAAATAAATATGTATGTTGTATTAAAAAATTATATATATCAGCTCTATTAGTTCCTAGTGCGTTTTCAGGATAGGGCTCTAGCATCTTCTCAGATCGATACAAGAACTTCGGCGTTTGAGGCTTAGATAACCTTTTTCATCTGAACTAGGGCTGCCACATTCTGATTGAGCTCAAGCGTTTGATATTTGTCGATTTTGTACTCCGGTGTTTTGAGCTTTATGTCTTCAGTTACGGCCTTTATTGTAAAGCTTTATATTGGCACTAGTGTGTGACGGAAGAAATACAACACATTTCCTTACATAGCTTCACATCCGATGATGCAGGAATTCTCATCCCGCGCCGCGGTAGTGGTCCCTATATTAATTAGTTTGCATATATTTGACGAGTGCACTGTACCCAATTGATCTTGATCTTTATTGCAGTTTTATCTTTTCTGTATGAATATGGGTTCTACATATTTACTGCTCCGTTGCCGCCGCCAACGTTTTACTCCGATGGCGGTAAACTTGGCGATAATTCGCAGAGGGGTGGGTCCTCCACAATCCATATGTTCGCCTACTCGGGTCCTGAGGGAGACGTCAAACATGGTGGACAAGCGATAGGCCTTGTAATTACTGGATTTAAAAGCATGCTCCAGTTTCTTTAACAGTTAAAGTAAAATACTAAAATGAGAGCGGTAGTACGCCAAGGCGCCATACTGGTAGCTACCCTGAAAACACCCCCGGTCATCCTAGATGATGGTGCTCAGGAATACTTGAATGTTGTCAACGGTACCGTGGAAGAAAGACAGTCGAAATTCGCGGGTTAACTGACACTGATTCCTATTTATAATGATTCACGTTACAACAGAGCGCCATACGGAAACGCCGCCTTATTTTGTATTATTGCTTGGCTAACTCTCACTTTTCGCTATGTGCTAGTCGGTTAATACGAAGCTTCACACTCTTCACTCACACATTCAAAATACTTCCGAACCAGACATATATATATATATATATATATATATATAAATATATATATATATATATATATATATATATATATATATATATACACCAATCGCTCGAACTATATATTATTTGTATCTATCTTTACTTGCCTATCTATGCAAATCATTGCCCTAGGACAGTACTACTGCCGCGTGTACGCCGTCGGACGCCCCGGTCACCGCCGGACTAAGGGATCGTCGAGTACACTGTACGCCAAACGATCAAGATCACAAGGGTAGTAGAAAAGGCGCTTTAATCAGTTGACGACCGGCATCGTGACATTGCGCGAACAGCGCAGGGCGGGCGGTGTGCTAACAGGCAGAGATCATCATGGCGCGCAAATAAAACAAAAGTTATACCAGCGGCTTTATTCTATGCAACACCGGTCTATTCTGTTAACCACCGGCTAGCAAACGAGCAATAATCTCAGTCCGCTCTTATTCTAGTCTTAGTTCGGGGTTATTATTATTCTTACTCGGGGCCTTATCAATGACTGCTTTGCGTGTGTCTGCATAACTCTCTATGCCGGTGACTATGTGGTATATAGTAGGGTGTTCATGCATCCAAAAGATATCTGATAATAATACTACATACATATTGTTTATTGCGCATTAACTTTGCATTTTTTAAAATTTGTAGATAATTACAATACATTCGTCATTGCATACAATTTAAACTCTTCAACGACCGTCCCACCGGGTGAGAAAGTGACCAAAGACCGCCGATGCGTCTGGCAGCTCGCTGCATGGTGTTTTGCGAATATCTGCGAGCAGAACCGGCAACGACATTGATTGCCAACTTGGTGACATCATTGAGTTGAACACACCAAGTAATGATAGCCATGCACAATGTACCTTGTGCACGCGTGCCGTCTCGTGCATCCCATTCCATCCCAAAGCTCCTTGCCAAGGTACACATCTAACTGCTCTACCGAGGCGTCGGTCACTTTCCCCTACCACTCTAACAAAAATTGCTTATGTGGTCCTGTAATAGGTGACTTAAGCCTGACTCTGATTGTTTACACTGCCGGTCCGCAATCCGCCAGCATGTACATCAAGTGGTTCCTTGCCGTCCGTAGAAAGCAAAGAACACGCTTCATATATATTGCAAAGCATCTTTTTTACTGCGCAAAATTTGTCGCTGAAAGATGGACCCCACGCCCTGCCAAGGCTGTAACTCAACATTGGCACAATTTGAAGCTCAAAAAGACGCGCTGCGGCACCCAGAGACTGTCGTCAAAGGTCTCTCAACTCTGTGTCAATAGAGACGATAGCCGCCCGACACCTGTCGCCGATGTGCTGGGTAAAGGCCGTTCCCGTATAGGGTAGTTTTACACCCAAATACGGGAAAGAGTTGACAAACTCCAGCGGTTGGCCACAACAGGGTATTACGTCTACTGCGGCCAATCGACCCCCACGGCAAAACTTAGTGACTTTCGTCATATCACATCATACCACCTTTATTGAAAAAGGGTATTACAATAGAAGCAAAGTCGTTTCGAATCTGTGAACGACGTCCAATCCTCCAGGCAAATGAGTTGTTCTCAACGTCCAGAGCAATCTCGTGGAGGTGGATGGAAACGCCGCTCCGAAGATTATTTGGTCTTAGAACAAAATACCTAGTAATAAGTGTCTGACGCGCTAGCTGTTTAAACATGCGGTAATCGGCATGGGATTGGTATTCACTAACACTAAGCAATGTAATACGCTCACATGGTAGATAAAACCGACGAGCAACTCGTTTCACAAATGTATCCTGCACGGTCTGCAAAAAGTCGACATTTCTTTTATAAAATGGCATCTATACGTGACAGCAATAATTCTACCTTGGTACGACTAAGGTTTGATACAGCTTTAGGTACACATTATGGTCCTGTATAATGAAAGACCGCATTATGAGATTACACATTTGAGGCGCGGCCTTGACAACCTCAGCCATGTGAGGTCTAAACTTTATTTGGCGGTCGAAGATTATCCTGAGGTTTTTTTAGCGTGAGACTTTAGGAATGGGTTGGCCGTTTAGCATATACTGAATTGTATCTGGCATTGTCTTGAGAACGGCAGACTTGGAAGTAGATATTCAATTCAATCGTTTATTGTCACCTTGGTTAGGTATTGCACATTACAAATATATATTATAAGAACATTATATCCACAATCCATCCTATGAGATCATATTCAGACTTGTTATCGATGTCATTTTCGTACATTGACCAGCGTGGTATCTTGAACATGATAAGCCACAATATTTGCATATACAAAGATCACTTAGGTCATGATATCCTTCTGTTCTACATATTGCATGGTGGAACCCGTGAACCGCATATCTTACAACCGTATGACGAGTATTTCGGCACACCCCCTTCCACTCAGTGTTTGTCATTGCTCTTGTGTTATAAAAATCGGGATCAACGTCTGCCATCTTTTCATCATACAGCCTAATAAATTCACGATAGGCCGGCGTCTCTGGGAACTTAAACTGCGACTTTAACTGTTTGACAAACAGCGGAGTACCTGTAAGAAGATAGACCAAACGATTTCGCGTTGAGCAGTGCAGGCCCAAGACCCTTTTTAGAAATGCAGGTTTAGTACTATCTAACAACGCGAGGTGTGCTGTGCTCAGTTTCTCCCAGAGCAGTTCTATTCCATAAGATGCAGTTGGTGCTATTTTCATATTAAACAAAGCCAGTGCCGTGCTGAGTGACAGTTTTTGCGGCTGTGCTATCATTGTTGCGGCCACCAGTGCCTTTGCTACTCGCTGTTCTATATGTACACCAAACGTTTTGCCACTGGGCGTCAGTGTCACGCCTAAGTATGTGAATCTATTAACATAGCTCAAAACATGACCGTTTAGCCTTAAAGTGTCTCCTTCTGCTATTCTACCGCCACGTCTAAATTTCATCGCCTCAGTCTTTTGGGCGTTGATTTCCAGTCCAACGTCGGCAATATATGAAGAGAGGGTTGCCAATGCTTGTTGAAGGTGAAATCTACTCCGGCTGTAAATCACCAGGTCGTCCGCGTACATAATTATATCGACCGTGGGGTGTCGTTTCTTGATTTTGGGTGGCAGGTCCGCTATTAGAAGTGTAAACATCAGCGGGCTCAGATTGTCTCCTTGTGTGAACCCATTAGTTTGCACCAGTGGCGGATGCTCTGTGACTCCATCATCTATGACGACTTGATTTGTTTGGAGGACATCCTGGAGAAGTCCTACGATTGGTGCTGGAACACCAAGTTCAGCGAATTTGTTAAGAACTATGCACCTCGAACCAGAGTCAAAGGCTGCTCGGAAATCAACGAACACACTGTACAAAAATTGACCTTTTCGTGAGAGGGTGCTGTCGATATCCTTGAGGAGTGTTGTACAAGCTGATAGTGTTGATCTATGTGGCCGGAAACCATGCTGCTCGTCTGGCAGTGCGTCTTTGTGGGCAATGTAAGGTGTCAGTCTCCGTGCCAACAAACTGGCCAGTAACTTGTAAATGCAGCTTTTCTTTGCTATACCTCTCCATGAGGCAGGATCAGTGGGTGTGCCCTTGCCTTTGGAGATGAGAGTCAGAAGGCACTGTCGCCAACTTGATGGGATCTTTCCTCTACGCATGCATTCGTTGAACAGCGTGGTCCAACATGGTGCAAGCACCATGGCCTCCTGAATGTGTTCATTCCGTATATTGTCCGGCCCAGGCGACTTATTTTTCCTTAGGCTATGGATTGCCTCCGTCACCTCTTGAATATCAAATTCTCGCCCCAGGTATTCCCTCCACTGGGTATCTTCTTCAGACCAGACGCTTGTGTAGGTTGGCGGCTCTCGCGGAATTGTGTCCTTGTCCCCCAGGATGTTTTGGAAGTGTGCTCGTAGGGTTCCACGGTCTACTGGGCATGGTGCTCGTAGTTGCTTTGTAGTCTTGAGCCATACGTGCGGTTGTTCATGAGCCTTCGATAGTAGTTTGTCCTCCTTCCGTATTTCGTATTGGAGTTTGGCCTCTTTGAGCGTTCGTCTATATAACGCTTTAGATGCTGCGTAAAGCGAGCACATTTCTGGTCGCATACGTGCGAGGTCTCTTGCTTGGAACTGAATAGCTTTCGCACTGGAGCATTGTGGTGTCCACCATGGCGTTCCTCGTCTTGCATGCTGTGGCGGCACACAGGACAGAAGGAGCCCTGTGAGTAGCTCATTATACTCCTCAATCAGTGGACGTTCAGGACACGGGAATACTGTATTTATAATTGTCGAAAGGCGTTGACTGTCAAGATATTTTGACAGAGCAACCCGACTCTTTTGTCTTGCTATCTGGACATCAACACTGACGTCAAGCCCGACGGGTACATGCGCTGTCAGAGTGGCTCCTCCAATAAGTTGATGATCCCGCCCTAGGTAGTGAACAGCAGATTGCACCAGGTTGGTTGCAAATATATCGATTACAGAGCTACCCATAGCTCCTTCAAATGTCGCCACGGTGGGATCAGTAGCAATCCAAAATCCTAGATCTGCTAATATATCAATTAATGCGATTGTTCTGTTGTCAGTTGGTTTGTCCAGTCGCGCATTGAGGTCTCCAGCAATAATGGTGGGCCGGTACCAGTCTAACCGCTGTATACATGTCGTGAGCTTCTCGACTAACTCACCGGTGCCCTCTACTGGGGCTGGTCTCACGTATAGTGCTATGACGTTGATACGGCTGCCCTCAATGACAACGCAGTCATCCTCTGCTATTAAAGTCTTCATTCTGTCGCCCAGTCGGTGGTTGTAAAATACAGACACTCCTCCGCTCGGACGACCGATGTTGCTAACCCTAGTAGCGACACAGTTAACAGCATAATAGTTATTTAGAGACAGTTGACTCGAAGACCATGTCTCGATCAACACCAACAGGTCTACTCCATCCAGTGTTGAATGTGGGAGAAGTTTCAGTGACGTGTCAGGATTCTCACAATTCCATTGGACTACCCTTAGAAGCTCTTGTGTTGGTTGTATCCCTGTTGGTCGACTTGAGCCAGCAGCCTCGCCACCATGTCGTAGAGCTTCGGTTTGCCCTGGTACTTGGGTGTTCTGCTTCATGTCGGGATCCATTCGAGACTTGCTGTTCCCTCGCTGCGGGCGATGTGGCACACGCTGACGGTTAGAGCAAGGTCTGACGGCCATGTGTGGCTTCCCGGCGATGGATAGTCTGCTCGTGGACGTTCCTCCTGGGTGTGTCTGTAGCCCGAACGATCCTCCCTCCGTGGTACGTCGATGTGGTCTTCGGTGCCGGCGTCCGGCTGAGCACTCCCGTCTGGTTGAAACCCGACTTGAGACCACCTTTGCCATCGTCCTTGATGCTCTGTTTCATTGGTACTAGTTTGACCCCTAAAAATTGGCTGCGCCGTCTGGCAACAGCCCTCACCAAGGAATCGGCTACATCAGGAACTCCGCTGTATGAGTAGCCGTTGCGGTGAACCATCAGGCGATGTGTATACTGCAATGGGATCACCTCTATCTTCAACTCTTCCTTGCGTGCCTCTAATGTGTCATTTGCTTCCTTGCATGACTGAGTAAACTGAGGAACGCTCACCACAGTCAGACGTGAGTCTGGATTCTGCTCCCGCAATTTCGTCGAGAACATGGCGATTTGGGACAAAAACTCATCCTTCCGGAATTCAACACAAGTCACCATACCCACAGTGTAGAATAACACTCGTCGGAGCAGTACGATCTTGCAAGAAGGTCTCCGCTTCTTTCACTACAGATGCGGTGTCTTCTTTAGCAGAGGTGCGCACCACCAATGCGGTCTTCTTGGGAAATTGAGCAAGGAGTTTTCCCTTGACCACCTTGAGCGACTTGTCACCAATCACCAGGACAGTTTTGGTCTGCTGCATACGCTGCAGCTTGTCAATAATTGGCACACCTTGTGATATTTGACAGTCTGTCTCCATCTGGCCCTCAGCATTCTCTGTAATGAGCTATAGAATTTATGATGATGTCTGCCAAAACCTCGAAACGTAGAATACGATTGTTGTTCTCTTTATTGATTTGAGAAAGACGTTCAGTACCGTCGACATCAATATACTTATCACTATTCTCGAAGCCGTATTCTCGTATTATCTTTATACAATTTAATAATATGACATGTCGTATATAAACGCATATGTATAGCTATCGTTTGCGATAGCGATATCGATAGCGATACATAGACCGGGAAAACTTGAGCATTCCTTACATAGCCGAACCACCGTACTTAGCGTAGCATAAAACGCTGTGTCAACATCGACATTGGCCATGCGCATTTTAAACTTCACATAATTTATCCTTTGTCTAATGATTTACATACACATCTACAAAACTCAATTTCCCGATTGTCATCAATGCAGATTGTCGTCTGGCATTTCGGTTCAACCTAAATGCAGACTTTCATCTGATATTTATACGACAATACTTGGCCAGCCCATTTTAATTCATATTGTATGTGGCCGGACTAGCAGATCTGTTACGTGACATTAAAGTACCGCACGTATTTTATGCTGACGACCTTGCAATACTGGCCAATCCCAAGACCACCTGCAGTATTACCTCAATGCAACAGCAAAACGGTGCGAAGAAAACAAACAATCAACATCGCGAAGACGAAGGTCCTCCGCTTTAGCAGAGGAGGGGCATCTGCCGCGGCAGACCACCACGTTAAAATTAATGGACAATCTCTCGAACTTGTCAGCCACTTTTCTTACCTTGGAGTCACTACAACCCCAAAACTCTCCTTCAATCGACATATCAAGGAGATGCGGGCCAAAACTACAACTGCAATAATTCTGCTTGGTGACGTCTGTGGCGCAGACTTGAAAACCAGCATGAATGTATTTTGTATGAAAATACATTCAAATAGTAAGTTACTGCTTGCCCGTAGTCGCAACACACTTGACCCTAAGGGATATGAAAATTCTGGATAAAGTAAAGGCTTGGTATATAAAACGAATATTGGGCTTACCAAACAACGCGTCAGCAACACTCGCAATGAAGCTGTGTAGAGAACAAACATTAACAAAAGAGTTGGTACTGAACAAACTACCCGTCAGTCCACAAGTGTTAGACTTCTACAGAGGATTTTCGAGAGTTCAAAAACATGCCATTCGTTATAGACAATTATACCGAAGGGCCAGCTTTCACCTCCCAGAGGTGAAGAGAAGCGTCACAAAATATTCGTACAACCATTTGCCGAACCACGTGGCATAGATACCACGATTATATATGTATGAAACCTAACTGTTTCTGTATTGAAGAGTGCGTGCGTAGTTTTTGTAGAGAATGTGACATCGGGCGCTACTACATACTTAAATGTAATGAAATTGAACGGAAGTCCATTACTTCACGAGTGAAATATGTACTGTCCTAAATTGTTGTATTGTACCCAATCTACCAATTCATAGTGAAATAAAAGCTTGATTGACTCTATTAGGTAACCTACTGTAATATAATTTGAATACGATGTTTGTGCCTAGATATTTATTTAGAAACTAGAAACATCGTAAAACGAAAGCGTTAATTCAATCGCCTCTGTCTCCTTTTTTTTCGTTTTAGAAGGAGGAGGAAATTACACGGAGGTGAATGAGCTGCATGCTTCACCAGCTTGATTCCAGATATGCCAAAATCTTAGTGCTTCAGCTACGGGGGCTGCCGCGGTGTGGTGCAGGAACTAAGAAAAAAAAGAGGAAAGAACCATCGTCTAGAGCCGCTTTGGTGAGTGCAGTGAACATTTTGTAAGCATTCTTTAGTACACTAATTGGTCGTTCATGCACCACCTTCGTACACATCAAACATCGCCACAAAGTGGGTCTTAGCAAAAATGGCGATCGTCGCCTGGCCAGCCACCGTTGGCGGTTCACATTTATGTATGGAGATGCTTTATTGCCCAATATCTGCATGCTCCGGGACCTAAAGAAAGAAAGTCATAAAGATGTACCCAAGTCTTATTATCGACTTCGATTAGTCTCGAGAACAAACAAATTCTCGAGCTAGAAGAACCCGCGGCTCGTTTTCGCTTACGCATGCTCTGTTTGCGTTTTCGTAAAACGCAGTCCAGACTTTTAAATCAAAATTCACACCACACATATTTAGGTTTCGACGTGAGTAGGCCGAGATAAGCCACCCAAGATACACGCCAATTGCGACACGCGTGTCTGCAGTGAATGCATTTATACGTGGAGACCTAACACTTATTACAAATTCTGTTCTAGATTTTAGGTAGATTTGTTTTAGCAAAACGCTGCTTAGTCAGCTATTGTCGCTGCAGACTCCTCAGAGATCCTCGGTTCTCTGCGGTGGTTGGCGGCAACTGTGTGAGGCTTTTGTGGCGCTGAGAGCGGCGCTGGAAACCATGTTGACCTGTTTCGACTACGACCGATTTGCGATGCCGCTCTGAGCGACTTGATACACGCCGGTCTCAGAATTGCAGCTACGAGAAGACCCAAGCCGGCGATTTCGCTTAACCTCAAGCTCTCGATAGTGCCTCAGGTCAATCCCCCCGGGCGGCCACATATCGCGCAACCCCACTGCTTTGGACTTTACGACAGGCGAGATCACGGGACTCATGAACAAGCCAAACACAGTCTACAACCACACCAACTGTCTTAACCTTAGCAATGACAGTCTGAGCAGCAGCAGCAGCAAACCGATCCTCTTCGAATTTCATCCGAAGTTCTCGGACCAGAAAAAAAACCCGCGCTTCTCTTTCGCCCTATGGAAAATTACAGGGTATCTACAAAACAGATTTTTGGTGAGTCTGAGATTGTCATCAATGATCCTATGGAAAGATGCGGCCTCTTATTACGTTGCTCAACTTTTTAATATTTGTTTGTTATTGCATTGTACTAAGTGCTAATTAGCCGGTGTAAGCAATAGCGACCCTATTGCCATTACAGTCGTCGAGACTGTGATGTCGTTGATGTTTACTTGCTGTTTATTATTATTATTATTATTATTATTATTATTATTATTATTATTATTATTATTATTATTATTATTATTATTATTATTATTATTATTATTTAACTCTTGCTACCAATAGTTAAAGTATCATACACAAATGTTTGCCTTTGATCGCTGCCGATTACCGCGTTCATTTATGGTGACTTGCTTATTTTGACCCTTTACGACGCTAGAAATGCGGGGGGTTTTCCCGTCCATTGGTTGGTCGAGGCGAAGATTAGCCCAATTAAACAAGGAGGTGAAGGATTTTTGCTTTTTGGGACGGTTTTGAACAGGCTTTGCATGTACTTCGGATGGACACGGTCTCAGCGTGAAGACCGCTCCGTCACAAGCTCACCGACAGACACTAACACATACCAATACGCCCGCACCGCCCGCCGAGAGGTTCAATTGAAACGACGATGATGAAGCTGGGCGGCCATATGCGGACAATGCAAGCGGTGATCAGGCAGTCAGTCAGTCTCTCTACGCCACTACTGCCGCCGCAGTCGCTCGAGACCGCGTCATAGACTGCTCTCGGAAAGGGCGGTTCTCCTTCCCCATCTTGAGAGATTGAAGCGCAACTGCTGAAATAAATGCCTCGCGGAAAATCGCATCGTCATCACTAGCACTTGGAGCAGCTTAGAGCGTCAGTACTTCGCTCTCTGTTAGTGAATAGCGCTAGTAAGCACATCCACGAGTTACGAAATTACCTCGTGTCGCCCGTCACCGGCGTTTCAGATCATCCTCAGTGCTGTATACGGACGTGGCAACGCGTTGCCCTCCGTGACCTCTCGACCACCACTTTACGAACTTACTTTGACTAGCGCCAAAATGGCTGCTAGCTTTGGTCGAGCTCTGCCACTTGTGGTGGTTCTTGTCGCTCTCGTTGTCGTGGCTGCGACGGCCGGCCGCGACGAAGAAACGTTCGTAGCTTCCCAAATCCGACTGTGCGGTCGGGCGACGGACTTTGTCAAAGCCGTCTGCAGCTCGAGAGGAGGCGTCTTCGATGGCAGAGAGCCCATCACAAATCGCATAATGGAAAGCACTGCAGACGACAATGTTGTCGATTGGGAAAAACATCATGTCGACTCCGCTGTTGCGGAGGCAATCGACATCATTGTCGATTTGCAGTGTTGCCGGCGATCGTGCAGAATGCACGACCTGCTCGAGTTCTGTGTAAACGTGCCGCCGACACCAAAGGTGAGACCTATGGACAACGACACAATGGTGTCTTCTGTGCAGAAAGGTCTTCACCGGCGGCCACGCTAGTCCGAATTAGTATACATGCGGATTAAGTAGCAATAAATGCGTTTTTCAACGATACGATTGTGTCCTACCTTTCACGTCTCTCTCTATCTGAGTTAGCGCTCTCATATCAACGATGCGAAACGACTTATATGTGCCTACGATTCTGATGGCGAAATGCGCCGATAAGTCATCAGGTAATCCTGCAACGTAACCAGCATGTGATCTTAGTCAAACAGTCAGATCCTGTGTTGAGCCGTGTGCACTGACGCCGATCTGAAATATCTTCTTTGTTGAAAAATACCTTTGTAACCTTATTTCAGTAGCGAGTCAATTGCACTTTATAGTAAGGCCAATTCCTGCACATGTTTGAACTCATGGAGCTCTTAGATATACTTACTAGAAGTAGTGTCCTTGTAGTAAAGTAGAACAGCAGTTACACCCTAGATTTAAAGCAGTGTTAGCCAAAATATATATTCACGCTTTCTCAAACATATTTGGCAATACAGGTTGAGCCACAATTACGTAACAACTTTAAGAGCTATCTATAAAACAGGTACAAAATTATGTTATATATATATATATATATATATATATAACGATAACCGACCCATACCCCCTGAGGCCCCTGCTTGCAATGCCTGCGGGCAACCACTTTTCCATTCCGCAGCTTCCTGGGCACTTCAAGAAAGTATTCGGTCTTTTCGGCGGTTGAAGTTTGACTGTACTGCAACTAACCTGTCCATGGCATGTCAATATGGCGGCCACGATGCAAATTTGTTTGTACAATGCTAGGCTATATTAGCGCTGGTTATCTCTTTTGCTTTGCATAGATTAAACAAATACTTTCTAGGCTGACTCTCAGCTCAGATTGAACGTCCACGGGACTGCTTTTCGCATTGCATCATAGACGGACCCTCAAAATACAAATGTGTGCGACAATGTGGGGGCTCGAACCCGCGCACCTATGTGTCTCCTCCGGTTGCAAGGCGCAGACGTTATAAGAGACATCCGTTTTCTTCGGTGCCTGCCAAGTTCGGATTTTTCTTTTGTAGCTGCAGTTGCCATTTCCTCGCCCAGCTTCCCTGCTAATGCAGTGCCACATATGTACTCCACAAACATTCTCATGTTACTTCTTGGTGGTTCTGGCGTTCCGACTCTTCGTTTTTCCTCTCGGGCCTCGAACAAGGTAGCCGATATATATATATATATATATATATATATATAAAGGCGATCGCCCATGTCTGCCCGCTCTTGTGAGTCTTTCAACATCCCGCATATTAACTAACGATGTTTATTAGATTAATAATGTTTTAATCGTGCTGGGAGGCTCATTTAAGTACACATGTTTTTTAATATACCGACGAAATGAAACAAATCTGTTATTTAAGTTTTGGTTTTGCATGTCTTACAAGATAACTCTAATACACAACTTAACATGTGAGCAAATGGGTGTGTTACAGCACTCCTGGCAGGATAAGCTTTATTAGAAGTAGCCGCAAAAGAGTTGCAGTTCCTGTTATAGTGTGTCAGAATGCTTTATATATATATATATATATATCAGGGTCATACATAACAATATGTGTTTATTTTGGGATTTAGTAGAACTTGGCATGAAAATAATTTTTCCTAATGGAAGGAGGGAGCGGAAACGTATTGTTTAGGAGAGAGAGTAAAACTTATAAAAGTAGTCATTCTTTCTTTTTTTTACATAGTTGTGCGAGATCTGCGTTGAACCAGTCGACACATGAAAGAACCGATTATATTGGCGGAGTCGGCGGAAAATTCTGCACAATGATGAGAAAGACACTTCCCTAACTTGCGTGGCGAAATTACGGCGATTAGTGGCGATTACGACCCAAAAATGTACGTCTCGGGTACGACAAAAAATATGCGGGCTCGACGAAAGCTTTAACGTAAAACATAACAACTATAACTGTCGAAACAAAAAAAAGTTACTTGACAACTACGTTACGCAGCACCATCACTTTGGTACGAAAACGGTGGGCATTAAATTTGCTATTGCCTGAGAGTAGTCTTTTAGAAGTGCAATTTTGGTCGTAATGGAACAATTTTATGATTTTTCATGAACAAGCGTTAACGTAAGGCATAACAGCATATCGACTTTATATGACTTTCCTTAATTTGGCAATTCGCTTTGCGCTACGCAAGCTAGTGAAGTGTCTTCCGCAGAATTTTCCGCCGAACACGCCGGTATAAGGGAAGGGCAAAGCACTGAGTATGTCTAAAATTTGAAATTTCATTAGGGCAATGATCTAGATGGAAGAAGTATATATATATATATATATATATATATATATATATATATATATATATATATATATATATATATATATACTTTTTCCATCTCTATCATTGCCCTAATGAAATTTCGAATTTCAGACATACTCAGTACTTCGCCCTTCACTCAATCGTCTTGTCCCAGGCATATAATGTCGTTTTTTTTAAATAAAATAAGTTAGTAAATAATTTCATATTTTTTCGAGCATTTTCCCAAATACAGTAGTAGGGCTCGTTTTGTACCCTTCTTCGAAGCTAAGAATTTAGCTTTTAGCAAACTTCTATTTATTTGTTTAAATTTATTTCTGTATCTACTAAACTTTAATCTATCCGGGTGGTTAGAGTCCAGATGACGAACCTCACGGAAAAGTCAAAATCTTTACTCTATACTTTGCACAAAGGCTGGAGACATCCATGGCTCTTTGGGTTATGGTTGCTTTGTCGTACAGCTATTTCCTTGGATCATGATCTAATTATACATTAGACTGGTTTAGTAAGATGTGTCGCGGCAGTATTTGAATCAGATATATAACCTCGCTATGTTAGCACTTTGAAGTGGACAATTGTCTCCGCGCGAACGTGTGGTCACGGGTTCTCTAACCCAGGGTTAGCCCAGAGGTATTATAATAAGAAGACCAGCTAGTTCTATGGCATATATTACTAACCTGTTCAATGCTATATGACATTTTTGTCTTGATTTTATTCACTTTTGGTCTGGTTATTCTGGTGATCAAGATTGCCATGGCAGCGTGATTGGGTCAGTCTTCACATTCGATATCGGGATCATTCATGTTTGAAAAACTATGGAATATATAATCGATAGCTGAACCTAATTCTGTTTGTATAATACCTTTAAAACTGAACTCATACCCTTAAGTCGCCATTATATCTAAATAGTTGCTCGCTTATACATTGTCTGCCAGAATGTTTACGTTCATGTCGCCTAGTACGAGTCTATTAGTACTCCCACTACTAGCCTTACAAATATGATAGTTTTAATTTTCTACGAATTTCTCAATATCGGACGCAATACATAGATCTGTATACTGACTCAGTCTTCAATATGCCAGAGGTACTGTTAATTCTGACCCGAGCCCATTCGCAGTTAGTTAACTCAGAGAACACAAACTCAACAATCTAATAGTATTTATAAATCTAAATCGCTGTCCCACCGGCTCTGTTTTTTGTAAAACAACATAAAAATGCAAAATAATCGGGGAAATTGAATAGCTTTTTCTCATGTTTCCTTATTCATGTTTCACTTAAACAAATAATTCCAAAATTACCAGTATAATTTTGAATATCAGCTTTAACTCACTCAATTCCTTTTCTTAAACTTTGCATATTTAATAAAAGTAATTTTAGTGGATGGTGACACACCCGATCAACATATCCACTGTCCAGGTCAGCTGTTCACCTAACATTGGCTCCCTAGCGCAGATTCTTTGTGTTTACATTGAGTTCTGGGCTGCGTTGATGCACTCTTATAATTTTTATATGTAATCTTAACTCATACGGTAGAACTGGAGATGGGTTGTCTCGGATAGAATCCTTACTGATCAATTTATTTCGGAGGTGTATTAGGTCATCTTTACAACTAATTTTTTGGGCTCTGATTTGTCATCTTTTCGCAATATGATCGTTAGGTTTCTTGTAACTGGCTTGGCATATCGCCACTTCGCTTCCTTCTTAAGGCTATTTGCTCTTTGAAGGTATTCACTCAGATAATCACACAGGTACATTCTACCTTCGACTGTAGTAAATGCGTTCTTGAATTCAAGATCGTTAATTTTTACAGAGTCTTACTTAATTGCCCCAAAATGCCTCCCTAGCAAAGTGGCTCGAATGAAAGTAAGCAAATATGCAGGCCTTCAAATTTCTGTTTAAACTTTAAACAACAACTAAATTAACGCCACATTTGATTAGTTGTAAAAGCTTACCTGATGACACACCCGATCAACATTTCCACTGTCCAGGTCAGCTGTTCACCTAACATTGGCTCCCTAGCGCTCATTCTTTGTATTTACACTGAGTTCTGGGCTGCGTTGATGTACTTAAATCATTTTTATATTTACCCTTAACTCATACGGTAGAACTGGAGATGGGTTGTCTCGAATAGATTCCATACTGATCAATTAATTTCGAAGGTGTATTAGGTCATCTTCACAACTAATTATTTTAGGCTCTGATTTGTCATCTTTTCGCAATATGATCGTTAGGTTTCTTGTACATACTGCCACTTCGCTTCCTTCTTAAGATTATTTGCTCTTTGAAGTTATTCACTCAGATAACCATACAGGTACATCCTGCCTTTGACTGTACTAAATGCGTCCTTGAATTCAATATCGTTAATTTTTACAGATTCTTACCTAATTACCTACCTGGCAGAGTGGCTCGAATGAAAGTAAGCAAATATACAGGCATTCGAATTTCTGTTTAAACTGTGAGCAACAGCTAAATTAACGCTACATTTGGTTAGTTGTAGAAGCTTTCTAATTACATTTTGAATTTCTCTGATATTTTCTTTATATTTTCCTGGAATTATGTAGACTTTGATGTGCGTGATTTCGAATATTACTCCAGATTATGAATCTTGCGCTCGAGTAGTGTTTTTTTTTTGCTTGAGAACTTTATTTTTTTCCTTAGCTGCCAAATCTCTTCGTCCATCACTGGGATCCTTTTCATATCCACAAGCATGGTCTCCAACATTTGTTACATGTATTTCATGACTTTCACTCCAGCCATGTTGACAAGGCGAGTGTTCCTTTTCAATGAGCTGATTGTTTATTATGAGACGATGTGCCTGTTCGTGCAGAGAGCGTCCGTATCGTATCTATCACCGAATCGAACACACAACTCCAGAACAGCATACGTTCACGATAAAAGTGTAAAAAATTGTCCCCAGTATATTCCACTTAGGTAAAACACAACCGCGGCCGTTTTATACTAAACCATTCTCATCTTCACCACCAAACACGTTCCAAGGGCTCCAATGAATATCAGACATAAGTACCACGACCGCAAACACAGTGTTTGCATAGAGGTCACACTGTAACGGTACAGCCCATAAGTATCACATCTATATTTTTCGAACTAGATTCTGTGTTCTTTTGTGATCAAACAACCCTCTTTGTATGTAAAACTACACAAACAATATGTTATCTCAATTTTGGTATATGCCTTACCTGTGTGGAATCTGGGTTACTCTCGTGAAAAAAGGATATTGGCCGGCATTTATAAAACGTTTGTTAAATGTGTTGCATACCGCTGTATTAAAATTAGCGAAAACGATGTTGAATGCGACGATATTGTTGAAATGTTAGAAATAATTGACATACGC
Organism: Dermanyssus gallinae; assembly: GCA_003439945.1. NCBI lineage: Eukaryota > Metazoa > Arthropoda > Arachnida > Mesostigmata > Dermanyssidae > Dermanyssus > Dermanyssus gallinae. The sequence goes on along the minus strand of QVRM01002158.1, from coordinate 21,757 downwards.
TCATTTGCTTGCATATGTAAACGGTCCGAGCAAGCAGTGAGTTTTTTTTAGATTAATAGTACAAACACTCGCTCGAGCAAAAATATCCTGGCCAAAATTATTGCCAGGAAAGCGGTCGTTAACACACTGGTTGCATGGCGCTTAGTACGTAAGCTAAACCATGTACAACCCGATATACATGCCACCTGAAGGCCGGCTTGCCATAACCTTTTTCAGTGATGCCAATAAAGTCCCCTTACTTTAGGGTGTGTGAGTATATATGTATATATATATATATATATATATATATATATATATATATATATATATATATATATATATATATATTATATATATATATATATATATATATATCTATATATATATATATATATATATATATATATATATAACACGGGTGTCCCAGGACAGTTTGAAGATTGATAATTAGAATTGAGAAGAAGCTCGTTACAGCAAATATTTTTTTCCAACGGAACATGGTTTTTGAAAGGTCATGTTTCGGTGTGAGTGTGAATAATTTGTGAAACTGGTGTTGGCACCTGACATAGGAGCACACTGTGTACCATTGCGAAACAACCAATCCTCTGTGACAACCAGATGACTGTGTGGCGACGCTCACTGCCGCCGACCTGTCTCGTCACAGTCGCAACGTCGCCACACAGTCATTTATGCATGCACTCAATCTCGACATGCCCGCCGAAAAATCTTAATTATTCGGCAACCACAGCATTGCCATAGGTTTGGTACCAAAATGATCGTCATGCGCATTGCTGTCTGAATGTTTTAGGGGCTGTGAATGGCCGTAGGCTTATGATTTTGAGGTATTGGGCGTGAATGCTAACAAATATAATTTTTTTTTGCGAATTTAACCAACAATTTAACTAACCATGTCGCATCTTCTGGCCGTATCTAAATTCCCCTAACTTATATATATATATATATATATATATATATACATCTCTTGAGACGGTAGATCACAGACGCCTCCAAATCGCATTTTTCGGTTTTTCCAACACCAACCCAATGCACTTCATTCGCGTGAATCTAATCGTCTCCGTCTCATTTTTCCGTTTCGGAAGGAAGAAATTGCACGGAGCCAAATCAGGTAAATGAGCTGTGTGCTTCACAAGCTTGATTCCAGATGCGCCAAAATCTTAGTGTTTTAGCGACGTGGGCTGACCCGTTTTTGTGGTGGACGAACCATCGTCTAGAATCGTTTTGGTGTGTGCAGTGAAAAATTTTTAAGCATTCTTTGGTATACTAGTTGGTGGTCCACGCGCCATTTTCTCTTTGCCCAAGCATCGCCACAATGTGGGTCTTGGGTAAAAGGCGACCGTTGCCTTGCCAGCCACCGTTTTACACCGCACTTTACTTTATAGCATGGAGACGCTCTAATGCGTTTTCGCAAAACGCAGCCCAGATACACGCCAATTGCGACTTAGTCTATTGAACTTAGGCTATTCGAGTACGTAGGAAAGAAGGAATGAAAACACGGTCGCCTGCAGTCACCTGTAGAGTGTCTCGTGACTGTTTGAGCCAGCTGTATTAATTGTCTTACAGATTGCTCTCGAATGCGGTAGATTAGTCTCGGACCAATTAGACACTTCTAACTGGACGCTTTTCGTACCTATTTGTATCTACCCTTCCCACTGCACGTTCGCCAGCACGTGGCGCCTAGCCGACAGTCATGTGTCGATCTGAGTTTGCCCAGACACAACAGATATAATCCATATTTATCCACCAATAAAATGGATGAAAGCAAATGTGTTGTTGGGAATCTTATGAGCTTAGAAGTATGTATACGTAAAGACCTACTACTGTTTGCAAATACGATATGATAGAATATAGGTAGATATGCGTACCCTCTAGCGCTCAAAGTGCCTCAGGTGAATCCTCATTGCGCAACTCCACTACTTTGGACTTCACACAGGCGAGATCATGAGACCCATGAACAAGCTGAACGCAGCTACTAACCACATCAACCATCTCAACATTCGCTATCTCAACAATGCTAATTAGCCGGTGTAAACAATAGTGACCCTGTTTCTATCACAGTCCTCGACTGTGATGTTCACTTGGTGTTTATTATTATGATTATCATTAAACTCTCGCGTCCAATAGCCAATGTATCACAGGAATGTTCGCGTATTCTCGCTGCTGAATGACTAAGTTCGTTTATAGCGTGTGACTTGCTCATTTTGACCCTTTATGAACGATACAAATGAGACCGGCTTTCCCGCTCATTGGTTAGCCGAAGCGGAGATTAGCCTCCTTAAATTGAGGTGAACTTTTCCTTTTTGGAACAGCTTGAACAGGCTTTGCATGTTTGTCGGATGGATTTGATTTTGTTTACCACCGACACATACTAACACATACCGATACGCCCGCACCGCCTGCCGAAAGCTTCAATTGAAACGACGATGAAGCTGGGCTATATGCGGACGATGCAGGCAGTGGTCAAGCAGTCAGTCAGTCTCTCTACGCCACTACTGTCGCCGTCGCCGCCGCCGCATTCACTCGAGACCGCGTTATAGATACTGCTTTCGGAAAGGGCAGTCCCCCACCTTTCCGATCCCGACAGTTAGAAGCACGACTGCCAATAAATTCCTCGCGGAAGATCGCATCGTCATCGCTTGCACCTGCTGCAGCAGCTTAGCGTCAATACTTTGCTCTCTGTTAGTGAATAGCACTAGTAAGCACCTTAACGGGTTGTGAAGTTACCTCGTGTCGCCTGTCACCTGCGTTCCAGTTCATCCTCAGTGCTGTATACGGACGTGGCAAAGCGTTGCCCTCCGTCAACTCTCGACCACCAGCCACCACTTCACGTACGTATTTTGACTACCGCAAAAATGGCTGCTAGCTTTGGACGAGCTCTGCCACTTGTGGTGGTTATTGTCGCTCTCGTTGTCGCGGCTGCGACGGCGGGCCGGCCGCGACGAAGAAACGTTCGTAGCTTCCCGAATCCGGCTGTGCGGTCGGGCGGCGGACTTTGTCAAAGCCGTCTGCAGCTCGGGAGGAGGCGTCGATGGCAGAGAGCGTCAACCTTCCTTAGGCCAGAAGTCGCCCATCACAGATCGCGTAATGGAAAGCACTGCAGACGACAATGTTGTCGATTGGGAAAAACATAATGTCGGCTCCGCTGTTGCGGAGGTAATCGACATCATTGTCGATTTGCAGTGTTGCCGGCGATCGTGCAGAGTGCACGACCTGCTCGAGTTCTGCGTAAATGTACCGCGGTTTCCAAATAGACGCTTACCAATTATTAACACGTTTGCAAACATACATCGTAACGTACGTGAAACTGGATCCTACCATGGCCGTCACTACGACGCTGGTGGACCGAGGACAGCAAGAACACCAGCTATGGAAGAGCGCATCCTTCAGACAGTAGCCGATCATCCTTTAGCAAGCACGAGGGAAGTGGCCCGAAACGTTGGTGCAAGTTACAGTACCGTCCACAGGGTACTAAGAACCGCGCGACTATATCCGTACAGACTGCAGCAAGTTCAAGCTTTGCAAGATCTAGACAAAAAACAACGGGCTGAGTACTGTTGCTGGTTTCTGGAAGAAGCGGAATTTGATGCGGAGTTCCCTGAGCTTGTGCTTTTCACCGATGAAGCTCACTTTACACAAAGTGGTGTGTTTAATAGGCACAACAACCATTGTTGGGCAAGGGAGAACCCGCATATGACTCGCCAACGTGGACGCCAGAGTCGTTTTCTCCGTGAATGTGTGGGCTGGCATCGTTAACAACTACCTCATAGGCCCACACATACTTCCTAACAGATTGGATGGAGAAGCATACCTTACATTCCTGAGTGAAACATTACCAGGACTGTTGGAAGACGTTCCAGAAGGCGTTCGCGAGAGAATGCGGTTCCAGCACGACGGAGCGCCACCGCACACCACCACTCCCGTGCGCGATTACCTAAACGAGATGTTTGAAAATCGGTGGATTGGCCGGAACGGGCCGATCGCTTGGCCACCGCGATCGCCTGATTTAACGAGTCTCGATTTTTTTCTTTGGGGTCACCTAAAGGCGCTCGTCTATGAGACTCCCGTCGAATCATGTGAGGATCTGGTCGCCAGGATAGCCCGCGCTGCTGAGGTCGTTCGAGCAATGCCTGGCATATTTCAAGACGTCCAACAAAATCTCTGCAGGCGTTACCAAATGTGTAAACGTGTTCGCGGAGACACGTTCGAGCAGTTTCTGTAAGATAATAAATAGTGGTGTGTTTTTTCCTAGAGCTCTGACGAGTGGTTTATCTGAGCAGGCAATTTATGCATGCACCCAATATCGACATATTCGCCGAAAAATCGTAATTACTCCGTAATCACAGCTCGCATTGACATAGATTTGGTACCAACGTGATCGTCATGAAATGCGCAATTGAATGCGCAAACTGAATAGGTTATATTGTTTATAGCGCTGTAAGTGGTCGTAAGGTAATGATTTGAGGTATTGGGCGTGAAGGTTAATAAAATAACTTTATTTTGGCGAATTTCTCTTCTAAGCGACCATGTAGCATCTTCTGACCGGCCTTATGAGTTCTTCGAAAGAAGCAGAATTTTCTCACGAACACGGCGGTGTGTTTAGTTTCTGTGTAGGAGGACTGGTTGTCTTGCAACAGCACATGCTATGCTCCTATGTCGGGCAAAAACACCAATGTCACAAATTGTAGTAATTTAACTCTCATTCCGAAACAGGGCCTCTTAGAGACCATGTTCCATTGGAAAAAATATTTGCCTTAACGAGCTCTACAATTCCATATATCGTTGATCAAATATTCCTGTATATATATATATATATATATATATATATATATATATATATATATATATATATATATATATATATATATATATATATATATATATATATATATATATATATATATATATATCTATATATATATATATACATATATATATATATATATATATATGTACGTCGCGCACGAGATAAGACATTAACAGCTGAGTTAGTGCTCTCGTGTCAATGCAAAACGACCTGTATGTGCTTACTATCCTAGTGGCGGAAAGCTACGCGCCGCCTATAAGTTATCAGTTATTCCTGCAGCATAACCAGCATGTGATCTTAGTTGCTTTAAACAGTCAGATACCGCAGATCCTGTGTTGAGCCGCGTGCACTGGCGCGGATCTGAATTCTCATATTTGGAAAAAGACACCTTTGTAACCTTATTTCAGTAGCGAGTCAATTTCACACTTTCTAGTATGGCCAATTTTTGCACATTTTTGGATTCCTGGAACTCTTCGATATGCTTACGTCAATGCGGGCAAGGAGCCGCTTTGTGTACCTAATGTCAGGCTGTGCACCAGTTGTTGAGATCATTCGATTAAGGTTGAAGACGCCGCGTACAGTACCATTCGAGAGCTTTATCTCGGAATGGGAAAATAAAGTTGAACAAGTCCGACGAGAGGTCGGAGACCTGGATGTTTTCAGGGCCTTTCACCTCTGGTCTGGTCTTGCGTGTGACAATCGTCACGTCTATACCAGATACATAGTTCATGGCTATCATCACCTGGTTTGTTCGAATACGAGCTTCCACGAAGAGTACACCGAGTGCATCTGTCGACTGTGCTCTCAGGCGTGTACGAAGTTTCATGCATCTGCCTGCCTGGCCCTTGCGAAGAGATCACTGCACTGCCTCTCTCGTATAACATGCCGCGAGGAGCTGAGTGTATAATTGTATAATATGTATAATTGTTCATGTTATATGCATACTCAATATGAGTGAAATAAATACGATGATGATATGCTTACGAGAAGTGGCTTCCTTGTAGTAAAGTAGAACACCAGCAGTCACACACATTCTAGCTTTGAAGCAGTGTTAGTCAAAATATATATTCACGCTCTCTCAAACATATTTGGCTATTAAATACATATAGGGTGGGCCACAATTACCTAAGGACTATGAGGGCTCACTATAAATAGGTGCATGACTTCGGTTTATATATATATATATATATATATATATAACCGACCCATACACCCTGAGGCCCCTGCTTGCGATCGGGCAACCACTCCGTAGCTTCCTCTCGGCACTTCAAGCAAGTATTCGGTCTTCTCGGCGATTGACGTTTGACTGTACTGCAACAAATCTGTCCACAACACGTCAATATGGCGGCCACGATGAAAGCACTGCAGCACATTTTCGCACAAGGTTAAGCTCGTTTAGCGTTGGTGAGACTAACAACTTTGAACAGTTTGTGTGATGTTTAATCGTGGCCTGACTAAATTTGAAGACTGTGCATTGGCGCCCTCACTTTTCAATCGAGAGGCGTCGAGATAGTAACTATGGTTTACCCGGTCCCGGTATATATAGGCCGACCGTTCTTCGTGTGAACGCCAGTCTACGATTAGTCGTACTTTATTACGCTATATTATACAAACTTAACTGGATATAGTCTAAATGGAAGTACTCTGACAATTCCATTGGTAAATTGACAACTTCCAAACTGAATGAACACATTTCATTAACACAATAAACAAGGTAATCTTGCATAAAACTTAACATGGCTATCACTAAACGCTATATATATAATGTTAGTTGAGGAAATTTAATGCACTTACGTACTGTTGATGCAAAAGAGGCATGTCCGCCTCTCGAACCTTGTTATACTTGACCCCAGCTAACATTAAACACACCTCCCCCCATAAAGCTTAGCTCTTTAGTAGTCCAAATATACATGGAACAGCACCGTGGGCCATTAGGAGTGGCGAACGTCTAACGGATTATGTGGTCAAGGTCACCGCGGGTTCCCCCAACGGTCCGACGTGCTTCTTCCAACACCTGCAAACCGGTTAGATTACAAGCCACGTAATCTGTTGATGTTGTAAGGGGAAATCCGTTTTCTTTTTCAACCTGCCAAGCTCGGTTTTTCTTTTGTAGCTGCAGTTGCCATTTCGTCGCCCAGCTTCCATGGTAATGCTGTGCCGCATATGTACTCCACAAACATCCTCATATTACTTCTGGCTGGGTTTGGCATTTTGACTCTTCGTTTTTCCTCTCGGGCCTCGAATAAAGTAGACGATATATATATATATATATATATATATATATATATATATATATATATATATATATATATATATATGTAAATTCAGTAATGCCTCATTAAGGTTAAAATTACACGTTTTCAACGATTGTAACAATTAAGGGCATTTTAATTAAAGGAGCCATTGTGTCGTAAGTTATGCAAAAATAAGGCCCCTGTTTTAAGGTTGCTTATCATATGTTTTATGTGAATTTCCCACTTGATGTTATTCTAGAACACCAGATTAAGGTATTTATCGTTGTATATGTATTCTCTGATAACAAATTATCAGACAATTGCAGTTTACAATAGAGGCGAAGCATAGTCTGGTATCCTTACATCTGTTCAATGGCAGGTTTTCAATTTTGTACTAGCCTAACAACCCAAAGAAGCACACGAGTGGCTGGCAATGTTAATTGGTGGTTTAGCAGCGTGCCCTATCTTAATTTTCGTTTTTTCACATTCACATCAGATATAGGTCCTAGCCATAGCACTTGTTACCTTTTCTAATAGCTCACTTTAGTATTACTCTCAAGGATGCATGCATCATTCGCAAACTGAACAATTTTCACATTACTGCAAAATGAGTGTAGATGTATGTCTCATAGATCTTTACTCTATACTTGCACAATGGCTGGAGATATCCATGGCTCCTTGGTCTATGCTTACTTTTGTCGTACAGCTATTTCCTTGGAGCATGATCTAATTATGCATTGAACTGATTATGTTGGATGTGTCGCGGCGATATTTGGATAAGAGATATAACCTCGCTACATTGCACTTTGGAGTGGACAATTATATATTACCTACCCTCGTATGAGACTATTAATACACCCACTACTAGCCAGAGGTAGTGTTAGTTCCGACTCGAGCCCACTCGCAGTTAGTTAACTCAGTAAACGCAAAATTAACAGTCTAATAGTATTTATGAATCTGGATCACCGTTCCACCAGCTTCTATTCTTTTGTAGAACAACAGAAAAATGCAGAATAATCCGGGATATTTAATAGCTCTTTCTCATGTTTCTTTATACATATTTCATTTGGACAAATAATTGCAAAGCTACCACTAGAATTTTGAATCTCAGCTTTAACACATTTAATTCCCGTTCTCAAACGTTGCAAATTCAATAAAATTATTTTTAGTGGACAGTGACACACCCGATCAACATTTCCATTGTCCAGGTCAGCTGTTCACTTGCCATTGGCCCCCTAACACTCCTGCCTTGTGTTTACATTGAGTTCTGGGCGGCGTTGAGGCACTCTAATCTTTTTTTATAGTTAATTTTAACTCATACGGCAGAGCTGGAGATGGGTTTTCTCGGGTAGAATCCATACTGATCAATTAATTTCGAAAGTGTATTAGGTCATCTTCACAATTAATTATTTTTGGCTCTGATTTGTCATCTTTTGCATTATGCTTGTCAGGTTTCTTGTAATTGGTTTGGCATTTTGCCACTTTGCTTTCTTCTTAAGGTTATTTCCTCTTTGAAGTAATCTACTCAGATAATCACAGATGCGCAGATGCATCTTATCTTCGACTGTAGTAAATCCGTTCTTGAATTCAAGATCGCTAATTTTTACAGATTCTTACCTAATTGCCCCAGAATGCCTTCCTTTAAAAGTAGCTCGAATAAAACTAAGCGAGTATGCAGACATTCGAATTTCTGTTTAAACTGTGAGCAACAACTAAATAAACATCACATTTGGCTAGTTGTAAAAGTTTTCTAATTACACTTTGGGTTTTTCTGGGATTCCGTAGATTTTGATGTTCTTTGGTTTCGAATGTTACTCCAAACTATAAATCCTGTGCTCAAGTACAGTGATGAATAGGAACGGACTTATAGAGTCTCCCTGGGCGACACCAGATCTCTGTATGATTGGGTCCCTGACGTAATGGTCGCCGTTTTTAATAAAGATGTGGTTATAAGCTAACATGTCATGCAAGAGGTTGTACATCGGGCCCGTAATTGCGTATCTGGATATCTGTGTATTATTGCGAGACAACCAGCCCTCTGTGACAACCAGATGACTCTCACTACTGCCGACCTGTCTCGTCACAGCCTCAACGTCGCCACTTAGACATTTATGCATGCACTCAATCTCGATATGCCCGCCGAAAAAACCTAACAAAAATCGCATTGTCATACATTTGGTACCAAAATGATCGCAATAAAACGCGCATTTCATGCCGATCATGCTGAAGTTTTAAGCGCTGTGAATGGTCGTAGGGTTATGAATTTGAGGTATTGGCCGTGAATGATAACAAAAAACTTTACTTTTTGAGAATTCTGTTCTAAACAACCTTGTCGCATCTTCTTGTTTAATCTAAATTACCCCAACTTATGTATATATATATATATATTTTGAGGCGGTGGATCGCAGCACGCCTCCAACTCGCATTCTTCGGTTTTTTCTAACACCAACTCAATGGGTTCATGCACTTGATTTGCGTGAATCTAATCGTCTCCGTCTCATCTTTTCATTTTGGAAGGCAAATTGCATGGAGTCAAATCAGGTGAATGAGCTGCGTGCTTCATCAGCTTGATTCCAGGTGCGCCAAAATCTTCATCTATACCCACGTGGGCTGACGCGTTTTTTGTGGTGGACGAACCATCGTCTAGCATCGCTTTAAAGAGTGGTGAAAATTTTGTAAGCATTCTTTAGTACACTAGTCGCTCGTCCACGCACCACCTTCTTTTTCCCGAAGCATAGCCGCAAAGTGTGTCCTAGGGAAAAGGCGACCGTTGTCTTGCCGGCCACCTTTAGCGCTTTACTCTAATGCATGGAGACGCTCTAATGCCTAACATTTGCGAGCTCCGAGACTTAAATTGAAAGCTATAAAGATGTACCCAAATCTTATCATCGACTTCGATTAGTCTCGAAAACAAACAAGTTCAATTGCAAATTCTCGAGCTGGACGGACCCGCTGCTCGTTTTCGCCCTGTTACAAGTCACAAGAAAGTTATAGGGAGATGTGGCTTTCAAGCCTAAAGTCTACTCTCTACCGAAGCACATGTTCTGTTTGCGTTTTCGCCGAACCGCAGCCCAGATACACGCCAATTGCGACACATGCGTCTGAAATGATATATTTATGTACTTGAACTGTGCGCACTGACTTATCGACTTAGTCTATTGAACTTAGGCTAGTCGAGTACGTAAGAAAGAAAACGCGATCGCCTGCGGTCGCCTATAGAGTGTCTCTTGACTCTTTTGTGCCAGCTGTATTTATTGTCTTACAGGTTGTTCTCGAATGCGGTAGATTAGTCTCATTTCAAGTAGACACTTCTATCGTATCGTCTGTACGTTTCTTGTACCTATTCGTGTCTACCTTTCCCACTGCACGTTCGCCAGCACGTGGCACCTAGCCGACAGTCGTGTGTCTACCTGAACGTATCCAGACACAACAGACATAACCCATATTAATCCATCAATAAAATGGATGAAAGCAAATGTGTTGTTGGACATTTTATAAGCTTAGAAGTATTTATCCGCAGCGACCTAAAACTGTTTGCAAATGCTATCATACAATATAGGTAGATATGTTTCGTCGAGCCCGGTGGCATGCGCCTGCGCCTCGCGACCGGAGGAGACACATAGGTGCGCGGGTTCGAGCCCCACCGTTGCACACTTGTTTTTATAGGGGTCCATCTATGAAGCAATGCGAAAAGCAGTCCTATGGACGTTAAATCTTGGCTGAGAGTCAGCCCCGAAAAGATTTTAGGGTAGATATGTTTCAGCCAATGCTGCTCAGATATTGTCGCTGCAGCCCCCTCAGAGGACCCTCTGTTCTCTGTGGTGACAGGCGGCAAAAGCAGAGGTTCTGGCTTAATTGAAACGACGATGAAGCTGGACTATGTATGCGGGCGATGTAGGCCATGATCAGGGAGTCAGTCTTTCTACACCACTACTTCCACCGCCACCCGCCGCCGTCGCTCGAGACCGCGTTATAAACTGTTTTCGGAAAGGGCAGTCTCCCATTCCTATCCTGGGTGTTTAAAAGGGCGACTGCGAATAAATTCCGCGCAAAAGATCGCATCGTCATCCTTGTAGCACTTGTAGCAGCAGTTTGGCGTCAATACTTCGCTCTCTGTTTGCGAATAGCACTAGTAAGCACCTCAACGGGTTGTGAAATTACCTCGATTTGCCCGTTTCAAAGTTCCAGTTCATCCGCAGTGCTGTATACGGACGTGGCAAAGCGTTCCCCACTGTGAGCTTCCGACCACTTTTCACGTACGTGTTTTAGCTAGCTGCTTGCACTAGGACGCAAAAGTGGGGCTGCTAGCTTTAGACGAGCTCCGCCGCTTGTTGTGGCCATTTTCGCTCTCGTTGTCACGGCTGCGACGGCCGGTCGCAACGAACCTTTACAAATCGCGTGATGGGAAACGCCGATGGAGACAGCAATGTGAACAATTCGGAAACAAATCTTGTCGACGCCGTTGTTGCGGAAGCAATCGACGTCGTTGTCAATGCGTAATGTTGCCGGCGGCCGTGCAGAATTCGCCGCGTGTACCAGTTCTACGTAAATGCACCGCCGGCAACTGAAGAAAGGATTATAGAGGAAGAAGACAACGAGGAGTTCTACGACACTAACGAATTAACTTAGTTGTCCAAGTCTAAGGGCCTTCACCGGCAACCACGCTAGTCCGTGTCTGCATACATACGTATTAAATAGACAAATAAAATGCATTCTTCAACGATAAAATTGTCTCGAGCTTTTTATTGTCTCCCTCTCTCTCTCTCTCTCTTTCTCTCTCTCTATATATATATATATATATATTTTTTTTTTTTAATTTCAGTTTCAAACGTGGTTTATTTACGGAACTGCATTTTACAACGCTTAAGTTCTCGACAAATAAAAAAAAATAAAAAAACATGATTCAAACAACGAAGTAGAAAATCACTCTCGACAAAGTCCAAGGAGTGCTTTTTATGAGCACTTTACATAATCGCCGTAGTTATTGAATATCACAAGAACATCATAACAGCAGCTGGTGTGTTTGATTGAACGCGAAATAACATGTAAGGCTACACACTTGTAAATATACGCACAAACAAAGTACACTTCACTAGTACAACATCGTCAGAATTCACAGCTATGGGTAAAAACACGTATAAACATTACTACTTAAGCCGAGTGTGTGCCCCTATATAAAAAGCACTACAATCCTAATTCCGAACTCATCGATTTTACAAGCCCGATTCTGACTGTGAAACTAAAAGCCACCGTTTTAGTTTACGAACGAAAAAATGTTTCCTTGTTAGGCATCTAATGTGTTTGGAAATGCACGTCCAGGTTTTTCGGAAGAAGCAAGTGCGTGCTGACTGGACTTCAGGGACACAGAGGGCACTGCAAAAGTTGTTGCACGCCTAGTTGATGTTCGGCTGAGGGTAGGGATTAGTGGAAATGCGATTTCCGTGGGCACAATACCTTGCGAAATGTTGTATGCTAACATTATATTGTAATGCTTTCCAGTATTAAAACAAAAAAAAATATATACAGTCCCCGAAAAAAATATAGGGCCACCCATTTTTGTTACATTTCACGCATTTATTATAACCAATTCGTGTAAATATCACAGTGATACATGCACACAGAGTAACAGCGGAAACTTCTATCGACATTTGGAGTCTCGGATTACTTTGAACCACGAGATTTTCACATATGGCACAGCTACACCGCGAATAAATTATAAGGCCACTAGCAAGATACCTGTTTTAACAAATTAATTAAGCGGATTAACGGCATTTGGGCTAATTTCACGGCATTTAGCAACTATACTTAATACTCAGTGAACTTTCCATTAAGTCTGATAACGTCAAAAGTGCGGTTTGGTATAGTGTTAAACAAATTTTGGATGACATTTGCAAGAGCTCGTCCCAAGCCTCGAAAATGGTTTTTTATCGGTGTAAACTTATTGTTCGAGCTAGCTCCACACATTCTGGATCATATTAAGATGAGGTGAGAGTGCAGGCCAGCGAAGGACTTCAATGTGACGTTGGTCGAACCAGCTTGCGATCCGCCTGGCGGTGTGGAGTCGGGGCGTTATCGTGCGTAAAAACGAAGTCTGGCCCTCCCATCAGCTTAAAATGCGCCGATTGCTCTTTTAGTAAATCCCCGTAGCGCGTCGAATAAACAGGACCGTCTAAAAAAACAATCGGCGACTTTGTATAATACCCGACAGCGGCCCAGATCACCACTGAACCGCCACCTGAGTGACGTTTTGACAAAATTCGTTTTTCCTTGCGGACTTCAAGCAAATAATAGTTACAATCGATCCGGTTCATCAAAGTTAAACTTTTTTCATCCGAAAAAAGCACTCTGTGTCACTCAGTGGTCCATGACATCGTATCGTGGGCACTCAGTTTGTCCATGACATTTTATCGTGGGTGAAGTCAAGACGAGCTTTCATCGGTCAGCGGTCAATCGTTGTTTTTTTCTTCTGTATTTTGCCAATGTGTCTTCCTAAGGAAACTTTGCTTATTTCGCACGTTCGTTTGCACGTCGGCCGCCGCCGCAATCGCCCTCGTCGAGGGTGCAGAGTTCGACGCTTTCTTCAGAATTGCAGGTTGTTTCGTTCCAAAATAGAATTTGGACGCCTGAACTCTTTTTTTACGGCGTATTTTTTACCTAAATTAACAAAGTTATTTACTTCTTAGACACAACGCCTTAATTGACTGAAAATTTTGCGATTAGAGAGGCCGATGTTCTTATAAGCCTTGATATGGGCCTCTTCTTTACCCATGAGGTGCCAGCCTAAGCCTATCGTTTCAACAAAGACAAAACTTCTGGTAGGAGGTCTGCCTTTGTTTCTGTCGAGCCGTTAAATGAGCCCAAACGTTGTTATTCCACTCAATTCACTCGCTAAGACATGCATCTTTGTGGTGACTTTATAATTTTTTCGCAGCGTAGCTGTGCCAAATGTCGAAATCTTGTGTTTAAGGTAACCCGATACCCCAAATGTCGATAAAAGTATCCGTTGTTACTCTGTGAGCATGTATCATTATGATCTTTACACAATCGGTTATAATAAATGCGTGAAATGTGGCAAACATGGGTGGCCCTATATTTTTTTCAGGGACTGTATATATACGCTTACGATCCTAATGGCGAAAGATAACGCGCCAATAAATTATCAGCTATTCCTGCAACATAACCAGCATGCGATCTTAGTTTTTTTATTAATAATTTATGTTATTCACCATATTATTGGTAGTTACAAGTAATCTGCGTGTCTTAGAATTCAGTGTTCAAATTAGGCAGGTAATTCACACGTTCCTGCAGTGATTGTGCGTCGATTGACGCGCATCGTGTCAAGTGGTAGCGGTTGATGTTACATTCTCAACAAAATTAATAACAATGCCAGGTTATTCTACACAACTGTGTCCGATGTGTTTGTAGAGCCTGTTCCACTTATCTGTGGAGAACTCCGTTCCTCTGTATAGTAGCATTACAAAGTAAAGATTTATTTTTTCTCTAAAGTCTAGGTATCGGTCCAACACATCTGCACTAAATGGTTTTCTGTCTAATATGAGGTTCTTTGTGAAGGTTCTTTCTCGATAAAGTGCTAACGCTAGTGTTGCCGATGCATTCCTAGGTAGTCCAAGTACACGCTGTATAAAGCAATTCTTGACTCGGTCGATGTTCTTGAGGTCTGTCAGCTTAAGGTGAGGCGCAATCACTTGTAAACTATATCGAACGATTGACCGTTATCGTAAATAGGTTGACGGCACTCTTTAGGTTGGTATCACGAAGTTCTCTAACAGCATTATGCGCAATCACTTGTAAACTATATCGAACGATTGACCGTTATTGTAAATAGGTTGACGGCACTCTTTAGGTTGGTATCACGGAGTTCTCTAACAAGCATTATAGCTGTCGTTGCTTTCATGTGCCTCCCAAACAGGAGTTTTAAAGTTAGAGTCACTCTCAAATTTGGGAAATCATCTACTAGCTTTACTGGACCACCCTTTATATTATACGGCGATCTGCGGTGGCACATGCTCCTCCACGATTGAAACGTAGGCATTTAGTTTTTTTAATATTTATTGTTAATCGATTTTCATCGCACCATTTTGCCGATTCATTAAGATAAAACTGTAAGTGGTCTCGGGATTTTTCCAGAACGACCAGGTCATCAGCATAGAACGCATGTCGTGCTTTTACTTTTCGTAGAACTTCCGTCAGGCCTGCCACGTACAGGATGAATAGAAACGGGCTCCCTGGGGGACACCGGTTCTCTGTATGATTGAGTCTCTGACGTGATGGTCGCCGTTTTTATTAAAGATTCGGTTATGGACCAGCATGTAATGTATAAGGTTATACATCGGGCCCTTAATTGCGGAGCTGCTGTGAGAGACTTGAAAAAGACGATCCCTGGGTACGCAGTCGAAGTCTGCAGTTGAGCGTTTTTGAAGAAATCCGTTGTGTTGAGTTGGAAGTTCATCGACTGTGAGCTCATAGAGCCTCGAGGCGATTAGTGAAGTGAGCACTTTATATATCACGCCTGTTAAGGAGATGCCCTCGATATGATTTTGAGTCCGTAGCATCTCCTTTGCTCTTACATATAGGCTATAGGTAGCTCCTTCTCCACTCATCTAAGATCTTACCCTCAAGTAGGCACATATCGTAAACTTGCGTTATGTTGCTCTTTAAATGCTCGTACACAATTTGGTCTGGCCCCGCTGACTTTTTATTCTACTTTGATATAACTGTTAGTCTTACTTCGGCTTTCGTAAAAGGGATGACCTCAGACCCGTGGTCTCTTCTTTGGAAAGCCGTCTCACCGCTGTGAAGATTTGCGAAATGTGTCGTCCATTCTATGTCATTAATTAGTTAGTAATTAGATTACCTGCGACCGAACGTGTCGGGATGAGAAGCCACGGTCTGTATACGCAGTCTCGTGCAAGACGCATTCTCTGTTCTTCATCGTGTCCGAGTCTCTTTGCTTTCTTTATGGCCTTAAATGCTCTTTTTAGGAGAGCTAACGTTGTAGACCTGTTTGGCTTATGTCATTGTGCTTACATATAATATGTTTCATGTACCTGCATTCAAGATCAAACCAGAGTTTGTGTAACCGTGGTTTCTTCTTGGGAAATTGCCCATCTGAGATTATTCTCTGCGTTGCCGACATCACACGTATAATGAAGTGACTTAAGAGCCTGTTCTATCAAGTTTGTGTTCAAGATTCGGCTGAGCTCTTCTTGGTCTTCGATTATATTGTGAGGTTCGGGGCGTAACAGCTCGAATATTACGTTGCAATGCTTACGATATGCTGAGGCAATTAACCTATAATTGCGTAATATTGCTCCTGGCTGGCGGCTTGTAGATCGTACAACACCCACTACACTGTAGCCGTCCCAATAATATAGGTTGGATCAGTAAGGATGTTCTCGATGTTCAATCCAATTGCGTTAATACCCACCATAAGGCTCGTCTGGCGCACGTCTTTTAGTAAGTTGACGTTTAGGTCTCCTGCTAGTATAACGTTCTTACGTGAGTATTTGCAATTACTTAGACAGTCACCAATATCTTGTATTATATTTACAGTCTTCTTGTCGGGTGGGCGATATATACACACTTCATAATAGTCACACAATTCTACAATTACCTGGCGGCAGGTAGATTTAATTTGACGGGCTCACTCTGATGTTCGAATTGCTATTGTCACACCTCATTTCGGCCCGTCCATATCCCTGTGGTTTTAACGCTAGCCCGTAGAACGTTTTATGATTTGAAAATGTAATGCGTGTCATGTCGGTTAAAAAGCCTTACATGTTACAAACATAATATTGGGCTCACTAAATTCGTTCTCTCTCTCTGACTCGTACAGCGACGCCAACGACTCTCTACGCTCCATAACAGCCACTTTGACTGACCTCTTAATCTTAGCAAGTTATTTAATCAGAAGTCGAGTCACATTCTAGTGTGCTGCAGACTCGTCTAGCCTGCTTCGTTTTTCTCCAATACCCGACCACCCCCTTTCTTTTGCGCTGTATATTCTATGACTTTTTAGTTAACTATGATAGGGGCGGGAAACAGCTGCCTTTGGCCAAACCGCGGGATTAAGTTTTCTTTGGAGTTTCCCTCTCTGACCTGAGCGTGAAAGCTGTTGTAATATGCTTGATACAAACCAGTCAGTTTTGTCACATTTTGACTTCACCGTCGGGGCGCCTACGATACAGGTGACATATTGCTGTAGTTTTCTCGCTCAGGTGTGAGAGTGCGATGCTGGTTAGGTTAGTTAATGCTTCCAAACTTGGCCGTCCGGGCACGTCGCGATCGTTTACGACTTGCAAGTGTGCCATCGTGCTTGTGCCTGTTGTTACGTACACAACCAGCCCGCGCGTTCCTACAATGTTCCACATGTTGTCGTGTGTTCCCACTCGTCCGTTCTTTGGTGTGTTCACATTCTTGCGTGGATCGCCGTAGCTCAAGCCAAGACGACCGTGACGTGTAAAGTGATGTGGATGTGGCACGTAGGCCGTGCTTCTGCCGCAACTGTTTGCTGCCCTGTTGTTGGTTGTTGCTTGACCTGTTTGAGTTGAGAGTAGGCCAGCTGCTCGCATCGTAGCATTGTTGTCATTTTTGAGCTGTTCAAGAGTTCGTCCAATCGTTTTATGAGCGCCTGCTGCGGTTCGGCGGTACATTTACATTCCGATTTAACTACCGTGTTAGCCACAACCGATGCGTCGAGGTATGTTTAAGTAACTTTCACCGCATTTTGCAGGCTGTTTGCAGTATATGTCTACGCTTCATCTACTCCGGATGAGTACCGTTGAGTACCATTTGCGCTGGACCCTTCAAGTTTCGGAGCACTGTTCAGGGTCACAAGCTAGATTCGAGCAAGTCCGCAATAAAAAATCCGTCTGCATGAACGCCGCCATTTTGGCCGCAGATTCTGTGCTGGACCGTGTGCACTGGCGTGGATCTGAAACCCCCCCTTTGGTAAAAGTCTCGGTAGACACCAATTCCTGCACACATTTGCATTCGCGGAAGTCTTAGACATGCAGACATTACAGGAAGACTACGCAGTAGTTGCCATGTAGTACAGCAGAACAGCAATCACATCTTACCTTTGAAGCAGTGCTAGTTAAAATAAATATTCACGCTCTCTCAAACATAGACAGGGTGAGCCTCAATTACGTACAAACGTTGGGAATTCACTATAACAGAATGAAAACAAACAGAAAACATTTAGTTTGTTAGGTACATCACTTCTTTATATATATATATATATATATATATATATATATATATATATATATATATATATATATATATATCACTCAACGCAGACGGCCTCGTCAAAACGATATCGACTGTTGGCCCCAGGTAAAAAACGTCCTTAAGAAAAAAGAAAAATGATAGAATATAGGTAGGTATGTTTTAATACATGCTACTCAGCTATTGTCGCTGCAGCCCCTCAGGGACCCTCTATTCTCTGTGGTGGCGAGCGGCAAAGTGCCGCAGGTCAATCCCCTCGGACGGCCACCGTCGCGAAACCCCGCTACTTTGGACTTCACGACAGGAGAGATCACGGGACTCATGAACAAGCTAAACGCAGCTACTGACCACATCAATTAGAGAACCTTAGAAACAACAGCCTGAGAAGGAGCAAACCGACCCTCATCAACTTTCATCCGAAATTCTCGAACCAGTTTTATGGAAAATCACAGGGTAC
The DNA here is from genome assembly GCA_003439945.1 of Dermanyssus gallinae. Lineage (NCBI taxonomy): Eukaryota > Metazoa > Arthropoda > Arachnida > Mesostigmata > Dermanyssidae > Dermanyssus > Dermanyssus gallinae. The sequence continues at coordinate 3,015 of QVRM01002158.1, read as the reverse complement.
GTACTGAGCAGCTTTTTAATGAGTCTGAATTGGTGATCAAGGGTCTTATGGAAGGATGCGGCCTCTTATTATGTTACTCAACTTCTTAATATTCGTTTGTTGTTGCATTGCAATAATGCTAATTAGCCAGTGTAAGCAATAGCCACCCTGTTTCTACCAAAATAATGGACTATGATGTCGGTGATGTTCACTTAGTGTTTAATATTATGATTATTATTAAGTTTCGCTACCAGTAGTAGAAGTATCACACACAAATGTTCGCGTGTTGTCGCTGTTGAATTTTCAACTGTTTGTTAATTGACATTTCTTGTAAGGTAACTGCACACATTTATTTCAGGCTCCATCAGGCGCATTGCTTGTTCGGAGCCCCTTTTATGAGATAACAATGTATAATTTATATATGCCATTTTCACCTGTTTAAGATATATTGCAAACATGGTTGTATGCTTTTATAACTTTTAAACAGATACCCAAGTCTCAAGATAATGCTCTTTGAGATCGCATTTGAATTTGAGCAGAGACTTTGTCTGCCTGACAGAGGCCGGTACTTTGTTCCAGGAGGCCTTAATGTTTCTGATTGATAGCTTTGACTGGTTGGAGTTAGCGTGTGACAGAGTAAGCAAGTTTGATGCGTTACCCCTTGTAGATATGGGTGTTGCTGATGTTGCCAAACCATCTAAGTTTGGATGCACTCCAAAGAGTATACGCTTGATTTCAACTACAAGACAGTATTCTATTAGTTTTGGGAATGGCAAAATGCTACTGTTTTTGTAGTGCGGTTTCACTGAGTCTCGTATCCAGAATTTCAGAGTTGTTCTCAGTGCTTGTTTTTGAAGTCGGTGAAGCGACCTGATAAGACGCGTTTGTGTTAAGCCATAAACTTCTACAGCGTAAGTCAGGCGACTATGAACGTAGGCAAAATACGTGGCCATCAGGCAGTTTTGGTGAAGAATTTATCGGTTACCTGGTTCGTTTGTAGCGTGTGTAACTTGCTCATTTTGGCCCTTTATGATGAAACCCCCGATGAGATAAATGTGACGGGTCTTTTCGCTCATTGGTTAGCCGAGGCGGAGATTAGCCCAACCAAACTAAGATGAACTTTTTGGAACGGTTTTGAACAGGTTTTGCATGTTCTTCGGATAGACTCGACTCAGCGTGAGGACAATTCGGTCACACGCTCACCGATACACTAACTTTTCGGGCTGATCTTCAGCCAGCATTTAACGTCCACGCGTTTGCTTTCGCATTGGCTCGTAAGATGGACGGAGCCCATAAATACGAATGTGCAACGGTGGGGCTCAAACCCGTGCACCTGTCTGTCTCCTTCGATTGCGAGGCGCAAGCGAATGCACCACGCCACCGGGCTTGACGCCCACCGACACACACTAACACATACCGATACGCCCGTACCGCCCCGCTGAGACGTTTAGATGACCCGACGAAGAAGCTGGGACATATGCGGGCGATGCAGGCGGTGATCAGGCAGGCAAATCGGCGCCTCTACGCCACTGCTGCTGCCGCCGTCGTCGTCGCCGCCGCCGCCGCCGCCACCACCGCTCGAGACCGCATTATAGACTGCTTTCGGAAAGGGCAGTTCCCCTTTCCGATTTTGAGAGTTTAAAACGCGACTCAACGCTCTGCAAGCGCGACTGCAAATAAATGCCTCGCGGAAGAAGCTCGCATCGTCCTCACTGGCACTTCGCACACAGCTTAGCGTATGTACTTCGCTCTCTGTTAGTGTATAGCACTAATAATAAGCACCTCAACGTGTTGTAACGTTACCTCGTGTTGCCCGTTCCAGCTTATCCGCAGTACGCGTTCCTCCCTGTGAACTTCCGACCACTACTCATACGTGTTTTGTGTGCTTGCACTAAGACGCAGAAATGGCTGCTAACTTGGACGCGCTCTGCCCCTTGTAGTGGTTGTTGTTGTTGTCGCTCCTCGCTTCCACGGCTGCGACGGCCGGCCGCGATACAGAAGAAACGGTTCTAGCTTCCAAAATCCGGCTGTGCGGTCGGGCGATCGACTTCGTCCAAGCCGTCTGCAGCTCGAGAGGAGGTGTTTTCGACGGCAGAAGACCATCGAAACGGCGCAGCCTAGGCCAGAAGTCGCCGTTTACCAGTCGCGTAATGGGAAGTGCTGATGAAGACGATAATTTTGACAATTTTTTCAGTCCGGAAGCACATCAGGTCGACGCCGCTGTTGCGAAGGCGATCGACATCATAGTCAATGTGCAGTGTTGCCGGCGCTCGTGCACACTTCGTTACGTGTTCGAGTTTTGCGTAAATGCACCGCCGGCACCTAAAGAAAGGAGTACGAAAGAAAAGTACGACGAGCTCGATGCCTTAACGAAATATCTGTGTCCTCAAAGTGGAGCCACCGGCAGCCACGCTAGTTCGCGCACCGGTCGTCGACGCGTTGAGAGTACGGCCAAGACTCGACTCAGGAAAACTCAAGATATATGTAGGTTGACCAACACCTAGCGGAAAGGAAATTGACGGAGCAAATAAATTTAAACGTTTTAGATATGCTTCAAGTTCGTTAGCAGATGACATACTTATTGTATTGTAAAAACACAAAAAATGCAGTATACATACGGATGAATGGCAATAAAATGTATTTTTCAATGATAAGTTTGTCTACCTTCCATAGATATATATATATATATATATATATATATGAACGTTACGCAGACATTAACTGCTGAGCTAGCGCTCTCATGTCAATGCGAAACGGCCTGTATATGCTTACGATCCTGATGGCGAAAAACAATGAGCCAATCATTATCAGTTATTCGGGCAACATAACCGGCATGCGCTTAATTGCACTGTTTAGTAAATTCAATTTCTGCACACAGTTGCATTCGTGGAAGTTTTGAGATGTAATACTAGAAGATTACAGTGCTTCCTTGGAACAGCACAGAACAGCAGTCACACCTTTGCTTTGAAGAAGTGTTAGTCAAAATTATATTCACGCTCTCTCAAACATACTTGGCAATCAGATACACAGGGTAGA